>JBAIZL010000005.1:207242691-207842691 GCA_036971475.1 Prosapia bicincta
ATTCGCTTTCTGTTTTGCCTCTTAATACTTCTGTATTTCTGTATTGTAATTCGATCATACTTAAATACATATTTATATTAATTGTAATTATAAAATAAAAAGTAATTCGATTAAAATTTTTATTTGTTGACGTCAGTAGGAATTGACTTTTTTTTTATATATTACTTGTTTTGTTAAAATGTATTCTCGAACTTTTGCATCTGTGACTGAAGTAGACAAATATTTCATGAATTTTCAGTTCCTCATCAAACACAGAGATTTAATTCGCGCATAGATACAATAATAAACATTGTTGCGTATTAAAGCGACTAGATATTGCATTTACGGGAAAACTTAATTAACTTTAAATAAGGAATATTGTTTTGAACAAAAAAGTTTTAAAAAATAAATATCGCTCCCATTGAAACATGCACAGCAATATTAAATTCCTCGTCATATTTATTTAGCATGAATATTTCCTGGAAAAGTCGCTTTAAAATTCCGTTTCATACATTCGTGTTTACCACTTTGCTAATTAAAATGTTTTAAATTTAATATTTTCTACGTAAAAAGTCATATTGTTGGATGTAATGAAATAGTTTTAGTTGATTAAAAGCGAAAAGATTGAAATGTCTTGTGTTTCAGGTATTACTGGAATCGGATTAAACGTATCGAAAACGCAGCACTGAATCGTCTAAGAAAGGTAAGCACCGCTCAAGTAATCTTTTATAGGTTTGGAGAGTTGTTCTTTTGCTAACTTTCCTTGTGACAATGCGTATTTATGTAATATTCCACTGTTTGAAATGTTTCTTACAGAATCTCTTCCATAGACCATTAAAGTTCTACCTGACGTACGATGACCTTGAAAATTCCTGTGTGTATTTACTAAACGTGTTACAAAGCTACGTAGCTGACGCCTAAATAAATCCTTGCCCGCTATATTTTCTCTGCTCGTGTCGTTAATCTGGGATAAAGGAGGCATATAATGCGCGCTCTTGTTCTGGGGTCACAGAATTAGTGATTAAAATATTTCTACTGATGGAGCCGGCCCCCCTCTCCTGACCTACTTCAACAGGTCGATCCCTCAAGCGCTTTAGAACTATATTTCGAAATGTCTTAACGTCTTAAAGGACGTTCGGTGATTTTTGCTGATTTAGAGAAAAAATACATTGATTTTCTTCTCTGATTTTCTATTTATACTAATATCCTTATTGTGCGTATGCTTGTGCTCGCGCGTGAGTGTGTCATCATGCGATCTTTTACTTCGTTTGTATAATGCGTTGATAGTTAAACTCTTCGCATCGCCTATTTACCTACACAGTAAATAAATGTAATATTTCCCTCACTCATAACGTACGGGCTCTTACAGAAACTCTTTGCGAACATTTCATTTCTAAAATTTAAACCAAAAGCAATTTGTCCGTCCATTAGACTCTTCGTTTTTAGTTATACGTGCTTATTTTTATTACATAATTACAATTAATAAAAATTAAGTAACATAACCTATACGTTAAAACAGCTGTTCTACCACATAATGGGACGATATAACTATATTGCACACCTTGACCTTTTTTTGTGAAAAGTATTTCTACCATATATAACTAAAATTAATTCGTTAAATTTAACTGATGTGTTAATATTCGAAAATACTGTATTAATATCCACTTCAAGTTTATAAAAATGTATTGAACTTGAGTGGATGAATAAGTATTTTATTACGATTGAAAATCTGTGCAAAATTTATATAGGGTAAGTGTAAACTAACAGAAGGAATGAGAATTCTAAGCTAACAATTTTTACAATATAGGCACGTATGTATGTTCTCTCTGCCATTGACCAATCCAGTTACGTAAACTAGGCACAGAGTAATTTGTACAAGATAATTATCTTTCTTGACCTTGAATTATAATTCCAGGAAATTTGCGCGTACTAAATATAACTCGTCATTCGTTTGTCTTGTCTTGTTCATGTGTTATGACGGTAATATATATTTCGTGTAGTTTATGTGTATTACCTGAACTAAAAACATCGCTTATAGATTGTAGCAATGTAAGGAATGTGTACCTTAGATAATTTTGCTTCAACCATTTTTTTCCTATACATTAATAAAGATATTTATATTTAAAATTAAGAAACTTTTATTTTTAAGAAAATATTTTTAAATGTTTTCCTTGTACGGTTGTTTTAATTCAAAAGTTTAATATTTTGAAATACCTGACGAGAGTTTAGAACATTCAAAAGCTTTAAACGATTTTGTAGCTATGCAAGCGCATCTAAATAACTTTATCATACTATATTTGAAAAAAAATCGTTCCTAAAACCTTATTTAACCTTTACTAAAAGTAGCATTGAACAGGTACTTTGGTCAACAACTCGAAATATGTAAAGACAACGTGTGACTGATTCGAGTGAAATCGAAATGAATCTCTGAGATATAGCAAGAGCCGAGCTGCTCAGGAAAGTTGAAAGATCGGGTATATGTCTACTTCTCTCCCATCTAGGCAGTGTCTTGTCTACCGATACGTATAGTAGCGAGGCTCGATAAACACTAGAGGTGGAGGACACCACCACTCTAAATGTCAAGTAGACCACTGCGTATCGTCTGGCCACGTCTTATGCTATAACTCGCGACTTATACTTGCATATATATTTTTTCAACTTTGAAAAAGCAATCATGTTTTGCGACATTTAAAACAACTTTTTGTTTATTATAACGGGCTTTTGAATTACTTAAATAACAAGTAATACTGTATTAAAGGAAAAATGAAGGTAATTCCTACTTAACTCAACCAACAAAAATTTTATTTTAGTTACTTTTTATTTTATAATGTACACACACACACACACACACACACACACACATATATATATATATATTTTATTTTTTTATTTTATTTATACATATACATATTCATATATACATGCCAGAATCACAATATTGAGTGGCAAAATAGAAAACTAATTTCCACGCAACGTTCCATTTCCCTCTCTATACATTATATGGTGTAGGTCTATTATTCTTGTTTGTTACCATTTGCTTTCTTTCTATTTCGTTTCTAATTTATAAAGCTGATGGTTAGCTTATCTATAATTTCTCATTCTGTCCATCTCTTGTTTTGCTTCATTATTGCATAGAACCTTTATTTTATAATTTCATGTACATCTTTAAATGATATACTTCTAAAGTTGGCTCAGTGCCAAAGGGCTGGATTTTTAACATGTAGTCATTCCTTCGAATCGAACAGTGATATCAGCTTTTAAATTATAACCAATGAAAAACCTTTGTTAACATCAATTGCCGTCCACTACAACTGAATAAAAACGTATTATACTAACGATTTAAAATTTGTACAAAAAAAATATATATATATATATATATATATATATATATATATATATATATATATATATATAGATAAAGAACTAAGTCAAAATACAAGAATATAATTGAATTTACAATTCAAAGCTTTTCGTTGGCTAACAACGCATAATGTTGGCAACATTATCAGGAATATTAAACAATTTAATTTTAATTTTAATTGTTTAATATTCCTGATGATGTTGGTACTGTTAGCCAACGAAAAGCTTTGAATTGTAAATTCAATAATAATTCTTGTATTTGTATTTTGACTTAGTTCTTTATTAATTCACAAGAATACATATTGCGATATATATATATTTACAAGGAAAGAGTAAAGCAATAGAAAAAATTGAAAAAGTAAAAAATCTGAGCCTATGTCAAGGCTCAGATTTTTTATCAACCTAAAGATAACAATGACACCTAAAAAACTACATCATGTTCAGATTCATAATTATGAATCTTAGTTCATATTCTTATTTAGTTCATAATTCTAATTATAATTAGTTTGAAATGTTTATGTTGTTTGATTACCAACTAAAGGAATGTGCGATTTTAAATAAAGTTGTAAGATTCCTTACAATTCCTCCTGATAAATGATGAAGCCCTTACATCCAAACGACATTCTCTATATAATTAATTTTTGCTGTATATATTGCTCACAAACAGTTGCACACAGGACTTTGGACGAACGAGAATAATCTGTGGTAAAATCAGCGTTGTAACTCGTTCAGATCGCGCGCGTGTTTATTTTACCTATTTTAGGAGCTCATGTTTTATTCATGGTGTGTTAAAGTGTTGCCTACGTCTTGGTGTTTGTACAAGACGTCGGTTTCACTTTACCTTCCAAACACAAATATGGTAATTATACGTTTACACTTTTAGCCGAGATATTTTCAAAATGAAAGCGAAAACGTTTTTGATTTACCGGAACCGCATTCCTGTTTCAGCTCGACCCGATTTGAATTGATTTGTCCTCCCGTAAGGGTATAATGTCTATTTCACTTCAAACCTGGTATTTGTGTTACATTCTATAAATATTGGTAGACTAAAAGGGATGTTTCCCGGAAAAAACAGTAATGCACCAACATTTTTTTTAGGTCAAAAGATATTAAATTTTACGTTTTGAATGGCACGTTTTAAGACGAAAACGCTTTATCAGCTACAGTGCTTGGTCTATCAGAACATAAAATATATCAAAGGAAGGTAAAATATACACAGAACAAGCTATAGCATGAGCCCTGGTCTTCGTATGCACAGTAGTTTACTGTGGCATTTGGAACAGTGCTGGTTAACGGGAGGCTAGTTTTTACTAACCTATTAAGGAAACAGAGATTTTTGGTTGGTTTTTGGCAAATCACGTAATGCGATGCTCAGCACTACTCTCAATACACCGCGTCCTCTCTCAGTGAGCCCGTATACACCCGGAATCACCTTGGGCAGAGCAAGATGGAGGTCCTACCTAAGCGAGACACGACCCATTCCCAGGCCCACCCTTATTTTAACTTATGCTTGCATTTATTCCTATAGCGTCCGGGCATAGCTCTACCACACTGGTAAAGAGTAGGTCTGCTTCAGGTTAGCATAACGCAAACCATCGCCGTAATATCTCCCTACATTCCGCGTACGGGTATGTTTTTTGTACCTACTCATCATAACAGTGTCCATATTCCTAATAGGCGATTGTAGTGTAAATTAATTTGATCCAATTGGAATACAAGGGTCTATTTAAATAGACAAACTGATGTCTTGATTCTGAGGGCTTTATAGGTTTACAAAGGTTTGTTTTCCGGCGATGACTAAGTACTATAATAAATAACAGAACACTCTAACCACAATAATGTTTTATTACACTTATGTATAAGTCGCGAGTTGTAGCAAGAGACGTGGCCAGTCTATGCGCGAGGCCTACTTGGCAGTTAGAGTAGTGAGGGAGACGCTGACTCAGTGTTGGTCGAGCCTCGCTGCTGTACAACAGCTTGCCTTGATATTAGAGATTAGTAGATAAGTGCTTGACCTTCCACCTCCATTTCCTGCGGATATGGAGTCCCTTTCTATATCTCGTGACTTGTACATTCCGATTGCAAAGTAACTATCCTCAGTAGCAACAATAAACAAGTCTCTGAGTTTCTTGTTTGTTGCCGCTGAGAATGTCTGCTTTACAGCCGGAATCTACTTAAGGTTAATAAAAATAAATTGTGGTTAGTAAGTGTTTTGAGTGATTTATTAAATTCGCCACAATTTCTTCCAAAGTAAAGAGAGAGAGAGGGGGGGAGAGTATGTTTGTGTGCGTGCGCGCGCGCGCGTGTGTCGCAACAGTTACAAGTTATTTTTTTTAATTTGAGGCTAATAATGATTGGCAATCAGTTCATATCGGAATTAAAAACTATAATTAGATATAAAAATGAAATTTTAAAGGACATCAAGCGAAAGCAACGTTAATAAAAGTGAAAAAAGTATCTATTTTCTCTGTTATGGAACCTTGTTAGTCCAGCAGCATCCAACAGTTATCTCGACTAGCTACCACGAGCTTGCCTTCTCCAAATCAATAATGTCTGTGTGATACACCAAGATGCACATTACATCAACGTTGGGGGGACATTTCCACATGGCCGGCTTTAGAGGGGGAGGGTGCCAAGTCGTGACCTTTAGGCACTCGGGCCAAACACCTGCAGAGTTTCTGTTGTCCAGATTTTGCGAACAAAAACTACATCGAACGTTTAGATTGTTCATTAAAAAAACTTAAATACAAAAGCAATGTTCTTTGTGGCATTAAAGTCTTTCCCGGCACATTTAACATAATCTCGCTCCTCCTGTAGAAAACAGTTTTTTTTAATTAACTAACGTTTTTAGTACGTAAAATTTTATTGCAAAATCCAATCATAACTTTACAGACACTTTTATATAGATATATTTCACGTCGACTGCACTTGGCGTTTGTTAATTTCTTAAGTTTTCTCTAACTAAATTGAATATAAATCCAATGTTATCAGATTTATCGAATTTGAAATAGGTTACTTGTATAGTAAGAAAAAAGAGATTTTAACATTGCTTTTTATAAATTTCATAAAAGATTGAGTGTTTTTATTACATGTCTGCTATCCGGACCCAAAATATGTAAAATGAGTGTAATACATTGGTTATGTATATACTTCTACATTAGAAATATTCTTGTAGTATAGCAAGCAATATAAACAAAAATGTTTTAAAAGTCATTTCCTACTTAGATCAAAAAAGAAAAATTTTATTTTAGTTATTTTTAATAAATAATTACAAATAATATAAATAAAGTAACATAACCTATGCGTTAAAACAGCTGTTTTACAAACCTAAAACATAAAATCAGCTGTTTTATGAAATATTATGTCGTCATTTATTTTAAGCCAAATGGGATGAAATAAATATATTGCATAACTTGCCCCTTTTGTGAAAAGTTGTTCTCCCATATAAAATTAAAACTAATTCATTATTAAATTTAATGAATGTACTAATGCATGATAAACGTTTATTAACTTCCAGTGTCATCCACTACAACTTTAAAAACATATGAATGGATGAATACAAAGTATTTGATTAACTATTAAAAATTTTATTAAGATATTTATAGAGAGAGTTTGAACTAATAGCAGGAATTGAAAAAAATATAACCAGTTTAATCCTGAGGTTGCGACACGAATTCAAAGATGTTATCAGATTCATGAGATTGCTCAGGTTATTCAAATACAAGAATTATTTATTAATTTATATTCAAAGCTTTCCGTTGATAAACAGTACCAACATCATCAGGAATGAATAGTACAATAAGGCAAGATATAGGCCTAAAACATATGTTAAATTAGAAATAGAATTGTTGCTATAGTTATACAAATTGCCAAGTTTATTTTGTTGTCGTAACCTTTTTTCTAATTTAACATATGTTTTATATCTTGCATTGTTGTACTATTCATTCCTGATGATGTTGGTACTGTTTATCAACGAAAACCTTTGTTTAGAAATTAATAAATAATTCGTGTATTTCAATAACCTTAGTTGTTTATTATTATTATACAAGAAAACATATTTTATTTCATGTTGTAAAACGTCACATAAGAATAACTTGTTTATATTACGTACTTCAAAAAATATTTTCAAGTGTTTTACGGACAGTAACTGCCAAAAGTGTAACTTGAAATAACGTTTATTAAATACGCTTACGTAACTTGAATTAATAAATAAATATAGTTCAAGTCAATGTATATCGGGGTATTAAATAACTACAACTTAAATAGCCTTAACGTATTAAGAAGTAATATAATTAAACTTGTAATGCACGATACATAAATTGACGTAACGTTCGAGTAGTAAACAGGTTGTAGGCTATAAAATGATTGATTCGTTTAAAATCATATCTTAACAAATAATTTAATAAACTCTACGATAATCCTGAATGGGTGTGAATTATAATTTTAAAACAATTTAAACATAACCTTCAAATAACCTCACATAAAATTGAAACAACTGTTAAATTACCACCATGCTTTCGGAAACCTTCAGTGGAGGAACAGAAAGATTAAGCTCGTACAAAAAATGGAGAGATTCAGAGAGGCGAAAATCCTTAGCCGTTCTCGTTAAATTCCAAAGTGATGACGTAACTTTCACGTCACTTCGTGCGAAGTTTTTCTATACGTTACACTTCAAAACGCCCCGAATTATTTGTCTTCGTAGCAGCGCCCTAGTTTTGCTGGTTATGGATGAAAAACTACAATCGTGCCTGTGTAACGTACAAAACGTATTTACAATATCAAATACAGTTGTAATCTTTATTCTGAATTTAGTTCTAAATATAAACGCGATTTAAATTTAGAAATGGTACTTCCGGTTAGCAAACAGTTTACTTAAAACTCAGTTTATAATCTAAGGGAGTTATTCGTATTATCAAATACACTATTTTTCACTGGTAAATTAATTTATTTTATATATGTACTTATATTAAGTATAGGAAGGCTTGTCACGGACACTTAAGACTTTCACTATATGCCTGGATACGTTAGCACCAACACTTCGAAATCTTAATAAAGAAATTTCTGGTAAATTCAAAAAAAACGTTTGCCTCCCTCCCCCCCCTATTGTCACGTGCCTAAACCTTTCTTCAACACTCCTGCAAAACTCAACTATCTGTTTACATTCAACCCTAATTTCTAATTTTGGTGTAGTCGCTACAATCATTGTCTAGTTAAATTTTTACTAATTGGCTCTGTGGCGACCATACTAGAATAATAAAAGTAAGTATTATTCTAAACAGAAAGTGTAAGGTTTTGTTGAAGAAAGGCTTAGGCACGTGACGAAAACAAAAGATGTTACCTAAGGCTCAACAGTAGGTGCAGGCATCTGTTGCTTGGGTTTACCAGACATTCCTTTAGTAAGGCTTAGAAATGTTGGCGCTAATGTATCCCTGCAAAAAGAGAGAGTCCTAAGTCTCTTGCCTAGCTCTCCTATTCTTACAAAAACATAAGGGCAAATATAAATAAACTTAATTTACCAGTGAACGATCGTGTATTTGTTAATACGAAATAACTACCTTAGTTCCCAAAGCTCATACTAACACATGGAGTTCGTAATGATAGAAAGACTAGCTCGGAATATCAGCTAATATCTGGTAGATTTACAAGATGGTAAAGAATTAACAAAATAAACAATCCTACAGTTTCGGGATGCTATTACATCTTGACGATATTATCGTAAAATTATTTAAAAAATAAAAAAATTAATAATTATATAAATATCCTAGTAATATATTGGAATGTTGAAAAGAAAAACTCGTCATCTGCTTAGAAAATTGCTTACAGAAAAAACACATCCATTATTATGTGTTTTTAAGTTTCTAGACGATTTTTTTTCAATTTTCAACACATTTCTCTTATAATTAAATTCCATCTTGAACTATGTCAGCATACTAAACTACTTTCAAGGCTATCTCAATTCCTTCTATTAGTTCACACTTTCCTTGTTTATATCTTGTTCAAAATTTCAATTTGACAAAATACGTTTTACTCATCCACTCCAGTTCAAATACACTTTTTAAATTAGTAGTGGATGTCACTTGATGTTAAAATAGTTTTTTTCAAATAATTAATTTTAGTTTTTTGAGGAGAAATACTTTTCACAAAATGCATACATACTTTTAATAGATACATTTTTCAATTCGTTCTACTAGTTCACAATTTTCTTGTATATATCTTCTTCAAATTTTCAATCGTTAATAAATTACTTTTTACTCATTCACTCAAGTTTAAATACGTTTTTTTACAACTTGTAGGGGATGACACTTGGCGTTAATGGAGTTTTTTTTTCAAATATTAATTCATTCAATAAATTGAAAAATTAATTTTAGTTTTATATGGGAGAAACAGTTTTTACAAAAGGGGCAAGGTATGTAATATAGTTTGTACCATTTGGCTTCAAACAAGTGATAACATATAAAACAGCCGATTTTATGATATAGATATTGTGGTAGAATTGGTGTTTTAAAGGCATAGGCTATGGTACTTTATTTATATTAATTGTAATTATTTAATTACAAGTATCTAGAGTAAAATTTTTCTTTGCGGGCCTAAGTAGGGATGGAGTTTATAAAAGTTTTGTTTATATTACTTGCTTCTGGCGTAAAAAACCGTTGTGAGTCTTTAGGTTCGAAGCTATAAATAGACTCGTGGACCCCCGGCAGGCCGTTGCTCCCTCAAACAATGTGTGCCCGTCGAGGTGAATAACTCTAACCTTAGTCCGACGCTGCAGCGCCAAAACAACCGTTTCCTAAACGTGTTTTACTCTGGTTTGGGAAACTTTAAAGTCCTAGTGCTGTTTGCATGCAACTGGTCTGTCCAGAAAACCAGTCATATGAACAAAAATATTTAGTCAATTCCTTTTTGGGTCAACTAAAACAAATTTAATTTGAGTTACTTTTTATCAAATAATTAGAAATAGTATAATTAAAGTAGCATAACCTATGTTTAAAACAGCTGTTCTACTGTATAGCGTATAATATAAAATCAGCTGCTTTATGTTTTAAAATCATATGTTATCACTTATTTTAAGCCAAATGAGACGAAATAACGGTATTGCATACCTTGTGCTTTTTGTGATAGGTTTCAACCATTTAAAACTATAGTTGATTCGTTTAAATTAGTTAATGAATTAATATTTGGAAAAAACTGCAAGAACAAGTGTCATCCCCTACAAGATTTAAAAAATCGGTTTGAACTTGAGTATTTTATTAACGGCTAAAAATTTGAACGATTATATATATGTATATAATTTGTTTTGTAAAAATTCGAAAATAAACCCGAAATAAATTTTAAATAAATCCAACATTCATATATCCTGGTACCAACCTGGGTTAAATCGAAAACCAAACAATATTAAGAAAAACTTGCAAAACCTTACAACGGGGTGAGAAGGGTATTTTAAGAGGATCCAAGCGTAAGTTTTAACAACGCAATACTAACCTGACTGCTAACTTATCGCTGGAAGATGACAGCCATCGCGGGCAGAGTCTGGGGTACATTTTAAAAATAAACAAAAACTACAAGATTACGAAATTAAAACTTTAGTAAAGTCAAAACAAAACTGTAAAATAAAAATTTAATTAGTTTATAGTGTGCAATAGTATAGCTAATGCTCTCAGAACACAGCAAAGTGATCAACTGCGATCAACTGATGTCTTCAACTAAGCTGTGACCTGCCAGCGGATGAGGATAAATGACTGACCAACGCGCATTGACTTAGTGATTTTTTATAGTGATTCTACTATAATTGCACAATATCCAAGCTGTATCATCTACAGTAAAGACAATAGCAAACAGCAAAACGTAATTAGAAACAATAGTAAACCCAAAACAAAACTATCTAGTGAAACTTAAATATTGAATTAGTTTTTTGTGTACAATAGTACGGCCAATGTTTACAGAACGTACCATAGCGGCCCGGAAGTAAAGAGTTTTGCAACCAACTGAACTCTACAAAGAGGCCGTCGTCTGCCAGCGTATGCGCATAAGTGACACTGTCCAATTCGCATCAACCTAGCGATTTTCCTCGTAATGATTTCACTATAATTACAAAATAAATCTGTAGTATAAGACCTTAGCAAGCGCCAAAATGTAATTAACACATTTACCTAGACCGACGGTTACGGCTGCAATCATAACCATATCAAAATAGAGTTTCTTACATTACAAAATTGTTATACACCGTCGTAGGTGGAGATTATTTTGATCCAAAATAGAATTTAGAACGTCCCCCCCCCTTTAAAAGGAGAAATAACTCCTCCGGGCGTGGACCGTGTGCATACTTTCAATACATATAAATTTAAAAGGGTTAAATATTCCGCTGTTGCTGTGGTCTATATAATGACTAAGGTTACCTCTGGTGTTGGCTGGTTACCTTGGGAAGCGTCAGTCAGATCGGAAGGCGCCCCTGCTGTCACCAGCTAGACAGGCTTCCCTTGCATGGTGCCTTTACGACACCTTTCGGTTCGGCCCTCGCTATACGACTCTACTTAACTTGGTCTTTATTTTAAAAGCTAGCGGAAAAATCAGGTTTGTGGCAATCATCTGTTTATAAACTGTTCACTGCTGAGCGCTGCTCTCACGTGGTAACCATTGAAACTAATAACTATTTTGCCTCGTTTACTTTTATCAGCTGTGCTACAAAAAACCGTACAAAATGTAAACAGAAGTAAGTAGGTTTAATCTGGTACATAGATGGCTCCAAGATGGACTTCGGCACTGGAGCGGGGGTGTATTGTAAAAACCCAAGGGTAGAACTAGTTTTTTCCTTGGGGAGGCATACCTCTGTCTTTCAGGCCGAAGTATATGCTATAAATGTCTGTCTGGGAGATATAGCGAGAATGGAAACACATGGGACCCGGATTGCTATTTTCTCCGACAGTCATGCAGTAATTAAGGCACTAAACGGACAAGTGGTCACCTCGGCCATAGGATCCATAGAGCACTGGATCAGGGCCGAAGGGATGAGACACAGTAAGCTAACCCTTAGGAAACCTTCCTTGGGGCTGCAGAAGAGTCTCATCTATCTGTCTAGGCAGGAATTAAGGATAGCCACAGGTCTACTCACGGGACACTGTGGACTAAGGAAACATTTGCATAAAATGGGTATCTACAAGGATGAACCAGTGTGCAGATTATGCGGGCAGGAACTGGAGACTGCCACACACATTATTAACGGATGTGAAGTACTTGCTGAGAGGCGCTTCAACCTCTTTGGTGATGGAACGGCTTTGGTGGATGCTGAAGGTAAAACTCTAGTCAGGAAACTCCTAAACCTGGTGAGAGGGAAGGGGCTATTTGACTAGATCAGGGAGGTAAGTACAATATACCTAAGGTAGTGGTGCTTCGGGCAATTCAAACCCGCTCCCAAGTTAATAAAAAAAAAAAAAGTAGGTTTAGACTGTCGCATCAGAAGTTTAGATTGTTATGAAAGTGATAGTTATTCCAACTGTCATTACAGCAGTAAAAACTATTTTCAAGTTGAGGTAGATTATTAGAATTGCTGTCACTTGATGTCCATGACCACCAATTGAATAACACAATAATTTAAACAGTTTGATAACAAGTCTGATGTAGTTGTCACTGATTAGTTTCTTGTGACAGCTGATTAAAATATTACTAATCGTAGAGAATAAAAGATAAGAAATTAAGATTTATTAGAATCAATTTTATGATTTTAAAGACCCCGGAAATTAAAATGCCACCGATTTAATACCTATGCACTTTTTGTTATCTATTTATTCAATTCTTACTATTATTTCACACTATCCCTATATATATATATATATATATATATATATATATATATATATATATATATATATATATATATATATATATATATATATATATTTATATATTTTGTTCAAATTTTCAATCGTTAATAAATACTTTTTTATTGCTCCATTCAAATCCAAATAGATATTTTACAACTTGTAGTAGATGACACTTGATGTTTATACACTTTTATTAATGTTAATTTTAATACTTTATCTCGCTTTCTATTGTGCTACTTAATATTGTGATTTTGCCCATATACATACGTATTTATATTATTTGTAATTTTTTAATAAAAAGTAACTGGAATAAAATTTTTCTTTGCTGATCTACGTAGCAATTGACTTGATTTTTTTTATTACTTGCACAAGACCTGTTTGCGTTTTTGTTGTCAGTTTGATACACGTGTTTTCAAGAATATTTTATTAAATTCCGCTTAGATCAACAAATAAACATTTCATTTACTTTTTATTAAATACTGCAATTACAATTAATATAAATGTGTATATAGGCCCTATTTATGACAGAATCACAACATTAAGTGGGAAAATAGAATGCGAAATTAAAGATCAAAATTAATTACAGTAACTAAATTGATTTAATGAATTAGTATTTGAACTGAAGTTGATGAATGAAAATTATTGTATTAAAAATTGGAATAAGATAAAATATATATAGGGCGAGTGAGAAATAATAGAAGGAATTGAAAATCACGCAATAGTAATTCTAAACATTACATTGTTCCAATATTTGTCTGTGGTAGGCTCAATATACTAAACCAAGTACAATACTCAGGTCGTCCTTGCGTTATGCGTACATCCTCTATGTAGTGTAAAGGGTGTCTGTATAGTGCCCAGTATCTGAAGCAAGTGTTTTACAGTTATTAAACAAATTAAGATCACTCAAATAAATATTAAATTTGTTTTAATTTCAATTAAATGTATTGCAAGAAGCTTCGTTTTAAATATTGCACAGTTTAGCATGAGGTAAAACACAGTGGTTTCTGTTACTTGTTGGTAACTTTATGAAGACAATAAGAGGTTATGTTGTTGCAGAAATGGGACATAGTGCATGCGAGGTGTTTGACCCAGATCAACAGCCTGTCTGGGCGAAATGGGGACGTTCTGGGTGGGTAGTGGGAAGGAATTTCCCCTCCCGTCTTCCCCTCCCCTGCTCGCGCAAACTTTCGGCCGCTACTCACTCGCTCTTTCGTTTATTTTACATGACAAGGCAATTTTTAAAGAGTAAAAAGGACGTTTGAGACACGTTGAGGAATTTATTATTATTATAGGACGAATTTTAGAGAGCTTTTCTCAATTTGTCAGCATTCTTTTACTTTATAAATCTAATAGGTTTACAGTCAATGTTTTCAACAATATATATCGCGACACTTTCAATCCGAATTGAAATTATATAAATTTAGGATCTTTAAACATATTTAAATAAAGATTAATTAAGTATTTTAATTAAATTATTTATTCAAATAATACCGGTATCTCATTAAAAAAAAAATCATCAACAAAATTTATTTGTTAAAATGTGTTTATTATAGACGGTTTTTAAAAAAACAAAACAAATTAACAAAATGTGATACATTTACACGTTTCGCTACTAAATTTCAATTTAAATCCTCATGATATACCCTCCAATCGTTTCTAGGCCTACTAAACTCTTTCGTGGAATACCGTGGCTGTTTTTCATCCTACGAACAATTCAAAGTAGATTTAATCCAATAAGTAGCATTTTTATTACATTAAAGAGTTTTTTGTTTGTTACTTCATCTCGTAAGCTTTACAAATAATTATATAAAATCTTTTTCTCACAAAAGATATTTTTATATTCTTTATCGACTGTTAAATCCTGATTACTTTATATATATATATATATATATATATATATATATATATATATATATATATAACCTATATATGTATAGTGAAAGGTTTACAGTATTATTCGTCATTTATCGCAATTCGAACGTAATTGTTTCTTGTTTTCCCATGAACCTCCTTCTTCTGTTATGTTCCTAGCTATTTTAAATCCACTATACCATGATTTCTTTGGTCTTTCATATCTTCTTCTTCTTTTATGTTCCTAGCTATTTTAAACCCACTATACCATGATTTCTTTGGTCTTTCTTTTCTTCTTCTTCTTTTATGTTCCTAGCTATTTTAAACCCACTATACCACGATTTCTTTGGTCTTTCTTTTCTTCTTCTTCTTCTTTTATGTTCCTAGCTATTTTAAACTCACTATACCATGATTTCTTTGGTCTTTCTTTTCTTCTTCTTCTTTTATGTTCCTAGCTATTTTAAACCCACTATACCATGATTTCTTTGGTCTTTCTTTTCTTCTTCTTCTTTTATGTTCCTAGCTATTTTAAACCCACTATACCACGATTTCTTTGGTCTTTCTTTTCTTCTTCTTCTTTTATGTTCCTAGCTATTTTAAACCCACTATACCATGATTTCTTTGGTCTTTCTTTTCTTCTTCTTCTTTTATGTTCCTAGCTATTTTAAACCCACTATACCACGATTTCTTTGGTCTTTCTTTTCTTCTTCTTCTTCTTTTATGTTCCTAGCTATTTTAAACCCACTATACCATGATTTCTTTGGTCTTTCTTTTCTTCTTCTTCTTTTATGTTCCTAGCTATTTTAAACCCACTATACCATGATTTCTTTGGTCTTTCTTTTCTTCTTCTTCTTCTTTTATGTTCCTAGCTATTTTAAACCCACTATACCATGATTTCTTTGGTCTTTCTTTTCTTCTTCTTCTTTTATGTTCCTAGCTATTTTAAACCCACTATACCATGATTTCTTTGGTCTTTCTTTTCTTCTTCTTCTTTTATGTTCCTAGCTATTTTAAACCCACTATACCACGATTTCTTTGGTCTTTCTTTTCTTCTTCTTCTTCTTTTATGTTCCTAGCTATTTTAAACTCACTATACCATGATTTCTTTGGTCTTTCTTTTCTTCTTCTTCTTTTATGTTCCTAGCTATTTTAAACCCACTATACCATGATTTCTTTGGTCTTTCTTTTCTTCTTCTTCTTTTATGTTCCTAGCTATTTTAAACCCACTATACCACGATTTCTTTGGTCTTTCTTTTCTTCTTCTTCTTTTATGTTCCTAGCTATTTTAAACCCACTATACCATGATTTCTTTGGTCTTTCTTTTCTTCTTCTTCTTTTATGTTCCTAGCTCTTTTAAACCTCACGATTTCTTTGGTCTTTCTTTTCTTCTTCTTCTTCTTTTATGTTCCAAGCTATTTTAAACCCAATATACCATGATTTCTTTGGTCTTTCTTTTCTTCTTCTTCTTTTATGTTCCTAGCTATTTTAAACCCACTATACCATGATTTCTTTGGTCTTTCTTTTCTTCTTCTTCTTTTATGTTCCTAGCTATTTTAAACCCACTATACCATGATTTCTTTGGTCTTTCTTTTCTTCTTCTTCTTTTATGTTCCTAGCTATTTTAAACCCACTATACCATGATTTCTTTGGTCTTTCTTTTCTTCTTCTTCTTCTTTTATGTTCCTAGCTATTTTAAACCCACTATACCATGATTTCTTTGGTCTTTCTTTTCTTCTTCTTCTTTTATGTTCCTAGCTATTTTAAACCCACTATACCATGATTTCTTTGGTCTTTCATATCTTCTTCTTCTTTTATGTTCCTAGCTATTTTAAACCCACTATACCATGATTTCTTTGGTCTTTCTTTTCTTCTTCTTCTTTTATGTTCCTAGCTATTTTAAACCCACTATACCACGATTTCTTTGGTCTTTCTTTTCTTCTTCTTCTTCTTTTATGTTCCTAGCTATTTTAAACCCACTATACCATGATTTCTTTGGTCTTTCTTTTCTTCTTCTTCTTTTATGTTCCTAGCTATTTTAAACCCACTATACCATGATTTCTTTGGTCTTTCTTTTCTTCTTCTTCTTCTTTTATGTTCCTAGCTATTTTAAACCCACTATACCATGATTTCTTTGGTCTTTCTTTTCTTCTTCTTCTTTTATGTTCCTAGCTATTTTAAACCCACTATACCATGATTTCTTTGGTCTTTCTTTTCTTCTTCTTCTTCTTTTATGTTCCTAGCTATTTTAAACCCACTATACCACGATTTCTTTGGTCTTTCTTTTCTTCTTCTTCTTCTTTTATGTTCCTAGCTATTTTAAACCCACTATACCATGATTTCTTTGGTCTTTCTTTTCTTCTTCTTCTTTTATGTTCCTAGCTATTTTAAACCCACTATACCATGATTTCTTTGGTCTTTCTTTTCTTCTTCTTCTTCTTTTATGTTCCTAGCTATTTTAAACCCACTATACCATGATTTCTTTGGTCTTTCTTTTCTTCTTCTTCTTTTATGTTCCTAGCTATTTTAAACCCACTATACCACGATTTCTTTGATCTTTCTTTTCTTTTTCTTCTTTTATGTTCCTAGCTATTTTAAACCCACTATACCATGATTTCTTTGGTCTTTCTTTTCTCCTTCGTCTTTTTAAGTTCCATTTCCAACTTTTTAATGATAATCTATGATCCGTCATTCCAGCATGAACGTACCAGAAAATCTGCTTTCTTTCTATGTCTGCAAGTGATGTCTCTACATTCATTATTTCTATGATTCCGTCCGTTCTTATATGATCCTGTAGTGTGTATCTACATCTTCCCTAGAAACCATTTTCCTATGCATTTATTCGCTCCCGTATGCTCTTGTATGTCCATACTTCGGAGCCGGAAGTCACTGTATTCCCTAGTGTTGTAAATGTTCTTTTCTTTATGTCCGTATTCCGTAGTAATAAATTTAGAATTACGTTTCACAAACAAACTTTAGGCTACGTTTTGCTTTAGAAGAAAATGTCTGTAAGTCATAAATGTATTCGAATTTCTCGCAGTCGGGTCTTGTCGTTGATGCTTCCGTTGTGCGTTCAATCTCGCATCGTTCTTGGGACTCATCAATTGTTGAACTGACATCTGTTGAATTGAATCATTTAGATTAGTAGTATGGGAAGCTAAACCTCGAATAAAACAATCATTATGGTGCAGTTTAAAAAACTAATAAGTAAACAATCTAGGCGTTCAAGAACGATTTAAGATTGCACAAACATAACGGCAAAATCAGATAGTAACTCATTCGGTTGTTTTAGAGACTAAATTTGTGTTGCAGTTTTATAGGGAAAAGATTGACTGTTATCGACTAGATCTAGAAGTACAGGGAAGTTATGTGATGAATTTGTGAATATAGGTAGAGTTAAGGTAGAGACATAAAACCCCCAGGTGGGTGTTTTAAGGTAGAGACATAAAACCCCCAGGTGGGTGTTTTAAGGTAGAGACATAAAACCCCTGTTGGGTATTTTAAGATAGAGACATTAAACCCCCTAGTGGGTATTTGAAGGTAGAGACATTAAACCCATTGGTAGGTATTTTAAGGTAGAGACATAAAACACCTTGCTGGGTTTTTAAGGTAGAGACATTAAGCCACCTGGAGGGTATTTTAAGGTAGATACATTAAACCCCCTAGTGGGTATTTTAAAGTAGAGACATTAAACCCATTGGTAGGTATTTTAAGGTTGAGACATAAACCCCCCTGGTGGGTAATTTAAGGTAGAGACATTAAACCCATTGTTAGGTAATTTAAGGTAGAGACATAAAACACCTTACTGGTTATTTTAAGGTAGAGACATTAAACCCCCTGGAGGGTATCTAAAGATAGAGACATTAAACCTATTGGTAGGTATTTTAAGGTAGAGACATAAAACATCTTGCTGAGTATTTTAAGGTAGATACATTAAATCCCCTATTGGGTATTTTAATGTAGATACAATAAACCACCTGCTGGGTATTTTAAGGTAGAGACATATAACTTTGTGGTGGGTATTTTATGGTAGAACTATTAAACCCTCTGGTGAGTATCTTATGGTAGAGACATAAAACACTCTGGGAGTATTTCAAGGTAGAGACATAAAACCTCTTGATGGGTATTTTAAGGTACTTAAAACCCCCTGGATTTTATTTTAAGGTAAAGACATGATACTCCACGGTAGATAATGTGGGTAGAATCATAGCATCGCGGAGACTCTTGTAAACAAACCAAAGGGACACTGTCTTCTTAAGTGACTTCTCTTCCTGAAAACTAAAACAAAACTCTTTCATCATCAATCTGAAGACTTTTGTACTAAATGTAAGAAAACCAAATTGTTAGCATTGTCATTGAATTCCCTACAACAGTCACAGCACTTATATTAACGATATATTTGTGCTTAGTATTGAAGTGTCATTAAAACAGACAACCCTCGGCTCCAATTAGTGCGATAGAACGAGGCTCTACTGTACATGCATTGCACACTGTTGTCCATCTATTTATGTTCAGTGTTGGATTCAATGTATACCACATGCTTTATTTACAGTGTTGTATAACACACTACGCAAACTGTTAAACGGTATATTTTATCGGTGTTTGCTGTCAGAAACTAGAGAAAAAATTACAGGAATCGTTTCAATAAGGAAATTACAACACCTCGCGGCTCTGTTCAGCTTTGTTAATCTAATATACTCAGGTCGATGGAAAATCAATGACGTCATTTGCTCTCAGTGTTGTATGACATTCCATGGCGTTCCACTCCCGAGGTAAGGATGTTCCAGGAAATTCACAAGACACCTTTTCTGTAGTGACAATATTCTGTCATTATTCAACAATATAGCTAACATGTTTAGTTGATATTTATTGTTTTTTCCGTAGTACAACAGGTGTATTTAAAACATGATTTGTCAAGAGCGAATTTTTAGGTTAGGTTCTGCGTTCCATGTCTAACGGGAACATCGAACGATAGTCTAACACAGAATGGAACGAGGAAATTTTGTGTAGGCCTGCTACGGTTGGATTTTCTCGATGATTAGTTTTTATTAACCTCTTGAGTTAAGGACACTTGGTTGTGTGCCCGTGAGAAAGATCGTGGGTGAAATAGTTTAGGTTTCGGCGTTTCCCGATTACAAAACGCCGACTATATCACGTTTGTAATGTGTTTGCAAGTCGTTTGTATTGTGGTCGTTCCAAAACCATTTCTTTGTTGTAAAGTTGCTGTCTTCAGGATGTCATTATTGTCGCATAAACACGTCAGCAAATGAATCTGTTGATAAAAAAGTGATAAACATTCAGAGCATGAGAATTATTACTCTATAGCAAAGTACTAATGTAAGGCGGGTGGGTAGTGCAAGAGTAGTCTACCCACTCTAGCTGAGTAAGCTTTCTCTCTAACTGCTATCCTCCTATGCGCACAGAGAGTTTTATCACTACCTATAGCAAAAGACTAATGTTCTGCGAGTGGGTAGTACAACAGTAGCCTACCCACTCTGGCTAAGTAAGCTTTCTCTGTAACTGCTATCCTCCTATGCGCACAGAGAGTTTTATCACTACCTATAGCAAAAGACTAATGTTCTGCGAGTGAGTAGTACAACAGTAGCCTACCCACTCTAGCTGAGTAAGCTTTCTCTCTAACTGCTATCCTCCTATGCGCACAGAGAGTTTTATCACTACCTATAGCAAAAGACTAATGTTCTGCGAGTTGGTAGTACAACAGTAGCCTACCCACTCTAGCTGAGTAAGCTTGCTCTCTAACTGCTATCCTCCTATGCGCACAGAGAGTTTTATCACTACTTATAGCAAAAGACTAATGTTCTGCGAGTTGGTAGTACAACAGCAGCCTACCCACTCTGGCTAAGTAAGCTTTCTCTCTAACTGCTATCCTCCTATGCGCACAGAGAGTTTTATCACTACTTATAGCAAAATACTAATGTTCTGCGAGTTAGTAGTACAACAGTAGCCTACCCACTCTAGCTGAGTAAGCTTTCTCTCTAACTGCTATCCTCCTATGCGCACAGAGAGTTTTATCAATACTTATAGCAAAAGACTAATGTTCTGCGAGTGGGTAGTACAACAGTAGCCTACCCACTCTGGCTAAGTAAGCTTTCTCTCTAACTGCTATCCTCCTATGCGCACAGAGAGTTTTATCAATACATATAGCAAAAGACTAATGTTCTGCGAGTTGGTAGTACAACAGTAGCCTACCCACTCTGGCTAAGTAAGCTTTCTCTCTAACTGCTATCCTCCTATGCGCACAGAGAGTTTTATCACTACCTATAGCAAAAGACTAATGTTCTGCGAGTTGGTAGTACAACAGTAGCCTACCCACTCTAGCTGAGTAAGCTTTCTCTCTAACTGCTATCCTCCTATGCGCACAGAGAGTTTTATCACTACCTATAGCAAAAGACTAATGTTCTGCGAGTGGGTAGTACAACAGTAGCCTACCCACTCTGGCTAAGTAAGCTTTCTCTGTAACTGCTATCCTCCTATGCGCACAGAGAGTTTTATCACTACCTATAGCAAAAAACTAATGTTCTGCGAGTGGGTAATACAACAGTAGCCTACCCACTCTGGCTAAGTAAGCTTTCTCTCTAACTGCTATCCTCCTATGCGCACAGAGAGTTTTATCACTACCTATAGCAAAAGACTAATTTTCTGCGAGTGGGTAGTACAACAGTAGCCTACCCACTCTAGCTGAGTAAGCTTTCTCTCTAACTGCTATCCTCCTATGCGCACAGAGAGTTTTATCACTACCTATAGCAAAAGACTAATGTTCTGCGAGTGGGTAGTACAACAGTAGCCTACCCACTCTGGCTAAGTAAGCTTTCTCTGTAACTGCTATCCTCCTATGCGCACAGAGAGTTTTATCACTACCTATAGCAAAAGACTAATGTTCTGCGAGTGGGTAGTACAACAGTAGCCTACCCACTCTGGCTAAATAAGCTTTCTCTGTAACTGCTATCCTCCTATGCGCACAGAGAGTTTTATCACTACCTATAGCAAAAGACTAATGTTCTGCGAGTGGGTAGTACAACAGTAGCCTACCCACTCTGGCTAAGTAAGCTTTCTCTGTAACTGCTATCCTCCTATGCGCACAGAGAGTTTTATCACTACCTATAGCAAAAGACTAATGTTCTGCGAGTTGGTAGTACAACAGTAGCCTACCCACTCTGGCTAAGTAAGCTTTCTCTGTAACTGCTATCCTCCTATGCGCACAGAGAGTTTTATCACTACCTATAGCAAAAGACTAATGTTCTGCGAGTTGGTAGTACAACAGTAGCCTACCCACTCTAGCTGAGTAAGCTTTCTCTCTAACTGCTATCCTCCTATGCGCACAGAGAGTTTTATCACTACCTATAGCAAAAGACTAATGTTCTGCGAGTGGGTAGTACAACAGTAGCCTACCCACTCTGGCTGAGTAAGCTTTCTCTCTAACTGCTATCCTCCTATGCGCACAGAGAGTTTTATCACTACCTATAGCAAAAGACTAATGTTCTGCGAGTGGGTAGTACAACAGTAGCCTACCCACTCTGGCTAAGTAAGCTTTCTCTGTAACTGCTACGTCTCCTCCTATGCACAGACAGTTTCATCACTGACATCACACCTTATAGAATATTTACATCTTGATGCACAATCTTTTGACAACTACTATAACCAGAAGATATAACTGTACTTGGGGATAATAGTATATTCAAATAACTTTTGATGCTGCCCATCTTCTGCTCAGTAATCGATTCTGACCAATGAGGTGACTAGGCAGTAACTAACGAAAGATCACACCCACGTTCAAGTTTCGTAAACTATCCCACTTTATAACCTGACAAATTGATTACTAATTTATAAATCTAACTCGCTTGTATCTAATTATTTCACACAACTAAAAATACAGTTTTATAATCTTGTTAGTAACAAAAATAGGTGATACTGGAAAAACGTAGCAGTTTGTAGAGGTTATGCAGTAGAATATATATATATATATATATATATATATATATATATATATATATATATATATATATACTCACACACACACACACACACACACACACACATACATATATATATATATATATATATATATATATATATGGGTGTGTATATATATATATATATATATACATATACATGAATTGTTTTAATATTCCTGATGATGTTGGTACTGTTAACCAACGAAAAGCTTTGAATTGTAAATTCAATTATAATTCTTGCACTTGTATTTTGACTTATGTTCTTTATTAATACACAAGAATACATATTGCGATATATATATATATATATATATATATATATATATATATATATAGTTTGTTAGTGGGCGTGGTCACAATTGTTCGTCGGTTCTAGGCTAATCATCCGATTGGTCAGAACAAGTTAGCGGACGGAAAAGTGGGAGTGGCCATTTTAATTTATGAACAATTCGGTGAATAGAAATAATGTATCCTTGGTCATTAACGGTTTTGATTATAGTAACTAAGTTAAGAATCTGGTTAAGGAATGTAACTTCCGACTACCGAAATTTGCATTGAGTTGTAAATATTCATTCTCTCGTAGCGAACGGTTTTTGCATGTTTATATTGTACCTACGCTACTGTGCTTTAGATTATAATTGTATAAACATGCTCCCCAGCTAATCCTCCGTGCGTGACTTGGTTGTCGTCCTACGGCAGGTAGATGGCGCTAGCGGCGACGTTGTATACATATTTTCTCCACTATATGTAAAGAGTTGGTTATAAGAGAGTTTAGCTGGAAAAAATATAATATCATACCATAGAATATTTATTTAAGATACTGTGATGTTGTTGCCTGGAACAAACAAAACATGAACAAAATATAATAATACATTTGATTTTTTGTGTTATTATTTTAACCGACGTATATTTTAATTATTAAGAAAATATAAAAATAATGTTTCATCTTTTTCTTCGTCGCCTGTTTGGTTCAGAATAAAAAATATTATTTTTTTAATCGATATTTTTTTTTACATTTAGTACTTTAAAGTTTCAATTTAACATAGTTACAGTAATTTACATATAACATATGATATGTGTTGATTTCCATTAACTGCCAATACATTTAGTTATAGCTTAGATAAAACTAGAAAAACTCCACTTTCCCGTGTGAAAATAATAGCTTTTCTGGGCAACAATGGATCGCTTAGAGACCTAAAACGTTAAATTACGGAGCATTGCAACTTGTTAAAGTAGGCCTAATTATAGAATAAATATTTTTAAATGTTTCAAAAACCTTCTCAATAAAAGACGCATGAAATACAATTTAAATTAATTATTTTCTAATATATTATTGAGATACAATATTATACTTTAAAAATGCGCCCTAGTTGTGGGAAATGATGAGAGAGTTAGCCTGAGTGAAAATGTACAATTGTTTTTATCTAGCTGTTCTTGTTATCAGAAACGTTTGAGATAAGAAGTCGGAACTACGGTGGTCAGGCACCGAGAGTAACGTTCGAGAGGCCGGATAGACATTTGATAGATAATTTTCTGTTTAAACGAAGTTGTTAATTTCTTATATAAAAAACTTGCAGTATTTCGACTTCGTCTAATGTAAGTTAGAATACACATTAATATAATACTCAAAAGCCTCTGACGACAAATATTTTTATTTCAACCTGATGTACGTTTCGGTTATTAAGGAACCATCTTCAGAATCATTACAAGCAAGACTTCTGATACTTGTCATAACAGTGAGTCTTGCTTGTTATGGCTCTGAGGATGGTTACTTGTTAACTGAAATGTACATTAGGTCCTAAAATTAAAATATTTGCGGAAGAGGTTTATTGGTATAATTTCTTATTATTTAAGTGTAATTTATTCCAGATAAACGGTGATAGATTACATAGGCTTACTGCGATCAACTCTGAGTCAGCGGTTTTACAAAAGCTTGGGTTTTTGGTCTTTTACTTTCTGCGGAGCAACTTATTGAACACGCTGTGTGTTAGCGCGCGCGTGTGTGAGTGTAAATTGCAGATAAAGTTTCTCGTGCTAAATTTGGATTTACTAATCAATACGAGTACACACTTCATAAAGGAAAATATTTATAGAAGTAATTGCTCAAAGATTTTCGTCAATTTAATATATACTGACATATATGTTTGAGTGCATTGGAAGTGAGGTCTGTAAGTGGTGGGGGGGGCGTGGCTAACGGTATATAAAGACGGGCTCAAAATTTGGGCCACCAGTACTTTGAAGTTCTGAAAATGGAGTTACTCCGAAACGCGTCAACAGAAGAGAATATTGAAAAGTTAGGAATGACAGAAAAATGTACTCAAACGTATAGAAATATTCCCAACAGAAATGAAGATGTGTATATTAATAATCATACTGACATATTCAAGAGCCTCTTCACGATTCAACAGTTGCAAACCGACTGTTGTATAGTATGTTGAAATGTGCTTGATATTGTCAGTGTATCAAGATAATTAAAGGTTTCGATCCATTGTCTTTTATAAATATATGTTTTATAAAATGTTAATTACCATGTTAATGGTTCATGTCTACGCACGCGCGCACGAAAACACACATACACTATAATATGTGGCGCAAATATTACACTTTCATGCCAGTGCTCCTATTGATGTAATTGTAATTAAACAATGGAAACTTTGTAGTCTGCTGCGCAGTAGTTTCCGTTCAAGCACACAATGTGGCATCACAGATCACGTCGGGGCGTTGATTCAAATCTTCCCATTATTGTTTGACAAAGAAATCTTTCTTAAACTGACTCCTTTGTTTAACAAATAAACTAGAGAGCAAATCCAAATGATCCCATATAAATTTATTTTAAACTCTTGTTTCTAAACTCCACTTCATACTCTTTATAACGTGTTCTTGAAGATTATCGTAATTTCAAAATTATTGTATTTTCTAAAAATATCTTATAATATGTCTTATAAAATCGTATACATGACATAAAGAGATTGAGGCCGATTTTATTTATTTTATCAGACATTACTTTTGCCATTGGAAGAAACGAACATTCTAAATAGTCGCAGAATATTTTTGTTTACGCGAATGCTCTCGCGCTTCGTCTTGTTTGTTTTTGGATTGGAAACCTACTTATTTTATTCTACTCTTATACTGACCGGATGCTTTGTAGCTATAGCTTGTGAGGCGAGTAATGAAACGCACCCGACAGGGGAACAGAGAATGTTGGCGCATGCGCAGAACATCTGCAACTAACCACTTTTATGCGGCGCATGTTGTTTGTATTGTGGTCTTTCCAAAAACATTTCTGTTTTAAAGTTATTATTTTCAGGAGTCTAAGCTAAAATTGCCAAATAACACGTCAGCAAGTGAGTCTGTTGATAAAAGGGTGATTCACAGTTAAAGCAGACCGTATAGCAAAGGACTGATGTTCGGGAGGTGGGTAGTACAACAGCCTACCCACTCCGTCTGAGTAAGCTTTCTCCCCTCCTATGCACAGAGAGAGTTTCATCACTCGCCTCAGTACGTATACATTGTAATAAAACTTTATTTTATCAATATATATGTTTTACAACTCAGTTTTATAAAGAAACCTTAATTCACAAGCATATTTATGAGAAGTTTGTCTTGTTACTATTTATTAGGAATATGCTGTGGTTGAATTTAATAATAAATACACAAAAACCTCTTAGCCACAAACTCTCTTTATTTTACCCTTATGTACATTTCAGTTACCAAGTAACCATCCTCAGTCTTTGTATGTTATCCTTCTGAGGATAAGGGTAAAATAAAGAAGGTTTGTGGGTAAGAGGTTTTTGTATATTTGTTATTAGTTTGTTTTGTAATCAAATGAAGTCGAAAAACCTGAAAACGTGACAAACGATACACCCTGGCGCATGCGCGTAAAAAAATGATTCTGCGACTTCGGCAAAAGGGTCTGCGATTAAAAATATTTGTGACTCGAAATGCTTAGTTTCCAGTTTTCATTTGGTAGAGTAAAGATAGTGATGGTAAGAATACCATGGTTGAATACAAGCTTCTGTTTCTCTCTGGTTACACTAGCGGAACTGTAACTATGAACTTCTTACAATGCCCTTTTGATAAAGATCTTGCGTGAATCTGTGAATTCCAAAATTAAACAAGTAATATAAACAATAAAAAATTTAGACAATTACTACTTACGTCATCAAAGAAAATTTTTATTTTAGTTACTTTTTATTAAATAATTACAATTAATATATATTATATTTATAAATCATAATATTAAGCGGTAAAAAAGAAACTGAAATTTATGCATTAAATTTACTTAATGAATCTGTGGAAAACTGTATTAACATCACTACATTTTTCATCCACTACAAGTTTGAAAAAGTATATTTGAACTTGATTGGATTTTACAATAATAACGATTGAAAATTTGAAAAAGATATTCTATATAAATATATAGAAGGATAATGTGAACTAACAGAAGAAATTATAAAAGAGCTGTAAAAACATTTTGGTTTTCTATTGTAACACTTTTTATGTGTGTTACATATTAAAAGAAGCCGGTGTGTGCCTTATAAGCTTGTTCTCTGTAAAACAAAGTGTTTAAAGTAATAGTGCAATGTAAAATAAGTATTAAATTCAATGTACAATCGTTAAAGCATCTTAAATATATACAAGCAATTTCAAATAAATATCTCCTCTCGGGCATAGATATTCATATAATAAATCTCTTAAATTAAATATGTAATGTAACAAGGGTGAGCCAGCATTTCCAATATGTATTTATTTGTAAATTTTGTTTAATTGGCAAAAGTAAAATTTGTTTTGTTTGAACTAACATTGTGTCTAAATTATTTGTAATATACATCATTCTTGTTCCAACTGAACATTTGATATTGCAGGTCAATCTTTAATTATGTAATGAATTACTGCAATCTTTAAAATCAAATAATTCCCTTAGAATTAAGTTATTTAACACGTTACACTATTACTTGATTTGTACTTAATTGATTTTAATTTCTAGGCATATAAAAATTATTTATATACCTGTAGTAAGAGGGACTTCTTACTGTAGCTCATTTTCAAATTGATGAAAATTTTAATCACAATAATCTATAGGATTAAAAATGTGGATAATAAAATCACTGTGTAGAGATTTATTTTAAAATTTTATAGCTCCGAAAGACTCAAGTACGGCAGTGTACACTTTATTGCAAAGAGCTATTAAAAAACTGGGCTATAATAAAACTTTAAATGACCACTACTTACACTGTTACTACGGTTACAGGGTTTTTATGGCAAAGTTCCCCTTTTTGAAATATTTGATCCTGATATCTGATACCAAAGGACGTGTATTAAGAAATGTTTGGAAAAATAAATGAAAAACTTCTTAATTTCTGTTTATTTTTGGGTATATTTAGTTATTCCGTCATAAACTGCATTGATTAGTCAATATGATTTTATAATTACATTTTATTACTCTACAGAAATGAAAACAATAAAAAACTATCTTCACCAGTAACCTACCAGTTAAGTAATTATGTCTATGCAGCCTTTACTGTCATTAATATTGTCGAAACATTGACCGAGATTGAACGTTTTATTGTGGTGCCACGTAAGCTCGTTATTACACATCAGTTGCTCGTTTCGACGCGCAGTACATCTTTAGGTTATTGCCTACAAAAATAAAACTTAACTTTGAAAATCTTTTTCAGAAAATACATAAATTAACTAAGTATTTATTCTTTTACAATTGTGTATTTTTTATGGCATACATACTATATCTGATATCCTTTGTAATGCACAGCTTTTTCAGAAAAAGTCTTCAATTTCCAATAAATCTTCGATGTATACAAAATCTTGTTTCATAAAATGATTAAATTATCTATTTTCTATCTTTTAAAATAGTCTTTTTTTACCGCATTATAAATTCTTCAATACCATCTCTGATCTCTTCAATGATTTACATTTAATGCACAATTATTTTGAGGAAAACCATCTTCACTGATCTAAATATTAATAAAACAGTCCATGAAATAACAACAACCGCGGTCCGCTTTTATAATCGTGTATTTACTAAAGGAGCTACAGACGAACTCATTGCAAAGTCATCCATTACTAATGCCGTCAGACGATAGATAAACAACCTGTAAAAATGTTCCTTTGAAGTTCACAACTGGCATACAGTCTTTATACTTTTATTGGTATATCAGTTTCCATTATTCCCTGCCATTTCTGCTTTGTGTTCTCTGTAGACAGCCCTTTAATCATTGTTTGCTATAGAGCAGTCAAACATCAAACTGGAAATGTATTTATTTTCAGATTTATCACTTAGTGAATTTCGAACTTGTATCAATACATTTTCACTTGTTTCAGTGTTGAAAAAGCTACTTAAATTCCTAAAAGGATCAGGTGTTGAATAAGGGTACTTAAATACCTAAATGGTTCTTGTGTTGAACAAGGGTACTTAAATACAAAATGGTTCTTGTGTTGAACAAAGGTACTTAAATACCTAAATGGTTCTTGTGTTGAACAAGGGTAATAAATACCTAAATAGTTCTGTGTTGAACAAGGGTACTTAAATATCTAAATGGCTCTTGTGTTGAACAAGGGTACTTAAATATCTAAATGGCTCTTGTGTTGAACAAGGGTATTAAATATCTAAATGGCTCTTGTGTTGAACAAGGGTATTAAATACCTAAATGGTTCTGTGTTGAACAAAGGTACTTAAATACCTAAATGGTTCTTGTGTTGAACAAGGGTAATAAATACCTAAATGGTTCTGTGTTGAACAAGGGTACTTAAATACCTAAATGGCTCTTGTGTTGAACAAGGGTACTTAAATATCTAAATGGCTCTTGTGTTGAACAAGGGTATTAAATATCTAAATGGCTCTTGTGTTGAACAAAGGTACTTAAATATCTAAATGGTTCTTGTGTTGAACAAAGGTACTTAAATACCTAAATGGTTCTTGTGTTGAACAAGGGTATTAAATATCTAAATGGCTCTTGTGTTGAACAAGGGTACTTAAATACCTAAATGGCTCTTGTGTTGAACAAGGGTACTTAAATATCTAAATGGCTCTTGTGTTGAACAAGGGTATTAAATATCTAAATGGCTCTTGTGTTGAACAAGGGTACTTAAATACCTAAATGGCTCTTGTGTTGAACAAGGGTACTTAAATATCTAAATGGCTCTTGTGTTGAACAAGGGTATTAAATATCTAAATGGCTCTTGTGTTGAACAAAGGTACTTAAATATCTAAATGGTTCTTGTGTTGAACAAAGGTACTTAAATACCTAAATGGTTCTTGTGTTGAACAAGGGTACTTAAATACCTAAATGGCTCTTGTGTTGAACAAGGGTACTTAAATATCTAAATGGCTCTTGTGTTGAACAAGGGTACTTAAATACCTAAATGGCTCTTGTGTTGAACAAGGGTACTTAAATATCTAAATGGCTCTTGTGTTGAACAAGGGTATTAAATATCTAAATGGCTCTTGTGTTGAACAAGGGTACTTAAATATCTAAATGGCTCTTGTGTTGAACAAGGGTATTAAATATCTAAATGGCTCTTGTGTTGAACAAAGGTACTTAAATATCTAAATGGTTCTTGTGTTGAACAAAGGTACTTAAATACCTAAATGGCTCTTGTGTTGAACAAGGGTACTTAAATACCTAAATGGCTCTTGTGTTGAACAAGGGTACTTAAATATCTAAATGGCTCTTGTGTTGAACAAGGGTACTTAAATACCTAAATGGCTCTTGTGTTGAACAAGGGTACTTAAATATCTAAATGGCTCTTGTGTTGAACAAGGGTATTAAATATCTAAATGGCTCTTGTGTTGAACAAGGGTACTTAAATACCTAAATGGCTCTTGTGTTGAACAAGGGTACTTAAATATCTAAATGGCTCTTGTGTTGAACAAGGGTATTAAATATCTAAATGGCTCTTGTGTTGAACAAAGGTACTTAAATATCTAAATGGTTCTTGTGTTGAACAAAGGTACTTAAATACCTAAATGGTTCTTGTGTTGAACAAGGGTATTAAATATCTAAATGGCTCTTGTGTTGAACAAGGGTACTTAAATACCTAAATGGCTCTTGTGTTGAACAAGGGTACTTAAATATCTAAATGGCTCTTGTGTTGAACAAGGGTATTAAATATCTAAATGGCTCTTGTGTTGAACAAGGGTATTAAATACCTAAATGGTTCTGTGTTGAACAAAGGTACTTAAATACCTAAATGGTTCTTGTGTTGAACAAGGGTAATAAATACCTAAATGGTTCTGTGTTGAACAAGGGTACTTAAATACCTAAATGGCTCTTGTGTTGAACAAGGGTATTAAATATCTAAATGGCTCTTGTGTTGAACAAGGGTACTTAAATATCTAAATGGCTCTTGTGTTGAACAAAGGTACTTAAATACCTAAATGGTTCTTGTGTTGAACAAGGGTAATAAATACCTAAATAGTTCTGTGTTGAACAAGGGTACTTAAATATCTAAATGGCTCTTGTGTTGAACAAGGGTACTTAAATATCTAAATGGCTCTTGTGTTGAACAAGGGTACTTAAATATCTAAATGGCTCTTGTGTTGAACAAGGGTATTAAATATCTAAATGGCTCTTGTGTTGAACAAGGGTATTAAATACCTAAATGGTTCTGTGTTGAACAAAGGTACTTAAATACCTAAATGGTTCTTGTGTTGAACAAGGGTAATAAATACCTAAATGGTTCTGTGTTGAACAAGGGTACTTAAATATCTAAATGGCTCTTGTGTTGAACAAGGGTACTTAAATACCTAAATGGCTCTTGTGTTGAACAAGGGTACTTAAATACCTAAATGGCTCTTGTGTTGAACAAGGCTACTTAAATACCTAAATGGTTCTTGTGTTGAACAAGGGTACTTAAATATCTAAATGGCTCTTGTGTTGAACAAGGGTACTTAAATACCTAAATGGTTCTGTGTTGAACAAGGGTACTTAAATATCTAAATGGCTCTTGTGTTGAACAAGGGTACTTAAATACCTAAATGGCTCTTGTGTTGAACAAGGGTACTTAAATATCTAAATGGCTCTTGTGTTGAACAAGGGTACTTAAATATCTAAATGGCTCTTGTGTTGAACAAGGGTATTAAATATCTAAATGGCTCTTGTGTTGAACAAGGGTATTAAATACCTAAATGGTTCTGTGTTGAACAAAGGTACTTAAATACCTAAATGGTTCTTGTGTTGAACAAGGGTAATAAATACCTAAATGGTTCTGTGTTGAACAAGGGTACTTAAATATCTAAATGGCTCTTGTGTTGAACAAGGGTACTTAAATACCTAAATGGCTCTTGTGTTGAACAAGGCTACTTAAATACCTAAATGGTTCTTGTGTTGAACAAGGGTACTTAAATATCTAAATGGCTCTTGTGTTGAACAAGGGTACTTAAATACCTAAATGGTTCTGTGTTGAACAAGGGTACTTAAATATCTAAATGGCTCTTGTGTTGAACAAGGGTACTTAAATACCTAAATGGCTCTTGTGTTGAACAAGGGTACTTAAATATCTAAATGGCTCTGGTGTTGATCAAGGGTACTTAAATATCTAAATGGTTCTGTGTTGAACAAGGGTACTTAAATATCTAAATGGTTCTGTGTTGAACAAGGGTACTTAAATACCTAAATGGTTCTGTGTTGAACAAGGGTACTTAAATATCTAAATGGCTCTTGTGTTGAACAAGGGTACTTAAATACCTAAATTTCTCTTGTGTTGAACAAGGGTACTTAAATATCTAAATGGCTCTTGTGTTGAACAAGGGTACTTAAATATCTAAATGGCTCTTGTGTTGAACAAGGGTACTTAAATACCTAAATGGTTCTGTGTTGAACAAGGGTACTTAAATATCTAAATGGCTCTTGTGTTGAACAAGGGTACTTAAATACCTAAATGGTTCTGTGTTGAACAAGGGTACTTAAATATCTAAATGGTTCTGTGTTGAACAAGGGTACTTAAATACCTAAATGGTTCTGTGTTGATCAAGGGTACTTAAATATCTAAATGGCTCTTGTGTTGAACAGGGGTACTTAAATACCTAAATGGTTCCGTGTTGAACAAGGGTACTTAAATACCTAAATGGTTCTGTGTTGAACAAGGGTACTTAAATATCTAAATGGCTCTTGTGTTGAACAGGGGTACTTAAATACCTAAATGGTTCCGTGTTGAACAAGGGTACTTAAATACCTAAATGGTTCTGTGTTGAACAAGGGTACTTAAATATCTAAATGGCTCTTGTGTTGAACAGGGGTACTTAAATACCTAAATGGTTCCGTGTTGAACAAGGGTACTTAAATATCTAAATGGTTCTGTGTTGAACAAGGGTACTTAAATATCTAAATGGTTCTGTGTTGAACAAGGGTACTTAAATATCTAAATGGCTCTTGTGTTGAACAAGGGTACTTAAATACCTAAATTTCTCTTGTGTTGAACAAGGGTACTTAAATATCTAAATGGCTCTTGTGTTGAACAAGGGTACTTAAATATCTAAATGGCTCTTGTGTTGAACAAGGGTACTTAAATACCTAAATGGTTCTGTGTTGAACAAGGGTACTTAAATATCTAAATGGCTCTTGTGTTGAACAAGGGTACTTAAATACCTAAATGGCTCTTGTGTTGAACAAGGGTACTTAAATACCTAAATGGTTCTTGTGTTGAACAAGGGTACTTAAATATCTAAATGGCTCTTGTGTTGAACAAGGGTACTTAAATACCTAAATGGTTCTGTGTTGAACAAGGGTACTTAAATACCTAAATGGTTCTTGTGTTGAACAAGGGTACTTAAATACCTAAATGGCTCTTGTGTTGAACAAGGCTACTTAAATACCTAAATGGTTCTGTGTTGAACAAGGGTACTTAAATATCTAAATGGCTCTTGTGTTGAACAAGGGTACTTAAATATCTAAATGGCTCTTGTGTTGAACAAGGGTATTAAATATCTAAATGGTTCTTGTGTTGAACAAGGGTACTTAAATATCTAAATGGATCTTGTGTTGAACAATGGTACTTAAATACCTAAAAGGATCACGTGTTTAATTATAGATTTATAATAATTAAGCTCGTAGAAATTATGTCTTTATAGAGTTTGCGAAATCTTTAATTTTTTATGGTTTAGAGTTGCATTTCCGATACAGTCAGTTTCCGTACAAATGCAGCCACTTGCATTGATAATGCTTAGCGACGACTCTCCGTTACTATAGCTAGAGTCTATCGTTGACATATATAGGCTGCTTATTTTCTGGTTGTATCTACGACTGTCGCATTGCGTTCGACTTGATTTCTTTGGAATATTATAGGGTCTAAACTTCACAGCTATTCCAGAAGTGGGATATTACGTTCTGGACAAAAAATAAAATTACACTTTTTATAAAAACATATGTGTTTAGTTATAGAATGAATCCTTTAATGCATAGAAAGTTATTGCGGAAAAAATAACAATACTAAGTTAGTTACGTTTTATTAAATAATTAAAATGAATATAAATAAAGTAACATAAAAGTAAAATGAAGTAACCTATGCGTTAAAACAGCTGTTCTACCACATAACCTATGATATAAAATCAGCTGTTTTATGAAATCATATTTTTCACGTATTTTAAGCAAAATGGGACGAAATAAATATATTGCATAACTTGTCCCTTTTGTGAAAAGTTGTTCTCCCATATAAAATAGAACAAGAGCAACCTTCTCGTGCTCCTCTTATAGGTTTTCCCCGTATAAAACTAAAATTAATTAATTGAATTTAACTAGTGCATTATTATTTGAAAAAAACTGTATTGAGAATAAGTTTTATCCGTTACAAGTTTTAAAATATGTATTTGAATTTAAGTGGATGAATAAAAATTATTTTATTAACGATTGAAAATTTGAACGAGATGTATAAAGGTAGAGTGTGAACTAATAGAAGAGATTTAATAAATGTAATATTTTGCACAACTGCGATATATTTTATACGCTATTTTTATAAAAACAAAAATATTTAATTCGATGATTAAACAATTATAATCTCTGAACTTTGTGTTGTTAAACTAAGTGTCAGTAATATATAGCAAATCAAATATTACATTACGTTCTGTATACGAAATAATCTATCACGTAAAGTAATTTTTCTCTTTGAATGCTAAACAGATCGTAAGTCTGTACGTTTAACATGACTTCATTAAACTCAGCAAATTGAAAAGACTGTGAAAGTGTACCCCACTAATCGATAACAGTTTGCGTCGCCTCCCCCTGTCCCCGTTACATGTAGAGTACAGACTTAAAATAGCGCGCGGAAATTCCGGTTGAATATTTTGCAAACATTTCCTGCGAAATTCGAACACTTGTTTACACCAGAACGGAGCTTTTGCGGGTATTTAAGTAAATAAAATGTAAAAATTATGTTAGGAGTGGTGCAATGAAATGCACAGTACATGGTAAAAGCATTCAAACACCGGTGGTAATCGTAAAAGCAGAATCATTGAAACGAGACGCCATGATCGCGGTGCGTTCTCTTTAGGAGTGCTGTGATGGACGTTTATAAAAAGTGTTAAAGAGAAACAAACCTGTAGATACGTTAGGGTTACTCTGTGAATGTTAAAATCTATAGAAGTGCTACCGCGGAATTGGATGTTTAGTTCAGTACGTAATGGGTCGATTAGTTGAGAATAGTTAAACACGTTGTAGTAGTCGTTAAACGAAAATACCTGTACGGGAGCCTCGAGTACCATTGCGCCATCTTATAAGAAGCCAGTGGTGTGTGTGTGTGTGTGTGTGTGTGTGTGTGTGTGTGTGTGTGTGTGTGTGTGTGTGTGCGCGCGCGCGCGCACGCTTCTCTCTCTCTCTCGCGCGCGCGCGCGCGTGTGTGTGTGGCGTGCGCGTCTGTGTGTGTTGTGTGAATTAATATTTATTTATTTAAACAAAAAACAACCGCTTTTTTAAAAATTAATGTAATATGTTAGATCCTTAGAATGCTTACTATAGAGGTCGTTTTTATTATTTTAACTCTATATTACAATCTTTTATAGAACACCATTATGTCTAACAGGACCTTAAGAGGTTGTAATATTTTTCATTTTTTTAGAAATTTAGTTGTTATTTATGTGCCATCTAAATTATATTTCTTATAATCATAATTATTGTTAGTTTTATAATTTTCACGGTACCATTTTTTTATGGATCACCATTATGGCTACACCTTTTTAAGAGGTTGTAATATTTTTCATTTTTTTCAAATTCAAGTCAATATATATGTTGTTATTTATATTATATTTATTATACTTTTTCAGACATTGTTTTTTTTTTAAATTAAATATTAATCCCATATAGGATCTATGCATTGGCTTCAACTTCTACGCTTGAAGGATTAAGCAAATTATCTGTCAATATGTCGCTGTTTAATTGAAGTAAATGTTGATCGACTCATATATCAATATTTTTTTTATTACAAAACCTGTGTGTGTGTATACACAAAAATAAAACTGTTTTAAATAGATTTCTCGGTCTCGTGTGTGTAAAATTCTTTAATAGGTATTTAAAATGTTTTAGATTTACTTGGTTAAAAAGAAATGTTCAAACAGGTTTATGAAATTTAAATGTTTAAACGGTTTGAAGAGAAGTTCGACACATTTTAAAATTGTTTGAACAGTCTGCAGTAGATTTGAAAAGTGCGTTAATGTGTTAGTGAGAGATCTACTTGTTTCTTTTTTATTTTGAAGAGGAAATGTTTTAAAATCAACACTAGTCGAACTTGGAGTTGGTTTGGGAGTAAATAGGTTTGCTATAGCTTTTGCGTTCATCTTGCCTGGCTGAGCTGTGTACAAACACTCAGGAGATTTAAAGTGCAGAGAAGGAAACTGTAGCTTGTGTAAGAGAGTCGAGAGTAATAAACATACAGAGTAAACAAGGTAGAGACGTCTCGGGCTGTACTAAGATGGTCTTTAAGTGGGACACAAGGACGATGTTTTGGAAGGGTTGTATAAAAACATCGTAACACTTGAAATCTAGACGAAAATAAACATAGCAAGACTGGACAGACCAAATAGTGTATATGTAAAGAAATAATAGAGATTACTACTGATACAATTATATAATTATATCACTACTGAAGATAAAAAAGATAATAGTCATTGAATATCGATTTGCGATTTTTATTAGTTTAATATCGATATTACATTAAATATCGATTTAATTACGTAGTATTCGGTCTCTGTTTTCACAAATACGTAACACGAAAAAAATGCCAATATAAATTATATAAGTGTAACAGTTTAAAACGTATAATTATGTAAACTAATCCATCGTTGGTGACTCACGGAAAACCAACAGCTGCAGCTATAGTGCGCGCAACCTAACTAGGCACTACATTGGCGCATGCGCACCACGCTTCTTCCCCTACACTACTACCAGTACAGTATGAGCTCGCACGCAGTCCATTCTGTCGCCTTTACTGAGGGCGGCAGGGATTTACAGGTTGAGTTGACTGTTGAGTGAACGTACGAGTGAGAGCAACTTGGACTACATTTCCTTCTATACGCCAAGCTATTTGGTGCACACTAGACAGGACAACGCGTGTGAGTGTGTGCGCGTCAATGTGTGAGGGTCCTCTATGGGTTTTATCTTTTTAATCACTGGGAATATAAAAGTACATATACAAAGCGTTTTAACCCTTTGTGTGCTGATTTGTAAAAAGCTAAGCCGGTTCCTTTGTTGTATTTGGCAACCTTTGAGAACCTTTGTGGAAAAATACGACTTTTCTCTAAAAGCTTATTGCAGCTCGGGGAATACTGAAACTTAGATCTCAGTTTCAAGAGTAAAAAGTTCGCTAAAAGTTCTCTTTCTACATCTCCTATAATAGTCCTTTATAAACAGGTCGTCTGTAACTAGTATCGTGCTTTTAATAAAGAATCCATTTTATCCCTTTACAACTTTCTTGACTCTAAATTACTTTTTTCATTCTAATAATTTTTTTAATTATATTAAATATTGCTCAGCTAATTAAATTGGTTTTATATATTTGTATTAAATGTTGAAATAAGTATTTTAAGAAAAAATAAAATATACTCGGGAAACTTTATGTTTTTTCAGTTTTATTTTTCTACTGGAGTATTTGTGCATTAGGAATATTAGGAAAATTTATAACAATGCTAGTGATTTTTAATTTATAAATAATTATAAATTCGTTCAAATAAAGTAGAAAATGAAATTATATTTCGTTACAAATAATTTTAATTCCACATTAACGGTTAAATAAGGGTGATAAAAAAAGAGATGATTACAATTATTTACATTTAGTAATATTATTTTGTTTTTTCGACCGAATCTCGGAGGTACTACCCGACCGAGAAACATTGCGGCCCAAGAGAGTAATACTAGCAGCAGGTATATTTGTAAATACGGTTCCTCTAGTTTAAGCGCACTAAGTGGTAGATACTAAGTGCAAACAGCGTATCCTCATCAACCACGCCCATAGCCATCATGGCATGTGTGGCAAGTTTGTTTGAGGAACAGATTAATTCTTTAGCGGCAGATTATAATGTCCGTATCTGTAATACAAGAACCCGAACCGGGCTCGCTCCGCTCCTCTTAATTACAAGCAGGTCTCTTCATATTGAAATCACGTCACCTTCTCTGTAACGTATCCGACTTCCCCCCTCCCGCTCCTCATCTCCCGACAAATTCAATCGGCTTTCAAGACAAAGCTGCCCCTCCTCCGACATCTTTCATCTATTTAATCTTCTGGCTACTGAATCGAAGCAATTGCACACACACACACCAACGCGAATTCAATTTCCTTTTAAAGTTTTCTCCCTCCGTTCGTATTGTTTACGGGTTAAAACTTACTTGAAGCTGTGTACGTTTCATTTATTGTGATGGCACTGCGTCTACAAAGTTGCAAAGATTAGATTCCGCCATGTTCCCAGTATTTACCTTAATCTCTTCGTCCCTTAACAATTAATGGATCCAACAGATTTCCATTAACGTTAAACAGTATTTATATAGTGTGGAAACGTTTTGTGAGGTTTAAAACATAATAATGTTTTAAAACATCTGTTAATGCAAAAGCTATGTATTTAGTCATATAATTTTTGTATTAAACTTATCTTTGCTTTATTGTCACAATGGTTCAAAACATCAAAAATTAAAATCAGAAACTTTGTATATATTTGGTGACAATTTTTTTATATGTAAAACAGGCAATTTTAAATTAAAATTGTGTTATAGGTAGTAAAACAGCAGGGTCTCGATGTACGGCTGGTTAGCGAAGTATTTTAAGAATATAGAGCTTAACAGTGACAGTAATACCCTCACGACTACTCAAGGGCCACGAACCGGGACGCATGCGCAAAACTTCAAAGCATGTGAGAGTGCCGTCCGCTCTCACTACACTCAATACTTTTAAACAGTTGGTTGAAACGTAACTGGGGATATATAAAACGATATTCATGTTCTAAATCAGCGCCAACCATTCTAATGTCCACGGCTCACATCCGGTCCTACCAAGACCTGTCTCAAATATTCAGTGTTTTATGTGTTTTAAACAATAAAAAACAAAAGTAAAATCACACATTTGTATTTATTGTTCAATTCCTGTTTATTAGTTCACAGTCTCTCTTTTATTAGTTATATATCGTTTTCAAATTTTCAATCGTTAATAAAATACGTTTTATTAATCCACTCAAATTTTATAATATATTTTTTCTTGTAGTGGAACATACTAGATGTTAATACAGTTTTCCCAAGTATTAATTCACTAATTTAATTTAAAAATTAATTATTTTATTTTTATATGGGTGGACAACATTTTACAAAAGGGGCAAGGTATGCAATATGGTCATTTCGTCCCACTTTGTATAAAATAAGTGACAGCATATGATTTCATAAAACAGCTGATTTTATGGGTTATGTGATAGTACATCTGTTTTAACGCGTAGGTTATGTTGCTTTATTGATCATAATTGTAATTATTTAATAAAAAGTAACTAAAATAAAATTTTTTCTCTGTTACCCAAGTAGAAATCGACTTTAAAAAATGTTTGATTATATTGTTTTTTTTTAAGGGAACGGTTAGTTTATATAATTTAATATAATTATAAGGTTATTATTTACATTAACTTTTAATAAAAATAAATTGTTTTATTGTGAGTTTTTGTATTTTTGATTGATAAATAATTATCTTGACTTCACATAATAGAAACATAATACAGCTTGATTGATAAATAATTATCTTGACTTCACATAATAGAAACATAATACAGCTTGATTGATAAATAATTATCTTGACTTCACATAATAGAAACATAATACAGCTTGATTGATAAATAATTATCTTGACTTCACATAATAGAAACATAATACAGCTTGATTGATAAATAATTATCTTGACTTCACATAATAGAAACATAATACAGCTTGATTGATAAATAATTATCTTGACTTCACATAATAGAAACATAATACAGCTTGATTGATAAATAATTATCTTGACTTCACATAATAGAAACATAATACAGCTTGATTGATAAATAATTATCTTGACTTCACATAATAGAAACATAATACAGCTTGATTGATAAATAATTATCTTGACTTCACATAATAGAAACATAATACAGCTTGATTGATAAATAATTATCTTGACTTCACATAATAGAAACATAATACAGCTTGTCAGTGTAGAGGTATTAAAATTGATTTTGACTCCAATTCAATGCATAAGCTCCCCTCGCATCTCCAGGCGCGCGGACACTACCAACCTGTCGCCGATTGTTTTCCGTGATTCATCTACAAGGTCTTGGTTTAGGTTTCTGTTTTCATTAATAGTACGTCAGTTTCCTACTTTCTACTTGTTAGTAGAATTAATTTTTTATTATCCATTAATATCTTAATAATCGTACTTATTATGTTGAAGTTAAGTCAAAATTTTACTGATTATACTTCTAATCTGTGATATATCTCAACAGACGCGTTTCGGAATAGTTCAGTGCATTTTCAATGCAGTGAGCTACACATTACTTGTTATTGTGTAGGTATGTGTAAGAAATAACTCTCGACAGCAAGTAGTCCAGCTTGGGGAGGCCACAGTGTTAAACAATGCGGCTGAACCGGTGCCAAATGCGTTCGTTGAGGTATTTCTGTAAGTCAATGGGGTTTTTGTCAAGTCATTAAAATATTGAATTACCGTATTTTATAGAGCACAAAATACCATGTGTTGAGGGTAGTTTCGACGTTTTTATGTATGTTTATACACTGACCTTTAAAGTGTATTGTTTCTGTATCCCACTAGAATAAATAACTTGAAATTACTACCCATTTCAAGTTATTCAGGCTACCCATGCTTTGTCAGAACAACTAAGACCTGCTTCTACTACTCTACCGAAAACTATGTCTACTCTTACTGTGCTGGTCGGGTACAGCTGCTAGTATCCCCTCTTTACTAGGATAGGCTGGGATAAATCCTTATTGGAGGATATAGGAGGCTATGGCATGACGTGTGTAGGGTCGCGTGCAAGAAATATATCAGTCTATCGGTGACATAAAAAGATCTCCACCAGATACAAACTGTTGTTAGAAGGAGAGGGAATCGTGGGGGAATATTGAATGACATAGATATATCCTGGGCTTCCAGGTGTAATTTTAACAGGTCATATGCATTTTTGATACAATTAAGGACATGGTATTTAAAATTTTGTGTGTATATCCCTTACAAAATTAAATTTTACGGTTAGAATTGTTTTACAACTTATTATCCATTTTCACGTGAAAGTTGATGAAATAGTGGGGTTTCTACTATTTGAGTGTGATTTTGTTCACGTTGCGTTGCTATGTTCGATCTGTATAATGTATGAATTCGTCATTCTCATTAAGGATGACATTGTAACCTTTGAAACTCACGGTGAACATATAATGTATTGTAGGACGTGTGTACTAGTATGGTTCACACAGAAAGTTAGTTTTATTCACTAAAGAGTCCACAAACCTTACTGACTATTTTCAACTCTAAGAGGTCATCCTTAGACGTACATTGAGTAAGTATGACGTACTTATAATAACGAATTCTTTTTTCTTTTATAAAGTAATATTAATTTATTACTGGCGCGTTCTTTTTTTTCACTTTATTTTGAACCGTATATTCTGGTTACGTGAACACGACTAAAACGAAGAGTTTCACATTTAATGACGTCAGATGTTTCTGCGCTATCTACAGTATATGTTGCAATTCTACAAACAATGATATTGCTTAACAGTTACTTTGCTAGACAAGAATTGTCTTTAAGTTGGTTAAATTGTGTTTCGTAAGGAAATTGGCCGTGATGGGGGGCGGGGCGGGGGTCGCGTGTTTCCTTTGTGTTCTATTGATCTGTTAGATATCGAGCATGTGCACCGCCGTACATTGCAACTCTTTGCGGACGGAAACTTGACAAAACTACCTGCACTACACCCCAACGGCAGACAGGATGCTAACAGTGAGTGTGTCAAGGCCAACCTTAGATGGAAACAAATTCAATTAACAGCGTCTGCTTTTGCCCTCATTTCTAATAAGAAGTCTTGTAAGAATTAAAATAAAATATACAATGTTTTCAAAGATTATGTGTAACACAATATGGTGTGTTCATAATACACTTTTATATCCATTAACTAATAAACTTGTCACAAATAAATAAACCCCTGTCACAGTTTATAAACAAACACAAATACTGTGAGCTGTGACTATATAAAGTAAAAATGTTTGCAGTTTTCAATACAAACCCACATCTCTCCAGATGTATATACGCCTAATCTGGCCAAACGTAAATAGATTCTTTCCATTGTTATACAGTAAAGTCTTACCTGGCCAATCACAAATAGATTCTTTCCATTTTTATGCAGTAAAACCTTATCTGGCCAATCACAAATAGATTCTATCCATTTTATGCAGTGAAACCTTACCTGCCCAATCACAAATAGATTCTATCCATTTTATGCAGTGAAACCTTACCTGGCCAATTCCAAATATATTCTTTCCATTTTTATGCAGTGAAACCTTACCTGGCCAATCACAAAATATATTCTTTCCATTTTTATGCAGTGAAACCTTACCTGGCCAATCACAAAATATATTCTTTCCATTTTTATGCAGTGAAACCTTACCTGGCCAATCACAAATATATTCTTTCCATTTTTATGCAGTGAAACCTTACCTGGCCAATTACAAAATATATTCTTTCCATTTTTATGCAGTGAAACCTTACCTGGCCAATCACAAATATATTCTTTCCATTTTTATGCAGTGAAACCTTACCTGGCCAATCACAAAATATATTCTTTCCATTTTTATGCAGTGAAACCTTACCTGGCCAATCACAAATATATTCTTTCCATTTTTATGCAGTGAAACCTTACCTGGCCAATCACAAATATATTCTTTCCATTTTTATGCAGTGAAACCTTACCTGGCCAATCACAAATATATTCTTTCCATTTTTATGCAGTGAAACCTTACCTGGCCAATCACAAATATATTCTTTCCATTTTTATGCAGTGAAACCTTACCTGGCCAATTCCAAATATATTCTTTCCATTTTTATGCAGTGAAACCTTACCTGGCCAATCACAAATATATTCTTTCCATTTTTATGCAGTGAAACCTTACCTGGCCAATCACAAATATATTCTTTCCATTTTTATGCAGTGAAACCTTACCTGGCCAATCACAAATATATTCTTTCCATTTTTATGCAGTGAAACCTTACCTGGCCAATCACAAATATATTCTTTCCATTTTTATGCAGTGAAACCTTACCTGGCCAATCACAAATATATTCTTTCCATTTTTATGCAGTGAAACCTTACCTGGCCAATTCCAAATATATTCTTTCCATTTTTATGCAGTGAAACCTTACCTGGCCAATCACAAATATATTCTTTCCATTTTTATGCAGTGAAACCTTACCTGGCCAATCACAAATATATTCTTTCCATTTTTATGCAGTGAAACCTTACCTGGCCAATCACAAATATATTCTTTCCATTTTTATGCAGTGAAACCTTACCTGGCCAATCACAAATATATTCTTTCCATTTTTATGCAGTGAAACCTTACCTGGCCAATCACAAATATATTCTTTCCATTTTTATGCAGTGAAACCTTACCTGGCCAATCACAAATATATTCTTTCCATTTTTATGCAGTGAAACCTTACCTGGCCAATCACAAATATATTCTTTCCATTTTTATGCAGTGAAACCTTACCTGGCCAATTCCAAATATATTCTTTCCATTTTTATGCAGTGAAACCTTACCTGGCCAATCACAAATATATTCTTTCCATTTTTATGCAGTGAAACCTTACCTGGCCAATCACAAATATATTCTTTCCATTTTTATGCAGTGAAATCTTACCTTGCCAATCACAAATATATTCATGTTTATTTAAGCATTCGAAATATTTATTGAATAAATAATAAGCCAATTGAATAAATTCTTTCTATTGTTAACATTATCAGCTCTCGTAAACTCTCCTATCCCAAACTCGCCTTTGTTGACCTCAGTAGGAATTGACTTTAAAACAATGTTTGTCTATATTACTTGTTTATAATTAAGGTTTCTTTAAACAAATAATTTCCTTTAATATAGGAGAGTCAAAAACCAAAACAGGCCTTTAATTATAAACAAATTCGTCCTTTGTGTTCTATCACATTTCCACGAACGCTTACCATGCAGTGGATAAAAAAACAGACAACGTTTATTTTATTAAATATTCTAGAAACCGACGATTTCATGACTGTTATTTACAAAATACCAACCGACACACATATTTTCTAGCGTTTATTTTTTGTTGTTACTGGAATGTAAAACTTTTCAATGATATGCCTAAATGACTTTTGTGAAAAACTGCCGGATATTTCTTGAAAGATTTCGTGGCCGGGTAAAAAATAAATGTTTAACGTAAACAGATAGAAAAGCAACGGGTTCCTTAGGGTATAACATTTAGAGGAATTCGAAAACCAAACATTTTGATGCATTATCGTGTTTTATTTTCTCTTGTTTATTTGAGCCCTTGAAATAAGTATTAAATAAATGAGAAAACCGTTGGTAATTCTCTGAGTCAGAGAAATTTATTTTAACAATGCAAAATAAACTAGTTCGTTGCTCTCACCAAGCCAGAAAACAATATTACATTGCTTGTAATTACGCTTACAGAATTCAAATACATAATTACAATAATTTAAAACTTTATATAACTAAATAAAATTTAGTCGAAAAATTAATACAATAACCCATCAAAGTAGGCAGGTCATAAAATCAGCTAAAAATTAAACACGTCTACAACACTAAGAGAACATTTAGCTATAAAACGCACACAAAAATAACAAAACAAACAAAAAGATGAACCATACAAATTAACGCTAACTACATATTACGATAATCCACGCGACATGAACCATAAACCAGATTGTTTCATTTTGTTTTTTTTTATTCTATAGAAAAAGTTACCTGGAAGTTATATGTTATAAAGATGGAATGTCGTGTAACTAAAGATGCAGTAGAGGTTTCAAACTGGTTTGTGCGTGTGATCCGGCGATAGTCAGCGGTGAGGGCTAGTCAGCTGTTAGGCCGGTCGGTGACTGTAAATGTCACGCATGGAGCAGTTCCAAACAAAGCGTGGAGTCTTAAAGTTGTAATAGTGTCTAAATCCTTATCTTGGTTACTGCTCGATCCTGGTAGTGTTTTTATTGGAACCATTCGTATCTTCAGCAATCGAGTAGTCAAGACTAAAGATGTTCGTATAGAGTAAGAACCTTCTAAATACTCGAACTAATTCAAATATTTCTTAATCCATGTTGACGTTCCGACACACACAATATGCAGAATATGAAAATATTTCATAGCCAGAACACGTAGGCTAAGTCGATACTGAAAAATATCGTAGGATCGTTATCTATTGTATGCACGGACGCTGTGTAGCTCTGAGACCTGGCATGTGCCGCGAGTGTGTGGCCACCTGCTCTGCTTTTCTCAGAATCATAGTTCTTCACCGTTACTTGTAGTAACGTTACTGGGACGAAGGCAGGACGGAACGGTTACCTCACCGTCTGTTATCTTCTCGAAGCCCTCTGGTAGGTAAGATTTTCGAGAGCCGAATATGATGGGTAATAAAGCTTTTATAGTGGAAGTTATGCTATCAGTAGTTGTGCTATTTATTTGTGCTTGTAATAAGCTTATTACAACAGGAACGCAAACAATAAACATTCCAGACATATTTCCAAGTGGCGATAAGTCAACCTGCTGCGTAGCGGGTTGCATTTTTTACCCCTGGCGGCGAAGTGTATGGCCTACATAAAGTGGCAACTGTGGCTAAATTCAGAATGCTTACGGCCATGACTATCTGCTAGCCTACTTGCATAAAATAGGCTTATCAGTCTCAGGTATTTGCCCTCTGTGCAATCGTCACAAGGTGGATTCTCACACCTTCAGAACTGCATAAGTTTGGAAGGCGTGGAGAAGAGGGTAGCCAGCATTGTATCTACCGGGAAGCTAGGCGGAGAATGGCGTGCAACCTTCACAAGTTGTAGGCCCCACAGAGCTGCACAGCTTTGCAAGCCGTGGCAGAGCGGAGCCAGCATTGTCTCTACCGGTAGGCTAGGCGGAATATAGCAGAGATATGCCCTCTATGCAACCGTCACAAGATGGACGTCCCACATCTTCAGAACTGCATAGCTTTGCAAGACGTCGAAGAGCGGTGCCAGCATTGTCTCTACCGGGAGGCTAGGCGGAATATAGCAGAGATATGCCCTCTATGCAACCGTCACAAGATGGACGTCCCACATCTTCAGAACTGCATAGCTTTGCAAGACGTCGAAGAGCGGTGCCAGCATTGTCTCTACCGGTAGGCTAGGCGGAATATAGTAGAGATATGCCCTCTGTGCAACCGTCACAAGATGGACGTCCCACATCTTCAGAACTGCATAGCTTTGCAAGACGTCGAAGAGCGGTGCCAGCATTGTCTCTACCGGGAGGCTAGGCGGAATATAGCAGAGATATGCCCTCTATGCAACCGTCACAAGATGGACGTCCCATATCTTCAGAACTGCACAGCTTTGCAAGCCGTGGCAGAGCGGAGCCAGCATTGTCTCTACCGGTAGGCTAGATGGAATATAGTAGAGATATGCCCTCTGTGCAACCGTCACAAGATGAACGTCCCACATCTTCAGAATTGCATAGCTTTGCAAGACGTCGAAGAGCGGTGCCAGCATTGTCTCTACCGGGAGGCTAGGCGGAATATAGTAGAGATATGCCCTCTGTGCAACCGTCACAAGATGGACGTCCCACATCTTCAGAAATGCACAGGTTTGCAAGTCGTAGAAGAGCGGTGCCAGCATTGTCTCTACCGGGAGGCTAGGCGGAATATAGCAGAGATATGCCCTCTGTACAACCGTCACAAGATGGACGTCCCACATCTTCAGAACTGCATAGCTTTGCAAGACGTCGAAGAGCGGTGCCAGCATTGTCTCTACCGGGAGGCTAGACGGAATATAGCAGAGATATGCCCTCTGTGCAACCGTCACAAGATGAATGTCCACATCTTCAGAACTGCACAGGTTTGCAAGTCGTGGAAGAGCGAAGCCAGCATTGTTTCTACTGGGAGGCTAAGCGAAGAATAATGTGTAACCGTCACAAGTTGGAGGCTCCACACCTTCAAAACTGTACAGCTTTGCAAGACGTTGAAGAGAGAACCCGGCATTGTCTCTTCTGCTATTCTGAGAATGGCAGAGATGACTAGATCTGCCAATAAGTACAGTAATATCTCAGATATGACTGTATACGGAATGTTCTTCCTATTCAATATGACGGATAAAATTAATTCTTTCTTACAGCCAAATGCAAACTTCATTTCACAAATGTAAGTCATATCTTGAAAAATCCGCCTCAGCAAAAATTAATTGCCAAGAAAATTCTCAGTTTTTGCAGCCAATTAATTGCCCCGCTATGACTGCGCAGGGCTTTACGTAAGAAAATAAAGCTAACGGAGAGGCCCGGATGTTTAACAATTAAAACATTTTATCGTTTTTTAGAAGGCAGCTGACTTTACGACATTCTGTCATCCAGGCTACGTCTTTTTTATTAAGATTACGGAGCCGTATTGTTTTAACTCATCTTCCCAGGCGGAACAAATACATCTTTAAATCTGCAAATGGCAATCAGTATTTAAAAGAACGTACTGAATCTCAATTGCCCAGCTGTGGATTTTCAGTTTAATCTAAAAATATGTTCTAAACTCATTACTCAATTCAATTGCACACTTAAATTATTCCATTCTTAAGAAAACACGTGTCAGAATTCACGTTTCCTTTAAAACTCGTGTTATACAATTTTGCTGCTATCGAGAGCATATAATAGTCCTGCCCGATTTGAAAGTTTACATTTTTCTTATGTCAACGCTTGTAACGCCCTGGTTTTTTGTAATGTGTTTACCTATTTTAAAAATGTTTTTTTTAAAAATTACACTTTGAAATTCTTGAACAATATTAATATAAACAAATAATGTAAAAAAATTTTAAAAGTAAAGTCCTACTCATATTAATAAAGAAAAAAATTATTTTAGTTTTTTAAAATTTTATAGTTACAATTAATGTAAATATGTATAGATATTACAATAAAAATATTGAAAAGAACCCCAATACCACAAAAATAATCAAAAATAACAAATAAGACAAGTTACTTAAGATTAAACCCTTATGTACATTTCGATGACCATGTCATCATCATCAGAGGGTCTTGTTACAAAACACAATCTAGCACACAAGAAGTTACAAACTAGAATGATACCAATCGTTCTCCGTGGTCGCTATATATAGGCGTGATGTAAGCTCCGCCCCCTCTCCGCCCTCGACCAACAAATAACGATCGGCCATCAAGAACCAAATAGGTTATGTCAAAAATTACATTATAATAATACATATGTAATAAAAACTACAGCAATAACAATTAATAAACTAAAAGTAATTAGATATAAATAATATAAATAAATGTATAGATATAAATATTATTAAGTGGAAAATTAGAAAGAGAACTTCTTTGCAATTTTCCAATTTCCTTTCTATATATGGTGTTGGACTTTTGTTACTATTTATACGCTTTTTTCATCGCTTGCATTGTGTTGTAGTTTCTTTTTCGTTTTTTTTCGCATTGTCTGTTTGTGAAGCAAGGTTCGATTACGTTAATCCACTTTGTTAGTTTATTTTATTGATTTTTTATCCTAGAGCATTGTTTTTGGTATTGTATGGTAACCATGACAACAATTAAACGTTACATAATGGAGGTTTTGAGATGTTCTTTGAGAAGTTCATTTCTAGCTATGGAAAGTTTGCTCAGTGCTAAAAAGCGCTAGACTTCGAGCATGAAGATACTCAGTTCGAATCCGACCTAGATGGGGTGTTAGGACTCATTAAAGAAACAGCTGGAAATGAACACTTCCGGGCCAATCCAGGGTCTTCAAGACAGGTTACATCATACATGCTTCGAGGCAATTAAATATTTTTACAAGTTGTCTACTCAACTTTCAATGAGAGTTTAGAGTTTCGTCCCACCTCATGTCGTGGCGTAATACCAGGTTGGTTCACAGTGAAGCTGAAGAAATTTGACGCTTCTTTGTGAATCTGCCGCGCTGCAAACACAGTCCTCGCGCACGTAACGTGGCCAACCCTAGACCTTTTTACTGCTACACTGTGTCGGTTAGTGTATTCAGTAACGAACTCTATACTCTCGCAAACGGGGTGTAGGTTTTTATGCACGAAATAATCCTCTACACGTGTATTACGGGTTTGTATAAGCGGCAGGGAAATTCACAGGTTTACTAAGGCATTAATGGCAAACAATTTAAACAATATCGTCTCAGTCAGAGGCAGAACAGCATCAAGATCTGAGCTCCTTGCTGGTATAATGTATGTAACAAGCGTGACAAGGTCACTGCAGACTTAAAGCTGCAATGACATCATGACCTTCAATATTGCACATGCAAGCCTCCTACCGGGCCCTCTGTTGAACCTCTTTCTTTTCTTTCAGTTACAGAATGTTTCAGGCGACGGAAATAAATGGTCGCTTATTAATAATAAACAAGTAATATAAGCAAAAAATGTTTACTACTTAGGTCAACGAAGAACATTTTTTAAAATTTTAGTTACTGTTTATTAAATAATTAAAATTAATATAAATAAAGTAGCATGACCTATGCATTAAAACAGCTGTTCTACCACATAACGTATAATATAAAATCAGCTGTTTTATGAAATCATATGTTATCAATTATTTTAAGCCAAATGGGACGAAATATCTATATTGCATACCTTGCCCCGTTTGTGAAAAGTGTTTCTCCTATATAAAACTTAAATGAATTCATTAAATTTAAATAATGATCCAACCTACTTGAATCTACCCTTCCTTGTCCCTCTATTTTCACGGGAGGTTTCTTACAATCAGGTAAACAATTGTTTATTGCCTTTGTAGAAAGTAGGCCTATTTCTGGTGTCTGAGTGTGATTACTTCTGGCAGTCTCTTATCTCCTTCTCTGAAGGGGGTTTTCTTCCCTACCCTAATCCTATATATCCTAATCCTGATCCATCCTTCATTGACGATATAATTACAAAAACGTATGAACTGTCAAATCTAAATAAGTGTAATGAATCGGTAATGCAAATGTACGGAGGATTTTTGAAAATGATAGTATTAAAAAAAATAAAAAAGGCTAACGTATAAAACAAGCAAATAATGTATCTAGAATATCGTGGTTTTTAGTAGGATAAACTTTTAATTGAAGTAATCACATAAATTGTATAAAATTTTTAAAACATTTAGGAAAAAAATCCTTAAGGATATCGTTTTTTTTACTTGATAATTTTGTATATATTTACTTAAGGATTAAACATTTTTTGACTTGTGAATTTCGTTTTTTTTATTTGTAGAATTCGAATATTTTGACTTGAAGATTACGTACTTTTACTTGTGAATTTTGTATTTTTGATTCGAGGATTTTTTTTTGACTCGAGGATTTTTTAATTTTTTTGCTTGTAATTTTCTTATATTTTTACTTGTAGATTTCGTATTTTTTTTACTTGAGGATTTCGTATTTTTTTTACTTGAGGATTTCGTATTTTTTTTCTTTCGTATATTTTTACTTGAGGATTTCGTATTTTTATACTTGAGAATTTCGTATTTTTGGTTTGTAAATTTCGTATATTTTTATTTGAATATCACGTAGTTTTACTTGTAAATTTCGTATATTTTTACTTGTAAATTTCGTATAATTTTACTTAAGGATTTCGTTTTTTTTACTTGAGGATTTCGTATTTTTTTTCTTTCGTATATTTTTACTTGTAGATTTCGTATTTTTTTTTTACTTGAGGATTTCGTATTTTTTTACTTGAGGATTTCGTATTTTTTTTCTTTCGTATATTTTTACTTGTAGATTTCGTATTTTTTTACTTGAGGATTTCGTATTTTTTTACTTTCGTATATTTTTACTTGAGGATTTCGTATTTTTATACTTGAGGATTTCGTATTTTTTGGCTTGTAAATTTCATATATTTTTACTTGAATATCACGTAGTTTTACTTGTAAATTTCGTATATTTTTACTTGTAAATTTCGTATAATTTTACTTAAGGATTTCGTTTTTTTTACTTGAGGATTTCGTATTTTTATACTTGAGGATTTCGTATTTTTTGGCTTGTAAATTTCGTATATTTTTACTTGAATATCACGTAGTTTTACTTGTAAATTTCGTATATTTTTACTTGTAAATTTCGTATAATTTTACTTAAGGATTTCGTTTTTTTTACTTGAGGATTTCGTATTTTTATACTTTAGGATTTCGTATTTTTTGGCTTGTAAATTTCGTATATTTTTACTTGTAAATTTCGTATAATTTTACTTAAGGATTTCGTTTTTTTACTTGAGGATTTCGTATTTTGTGACGATGATTTGATGATCAGCCCACCAGTGAGACGTATTTCAGGCGTGAAGCGTACGTTCTACGTAGGCTGACGCTTTCCTCTACTTATTTACCGGGTACTTTCTCTTGCATAAGCCGTACAGAGAAAGTAGGTAACACGGAGTTGATAAAGCATTCACTTATTTGTTCATTCGACGTTTGAATAAATCTGTTTACACTTTATGACGAGAGTGTATTTTTTTGAATGCGGGTCTTTAAGTATTTTAAAATTGACTCGTACAGGTTTACTTTTATTACCAACAGACTTTACCGCCGGAATATTTTATATTGCTTTCAATACTGTAGTGTTCACTACCTTCCCCACTTTGCTTTTTGTATACACACTGGCGTTACGGTAAGTGAAATCTTGTAGAAATTGGCTAATTTATCACGCCTGGGAGATATACCATTTATATAATATCAAATCAATTCATATAAAACGTTTTGAAGAATATGCTCGTATTAATTCAAATAGGAAAAAATAATTTTACAATTAAAGTACAGCCTATACAATTATAGAAGTATTATTTAATCACACTTTTAATTAGAGGTATTTTAGTTAGACGGTGTATACAGAATATTTCTTACACCAAAAGCAGAAGTGTAATAAATCAAAAAACCAAGTAAAAACATTTTAAACTTGAGCAGAAAGCTAAAGACTAACCCCCCCCCCCTTAGTGTCTGCGCTCTAGATAGGCCACGCTACACGAACCTCGCCAATTGTATTAGAATCGATAAGGTGTCGTATGTAAAAGAAATCTATTTCATTTAGAATATTACTTCAAAAGCTTTATTAAATTCAGTATTGCTAATAGGGTTTCAAATAGAAGGTCTGTAACACCATTAAACATTGTTACACGTAAATGGAGGACTGTATTAAAACGGGGATATTTTCTACTATAATTAAATAGTTTTTAATTAAAAAGAAACGTCTAGGAGTATTTTCAGTCCCAGTTAACTCAGCTGGTAAAGATAAATAGACTTTATTTAATTTTTCAATAATGTTTGTTAATCACCAGAATATAGTAAAATAGAAAAGATGATTAATTAACGCATCGTTTAAAAAAGAAATTGATTTGAAACTTAAACTGGAAAAAGAGAGTAACTGTTGAATTTGCAACTGGAAGAACAGAAGAACTGTTAAGGATGCGCTAGAAGGACAAATGAACTGTTAAAAATTCATTGGAATGACAGAAAAGCTGTTGAAGAACTAACTGGAAAACGGAAAGAATAGAATCTCTATAAGAGCAGGAAAACTGTAAAAGGAGGCAGTGGTAGGACGGAAGACCTATATTTAGTTAATGTGGCACTGAAAGAATGAAAGAACTGTTAAGGATGTATAGTGGAAGCACAAGGACTGATGAATGGTGCTCTGGAACGACAGAAAGATTGTTTAAAGGATGAAGTGGAAAAGAAGGAGAAGTCTTATAGATTGCACCCCAAAAATAGAAGAATTGTTAAGGGTCCACTGAAAGGATAGATGAACTATTAAAGGATCCACTGGAAGGATAAATTAACTGTTGAAAATGCATTGGATTGATACGAGTGCTGTTGAACATTGGGCTATGAGGAATAAAAGAACTGTTAAGGATGCACTGAAAGGACAAGAACTCATGAATGATGCTCTGGAAAGGCAGAACGACTATTAAAGGATGCATTGGAAGTGTAGGAGAGCTGATGAAGTTACACTCCAAAAATAAAAGAACTGTTAAGAATGCACTGAAAGGACAAGAACTCATGAATGATGCTCTGGAAAGGCAGAACGACTATTAAAGGATGCATTGGAAGTGTAGGAGAGCTGATGAAGGTTACACTCCAAAAATAAAAGAACTGTTAAGGATGCACTGAAAGGACAAGAACTCATGAATGATGCTCTGGAAAGGCAGAACTACTATTAAAGGATGCATTGGAAGTGTAGGAGAGCTGATGAAGGTTACACTCCAAAAATAAAAGAACTGTTAAGAATGCACTGAAAGGACAAGAACTCATGAATGATGCTCTGGAAAGGCAGAACTACTATTAAAGGATGCATTGGAAGTGTAGGAGAGCTGATGAAGGTTACACTCCAAAAATAAAAGAACTGTTAAGAATGCACTGAAAGGACAAGAACTCGTGAATGATGCTCTGGAAAGGCAGAACGACTATTAAAGGATGCATTGGAAGTGTAGGAGAGCTGATGAAGGTTACACTCCAAAAATAAAAGAACTGTTAAGATTGCAATGGAAGAGTAGGAGAGTAGTTAAAGGTTAAAAATAGAAACGAGCTTCAAAAATTAAAAAAAAACTGTTAACGGATGAACTGTAGAAGAATTCACACTGGAAGGACAAGAACAAGGATAAGCTGAAAGGACAGAAAGACCATGTAAGTATTCACTGGAAGGGCAGAAAACTAAAAGGATGCACTGTAAAGGTGAAACTGTTAAAGTATGTGCTGGATGGAAAGAAATGCTGTAGAACTTGCATAGAGGAACTGTAAAGGTTGCACTGGAAGGGCAGATGCAAGATGAACTTGAAGGGTGAAGGAACTTTTGAACTATACACTGAAAAGACATAAAGCTGTTAAAATATGGACGGGAAGGACTCGGCGCCAGAAGAGAAGTTCCGGGAGTAAACTAAGAGCGTGTTATATTACATCAAATGTATCACGGTATGAAACATTTCCCAAATTATCAGATTCTGATGTGACGCGGGATTATCTATTTATCTTCACCTCCTCGTTGTGTAGAGTAAGAATATTTCATCTCTGCTATAAATACAGGATAGTAAATTCGCTTACAATAAATAGGCTACATAGTTTTCTCAATGTAAGTACATGACTAGCTCAATTGCTTTTGTTTTTGTTAAATTTAATTTGTAACATCTACAAAATGTTCGTCCATGTGAAAATTCTGTATAACACCGTTTATTCAACAAAGCAATTTACTCGGAAATGTTCTAAACAAACACTCGTACAATAAATAATACATTGCGAAGCACTGGCGATACATTCGCATAGATTCCATTACTGATATAATTCACTATAATTAACAGGTCCATGTTTAATTATATATTGTCTAATCAGAGGACGCCATCATAGTCTTCCATCATAGTGGCGATGTGCAAAGCGTTTGTTTATAGCAGACTCCCACAAACCCACCGACGGATCGATACAAGCTTCAGCGATTACTGTCGGACAGGAAAGCAAGACTGTCTCGGTTCTACCTTCAAATTGTGAATTTAGTCAATTCGTTTACAGAGAACATTTGTTCTCTTCATAGATTACGCACGAAAAAGACGGGAGAGGATAACGTTTAAAAATAAAACTGTAGGCACGCCTTTAAAGAGATATTCTTACTTAAGAAAGTAGATTTTTATTTATCTACCTCCAACTGTCGGGGGAATGTTTGCTGCTTTTGAACAGAGTCATTTTATCTGAAGAACATTACGTAGATTTAGATAATACTCATATAACTGTAGAAATAATTCTACTAGAAATTATAGTCTGTGTGATATTACCTGTCTTGTGTACCGCTCTGCTACTTGGGCTGGTCCGGATGTACCTTATCGTTGTTTCCTTAATTGTTGAATTTATAATAATTACGGCACATAAACGAGCTACGTCTATATTTTTTGTTTGTAATTTGTGTGTTTGGTATCGTTCTTTTTATGTTTTTATATTTTTTAAATATTCTATAGAAAATTTGAAATTATAATTAGGGCAAGAAAGTTGATTTACTTAGTGGTGATGCTAATACGTAATTCATTAATGAAACACATTTGGGCGAATGCAAGTGATAAGGCACATCCTGGCTATCAGCCGGGCACTCCACAAGACAGGTTACATCATACAGACTATAATAAGTTTGGTAATCTTTAGCTATTTCAGCCAGTTTAAAAAAGTGTAAATTCAAGTTTAGGTTAGGCTATTTATTGCTCAAGGGTAAGTTATGTAATATAGTTATTTCTTCCCAATTGGCTTAAAATAAGTGATAACATGATTTCATAAAACAGCTGATTTAATGTTATGTGGTAGAACAACTGTTTTAATGCATAGGTGATGATATTTTATTTATAATTATTGTAATTATTTGAGAAAAAGTAACTAGAATAAAAAAATTTTATGTTGACCTAAGTAGGAATTGATTTTATAATGTTTTTGTTTATATCACTTGTGTTTAAGTTATGAATGCTATATGTTATACTCTTGTCTGACTTAAAGTAGAAATGTGTGATGTTATTATTCATATTATTCTATAAGTATCGTAATCAGATTTGTTGTACAATTTCTAAGCTCATTAAAACTCCGGTAGCGTTTGTAAGACTTGTAAATCTTCTCTTTGTAAGACAAGTATTCTGCGAAACATTCTACGAAACGACAAATTTATAATTATTTCCATGCTTTATACGTAAACGTGTTTTTATTTTTTAGAATTAATCCAACAGTGTTCTTGTCTGTCGTTTAGTTGAAATCAAAACGGATTATTTTGAAAGGAAAACCTCACCCCATCGAAGGTTACAAAATAATTCAAAATAAGGACACGATATAAATTTTTCGCCTAGGAGAGTCGGGATTGAATGGAAATATCTTCATTGCAGGAGCGTGAATCATATCGTTCACTAAACGTCGATCTTATACAGTTTTTTTTTTTGTATTGCCGCCAAGTAGCCGATAATTAGTGCAATTAGTTACGATTGAGGGCAGCACAGTACAGTCTCCTATTATTACCAGCTGTTGTCTTCGTATTTGATAATGACGGTCTTTTAAATTAAGATAGCAAGTCAGGTGGAAGAGTCGAATAAGAGAAGCGATTGAGCGCGTGTCATAGGAGACCAGGCAGGAACAGACCAGTGCTAGCGGTGACCAAGGGATCAATCTCCGATCGATCGGATTTACCCCAAGGGATCCAGCTACGAAGGTAAACCTTTAATATTTACACAATGACAGAAAACGTAAAGTTTTCAATATTTTAAAATTATATATTTAACCTCTATTATAACTGCGCAACGCTCACGGCACTAGGAAGGCTATTTGTGGAAATTTCCTTTTATGGGGTGGGACTTTCTAAATTTTATTTTGGGGTATAGCTGCGTTATTAAGCCTTCCTACGGCGGTGTGACAATGTTTTAGGATATTTGTGTTGACAGGGCATTGTCCGAGAATAGAAGACAGAAGAACCCATACTACTATTCTAGACAGAGGATTATTATGTCATCTTGTGGAAATAAGATTGAATTCCTTGTGAGTTTGGCTAAATATTTATAATCCTATAAACAAGTAGTATTTAAAAAAATAAGTAAATTCCTACAGAGGTCAACACAGAAAAATAGTATCATTTTTTGCTTATTTACAGTTTGTTTAAAACCCAAGATTTCTATTTATGATATTAAGTGTGCGTTAATAGAAGGAATTTAATAAAGTTGTAGAAGAAATGTTAAAAATCAAGTAATTCTTCAAATTATTTCTAGTTTAAACAGTATACCTTGTACAGGCGTGGCGGCTAAAAGCACGCACGCCGCAAGGTCGCGGAACAATAGACGCGAATCGGCTTTTGATTTGCGGCACGGACTTAATACAGTTCACTGAGATAATAATCGTTCGATATTAGAAATTAATTGTAGTTTTGTTTGTTCTGCGTTGGATTTCAATCGAGATAAATCCAAACATGAAGTTACCACGGCAATTACGCGCTATAAATAAACAGGTGCAGGACATAAATAGAGTAAATTGTTACGAGCTCCGGTTCCAGTGTATTGTTGCGTGGCCTGCCAGCGTGCGTGCGTTAACAATGGGTGTCTCGTATCTGTCTTTCCGACTCATGTTTGAACAACGTATAAACGGTTTAAAATGTTTACAAAACCTATTGAAAACTGTTATTCTTGCAATAATTTCGTCTGAAGGTGATTGGTTAGCAATCGAAATGTACATTAGAATTTTAATAAATGTTTTTGTGTTTAAGACGTTTTATTTATTCATAATACAAAATTTCTCATCATAAAAAATATCAAGGTTTTTCTCTCATTTATTATATTTAAAATGGGATTATCAGTGCCAACACTATTTAGGGTTATTATTAGTTAATTCATTATTATATCTAATATTTATATTACATAAATATCATATTTATATCTAGTTAGGCCTACATAATAGCATTTAGCCTGTACCTCTTTACTAGCCTTGTAACAAATCGTCAATCATTGTTACTGAAACTTTTTTAAAATTTACACTTTTTGTAAACCATTTTTTTTTAATTATGCGAATTAGTTTATTTTGTGTGAAATAATAATAATAAAATTTGTAGCGTTTGTTACAGTACGAAAAACTCTTGGACATAAGGCAATTAAATTGTTACAGAGCTAGAATTCTAACAACTGCTCAACGAAATGTGGGGTAATGTTTTGTACACGTTCATATTCTCTGTAGCAAATTATTTTCTCATTTGTCTTGTTGCCATGTCAGAAAAACGTTTTAAGAATTTATATATGGAGAGACGGTACAATGTTTATATGTGTTTATGTGGTTGCATAAGGGAAAGGAATGTTCTTGAGGTAATGACAATAAATGATTTTTCAGAAAGTAACAAGTGTAGGGAAAGAAAGTGGGTGGGTAGGGTGTTTTCTTAGTAGGACAGGTGACTCTCAAACGCACAAAACCTGCGCGCGCGCGCGCGTGTGTGTGTGTGTGTGCGTTCTTGTTTAAGTACATTAAGGTGTAGAAAATACTAGAAACGTATTTCAAAGTTAAATACACACACACACACACACACACACGACACACACACACACACACACACACACACACACACACACGCACGCACACACACACACACACACACACACACACACACACACACACACACACACACACACACACACACTTTGCAACACTTTTCTTGTATTCACTTATTACGTACACTTTAATGCATTTAAACGAGAATCTTACTAAGTAATATTTGCGAGTCGACTTTCGAGGACTATTAATTACTATGTTTACATTTTCAAGCTTATTTTGAGACAGTCTGAATTCGCTTGAGTCGATAATACTGAAATGGTTGCAGATTAGGAAAAGTTAGTATCAGCTCTGTAAGAAAAAAAAAGTCGTCCGCTATTATCTTGGCGAGTTGCCGTTGGAAGCAGATAGGAGATTGGAGAATGGAGATTGGAAAAGAACTACGAGAGGAAATTATGGTACAGGACGCGTCGGGCCATATAATTCCTGTAAATATATATATACATTTACCGGCGTAACTCAAAAGACATAATCATTGTGTGGAGTGCGGACCACTCGTCATGAAAACCGGTTGTAATTTAAACTCGAGAACATGCTTGGCAGCAGATTAAACATTCACTATTGTTCGATCCCCTCCCGCTTTTATCGATCAGACGACGTTTACAGCTATTCTGCGTGGTGCATAACACACGTCATACTTTCATATCATGTAATGACTGTTTTGAAGTAATGTAAAGCTGTGAATTGTGGTTAACACATATAATTTTGTGTTGTGTCTAATTTAAGAATTTACAACGGTAAATATTAAAATACTTCACTAAAAATCTCACTACACACTAGATTATTAGTACGCACGGAAACGTTTCGACGACAATGTCGTCTTCATAAATGGTTGGCTACTACTGATTAGGGCTACATCGTCGTCGTAAATAGTCCGTACGTATAACTAGTGTGTAGTGAGATTTTCAGTGACTATTTTAATATTTTCCGTTGTGGATTTTTCTCACTAGATAAGCTATATTTAACTTAATATTGAGATTTTTGTTTAAAAGGTTTACATTGTTATAATGTTTTTCTTATTCAGTTCCGCTTTTCTGATATAAAATTTCACTTATATTAAATATTTGACACTTTGGATTTTAAAAAGGAGAAACTGTTTTTAATAAATTATAAACTTCTATGTTAAGCTATATCTTACTTTGTACATTGTGATATATTATTATACATATAAAATCACTGAAACTCAATTTACACAACAATTTAAAGTCTTCTGACACGTTTCAGCAACTACATTGCCATCATTAGTTACGAAGATGGGCTAGTAACAATTTCTCGTGAGATATCTTTAAATGTATTACTAAACTAGTCATAAATAAAATCGGGTCTTCCCATAAATTGTAACATTGTTTCTGATGATGGCAACGTAATTACTGAAACATGTGTAACAACTTTGATGGTTTTTGATAGAATTGAGTTTATGCACGAAGTTATATACGTAGATCTTACTAGCTAAACTCAAAGCAGATTTACATTTTAAAGTTTTGTTTATTTTTTTAGCTTTAAGAGTTAGAATTATTATCGTCCCCTACCGAGGGGAGGAGTTTGTGATTAAAGGTAAGGCCGTAAAATTTAAAGTCAATTCTTACTTAGGTAATAAAGGAAATTCCATTTTAGTTACTTTTTATCAAGTAATTATAATTATTATAAATAAAGTAGCCTAACATATGAGTTAAAATATCTGTTCTACCACATAACCTGTAACATAAAATCAGCTGTTTTATGAAATCATATGTTATCACTTATTTTAAGCCAAATTAGACGAAATAATACATCGCACACCTTGCCCCTTTTGTGAAAAGTTTTTCACCCATATAAAACAAATTAATTCATTAAATTTAATTAATGAAATAATATTTGAAAAAAATCTGTAATAACATCAATTGTCTTCCACCACAAGTTTTTGAAAATGTATTTGAACTTGAGTGGATGAATAAAAAGTATTTTATTAACGATTGAAAATTTGAACATCATGTATAAATATTTATATGGAGAGTGTGAACTATAGAAGGAATTGAATAAGTAATTTTTTATGACGCAGTTTGCGTTACCTTAGAGCCATTGATATCCGGTAGTTGGCCCGTTTTCATTAGCCATTGATAAGATATATATGCAGCTACACTGGACTGATTCGGCCTCTTACATATCATGTAAGTTAGATATTTATCAAACCCAGGTATAGCTTCCTTCGTGTATGACCGAAGTACTCTTTTCCACCAGCGATGACACTTTTTCACCGATGATGGAACAAATCAGCCCAGCTAGAATATTTCGTAAGTCGTTTAGCGCCTATACTGTGGTTAGGAAGTGTTAAAATGTAAATGTGTAGAATGAGATAAGCCTTTGCAAGGTGTCTTGAAGAAAATGTTAGCCACGTGACGAAAACAAAATATGTTAGATTGCTCTAAATAGTGGGGGTAAACATGTATTGTTTTAACCAAAAATATCTTCACTGATGGTTCGAAATGTAGATGTAAAGGAATCTAGGTATAAAATTCGGTAGTTTTAGTGTGCGTGAATAGCTAAATTATTCCAAATATATGTATATATGTATACAAATAAAGTTAATTTTGTAGTGAACGGGTGTGTACTCGGTCTTATGAAATAACTAACTGGTCTCCAAAGGTTGCTGTGACCATACATGCCATGAAAATATGGACTGTCCCGAAACCCGTAAAATAATATATTTGTCCCGAATTTCAAGGGCATTTATCATTGAATATGGTTAAACAGATGTTGTTAAGTTTTAAAAATTTTGTTGAGGAACAGTGACAGGTCACTTTACGTGTAATTTATATTATAATATAATGTTATGATAAAATTGTAAAAAACCTATTGTTTATGATCTTTCGTGAATGTAAGTGTTCTTACATTGTAGTTTTACCTGATTTCGTACTATTAAAAATATCTCCACCGTAACAAAGGGGCAATATTTTTAACCTAATAACAAATTTGGTATTTCTTCCTTCGTGATTACGAATCTGCTAAAACAAAGGTGGAACTACGATCACTATTACAGGTTGTACATACAGAGAGATAACTATCGTACGTAGACTGATGTGCCCCACATGAAATAACCAGAGAAAGAGAAGCGAAAATAATGGCCAATGGACAGTACGCAATGCGAGGGGCCGGTGCGAGTTCTTGAACATGACAAAGCGCCCAGCCCCATCGGTAAGCCTGTAAACAATTTTTCACCAGAAAAGGGGGATCATTAGTAAAACAATGTTATCCAGTTGCCTCTTTCTTTTCTCCCCTTCGTGAAAAAACTCATCAATTCACCCTTTCCCTATAGGACCGTCATACGAGTGACAGAGGGAGGGGGTGATTCTATGTGCTGCACTCCTGTAGCTGTTTAGATTTGAGCTGCAGACTTGAATTACCTTTTTTTCCTCCGGGCCAGTGTACATCGTTATAAAGTTGTGAGTCGTTAACTGTAACTATTTTTTCTAGAATCGCAAGACTGATTTCACACTTCTTATTAGATTTAAAACAATATAAAATAAAAAAGTCGATTCCTACTTATGTGAACAACAAAAACAAATAGTAGTGTTACTTTTTATTAAATAATTACAATTAATATATAAAGTGACATAACTTATGCTTTAAAACAGCTGTTCTACCACACAACCTAAAACATAAAATTAGATGTTTTATGAAATCATATATTATCACTTATTTTAAGCCAAAAGCGAAGAAATAACTATATTGCATACATTGCCCCTATTATAAAAACGTTTTACTCCATACAAACTGTAATTAATTTTTTTAAATTAAAATGATATTTGAAAAAAAAAACATTTTAACTTGTGGATAAATAAAAAGTATTTTATTAACGATTTAAATTTGAACAAGATATATTTATATATAAGGAGATTGTGAAGTAATAGATGGAAATGATTATAAGCTTTTTCTATTTTAAAGCTAAATAACTATTTAAAATATTTAACACAATAAAACGTATGTGTATGTATGTATGTATGTGTGTATGTATGTATGTATGTATATATATATATATATATATATATATATATATATATATATATAAAGAACAAAAGTCAAAATACAAATACAAGAATTATATTTGAATTTACAATTCAAAGCTTTTCGTTGGCTAACAGTACCAACATCATCAGGAATATTAAACAATTAATACACAAGAAAACATATTGCGATATATATATATATATATATATATATATATATATATATATAATACATTTTTTAAAATAAATAAATAAAAATAATCACTTTAACCACACATTAATCACAATAAAAGTCACACATACTCTTTGATACTATCGAAAACCTACCTTTATAACCGTCACCGCTTGACCTAAAATCTCCAAGCAGAAGACACTGATGAAGATCGCCACGAGCGATCGAAAACTTTCTGTCTCAGTAAGTTTTTACAAGTATACAAAATTTAAAGTTCGGATAGTTATAAACTAATGTTAAAATGATTAATTAAGTTACACCGTAATAAACTACAAAATTCAATAGGATATAAATCTAATTATTGTGTTCTATTTCTACTTTTGATCAATAGATAATTACCTTGACTTCACAGAAGCGAATCATAACATCGTATCAATGCAATGGTATTTAAACTGATTTTGATTCACTCGCGTTAACTTACCTGCCTGCTACGTATGGTTCTCCGTGATTCATTTTCAAGGCCTCGGTCTAGTTTTCTATTTTCTATAACGGTAATATACCTACGTGTATTGATTCTGTTTCTAAGGAATAATATGTAGAATAAAAAAAAAAATTGTAACAATACCCAGATGAAACTGTTGAAAGGGTTTTAATTTTACAGGCCAAAAGTCAGTTAGTGACTCAGCGGAGACGGGTTGGCCGCCGGAACGGGTCAACAAGAGTGAGTATGTGAGGGTCGCCTAATTCTCCGGGTGCTTCCGAAACTGAATGGATTATAGGGTCGCTATTGTCGAAGCATCATCCAAACTGGTAAACGTTGCCAAGTTTAACCGCAGACTGTGGATATCCCCTTTCAAATTTGGTTTAGGGTTAGGCGGTTTAACTTATTGGAATTTGTTGCTTTGATATTGGCTCGATGTAGCGACCTTAGGATCTAGTGATTGAGTTAGCCGTAAACTATTACCTTTTAATACCAATCCGCTAGCACTGTGTGTTGTGTTTGTATTTAGTACACAGGTATACATTCTCCTTTGTTCTTCACCCCCACTCCTCTCAACGAGGCAAGTAAGTACCACCTGCGCATTATATCCCTTTCTTTTCCCACTTCCTGCACATTTGAATCACCTAGTCATGTCCCTACGACCTCACTGAGGAGTGGGTATAAAACCCTACAGAAATTATATATCTACACTATAACAGAGGGTTTGTGACTATTCTAATCCATATAAATGTACTCTATAGTATTTACAATTCTGTCCTGTCATTAAAAAGGCATAAATTGACAGATCCCCCTAAAACCGTACGAACCTAACCTCAAATATGAATTAGTGATGCCTCGACTGAAGCGACTCTAGAGTCTAGTGATTGAACTAGCGTTTAAAGATAATATTTCAATATAATTGCGCTTGATACTCCATTACTATTGTTTGTGTTTAGACTAACGAAATATATCTACTCAGTTTAGACTATTAGCGTACGAACAGTCGATGAAGGAGGGGGAAAATTGTACGTAAAACATTTTCTTAACACGATTTATTATCGAAACTCAAACACAAACTGCAAACTGAATACTGTACTGGAATTTGCTCGGTACACATTCAACTCCCCTGCAGAGCGGCACAAGTATAACGAGGTGATATATCTGCATAGTTACACAGACTTCCTCCCCCGCCCCTCCCACACTCCAAAACATTACAAGTCTGTAGAGACTAAAAGAACTCATAAGTACAAGAACTGTTTATACATTTTTCTAGACAAAATATACAAATAGAAAAATATATAAATTAAACATTTTTTGTATTTGATATATTTATATATATATATATATATATATACACACACAAGAATTTTTTTTATTAATTTATATTCAAAGCTTTTCCTTGATAAACAGTACTAATATCATCAGGAATAAATAATACAATAATGCAAGATATAAAACATATGTTAAATTAGAAATAGAAATTTTTTATTTATAGGCAATGAAATAAAAAAATATCACCAACTCATTTATAAATACAAATATCAAAATTGCATACAAAACTAGTAATAAACAAAATAAACAATGAATAACAATAATAAAACAAATAATATGCATGAAAAATGTGGTGTTTATAAATTAGAATGCGAAAACTGTATAATAGGTCAAACCAAGAAAAAATTAAAAGAAAGATATAAAGAACATTTGAATGCTTATATAAATCAAATTTTGCAAATCATTGTATTAACAATAAGCACCAATTTCCAAATATTGAAAATATGAAACTTATAAAAGAAATTAATAAAGGATTAAGAATGAATATATAAGAATCATTCGAAATATGTAAATACAATAATAATAACAAATTAATAAAAGAACAAATACATTCTAAATTTGATACTATATTCAATGTCTATAAAGTTGCAGCAACAAAATAAACTTGGAAAATTTAGCAACAATTCAATTGCTAATTCAACATATATTTTATATCTTGCATTATTGTATTATTCATTCCTGATGATGTTAGTACTGTTTATCAAGGAAAAGCTTTGAATATAAATTAATAAATAATTCTTGTATTTGAATAACCTTAGTTGTTTTTGATTATTAAACAAGAAAACATATTTTATATTTAAATACATACATACATACATACATACATACATACATATATATATATATATATATATATATATTTTTTTTTTTTTTATTTATTTATTTATTTATTTATAAAACAATTCCAACATCATCAAGAATGAATCGTTTAACATTGCCTTTTATTTTTTAACGACAGTATTTTTTCCTAGATGTCCATATTTGACTTTAATATATTTAGTTTTATAAAACGTAACCTGCTTATATATTCTTGCTTATATATTGCTTATACTTTCTGTATAACGTTCCAGCGAGGAAAGTTGATTTAAACGACAGTTTCAGACGAACTACCCTCTGAATCGAATCAGAAACTGCCATATTCCTATAGATGAAATTTGAATGTTGTGCTGCGAAGATAAATAAGTCCGGTTTAATAGCGTCATGAATGAAAGAAGCCCGACGAGATAGAAAGCCCACTCAGACCTGATAACAGTGATAAGCTGTCAAGTTTTGCATGCACAGCTCAAACAAAACTTTACATAATGCATGCACTTCTGGCTGGGAATCTTATCTGAACCACTGACTTGCTTACATGGAAAGGTCGTTTTTAATCCAGTTTGGTGTTACTTATCAGCTGGCATGCTGTGACGTGTATCGGATGTATTCTGTGTAAACCTTCAAAAATGTCGGTAGTTACAGCGTTAAGTAGATGTGGTGAACTTTATTTCCCCGAAAGTTTACTTTTATTTAGATTGAAGAAAAGTAATGCACCATTAGATATGCGCGAACACATATCTTAAATATAAATAGCCTGTATACAATAGGTTTGGGCTCTCCACAATGACCAATGGGATTGATTGATTTTTAAATTCCCTCTATTATATAATATCAAGAGCACAGTGGTGCAATATATTACAATGAAAATATTGGAAAGAACGCCAATACCACAAAAATAATAAAAAATTACAAATAAAACAAGTTACTTAAGATTAAACCCTTATGTACATTTCGAAGACCATGTCATCATCATCGGAGGATCTTATTACAAACTAGAAAGTGACAAAAGGTTTGTAACTTTTTGTTTGCTGGATTATAATTTTGTAATAAGACCTTCTGATGATTATGACATGGTCATCGAAAATTTTTTTTTTTTTTTTTTTTTTTTTTTTTTTTTTTTTTTTTTTATTAAAACTGGTCATTTCTGACCAACCATTAATTTAAATTTGATAATTAGATTTTAGCTTTTATTACCAAGAATCCATTGATTTCTATTGTATCTTGTTTGATGTTGGAAGCCAACCGGCGTGAGGAAGAGCATTGTTGTCACTCTTGTCGTTCAACGAGTTCAAATGGTTTTGTCCGGTCATCGAAATGTAAAAGTTTAATCATAAATAACTTGTTTTATTTCTTATTTTTGATTATTTTTGTGGTATTTCCAATATTCCCCTCTATTAGTTCACACTCTTCCTATATATGTATGTGTATCTTGTTTAAATTTTCAATCATTAATAAAATACTTTTATTCATCAACTGAAGTTCAAATATTAATCCATTAATTAAATTTAATTAATTAATTTTAATTTCGAATTTTGCTTAACATTGTAATTCTCGTAATGCTCCTAATAAAGGGATTTCCGGTAAATATGTGATATTTCATACTGTATCCTGAGCATAACGCGTATCAACGGTTTCACGCGGCATTGTGTTGTGAAAAGTGAAGAAGAAGAATAAGAAATATGGTAAAACAGAAGAATTTGACGAGGAGTACTTGTCTCCCGACTCCACCTTCTTGTCAGAGAACCCAAAAATAGATCCTCACGTGGGAAGGATCTCCAGCCTAGTGTGTGAAACTTCTACTTCCACGAATCCAACCTCAAAATCGAGACGGGTGACTAGCGTCAGACCCGAGACGAGGGTCTTGGTGTCAACCCGTCTTATGACCTTATAACGGTTGGACAGGTGACCATAATGCATCCGCAAGAGAGACGAGACGGACTCCAACCTGGCACTTTCCAGAACTACAGGGACCAATGGAACGTTCCGAGCGGCCAGGTTGTCTATACCTTCAACACCCAGTTTGGTTAGTTCTTTCCAGGTAGTGCAGTCTGTCCTCTATCTACTCTTGGTTGGCCTTACCAACCTGAGGACCGAATTAGCAGACTCGGGATATGGCCCTAGGTGGGTAAACGCCTATTCCATCAGACCTTGAAAGTAGTGTAAATGACGATTAACGTTTTCGAGTGCATTAAAAAATATATATTTAGGGCTTATATAGACTCGCACATCATAGCTACTGCAAAAGTAACTTCCACCGAATAAGATGTCACGAGAAAATAATAAAAACTCAGCCGTAACAGTTCAAAAATTTAAAATAACGAGACAAAAATAATCTCTTTTTACAATGTGGATACAACTTCATAAACTCTAGCTTTTTATTAAACAAAAACTGTGTCATACTGCAATACAAAATCGTAACAAAGTATCTAATTAAGATATAGCGAATTTAGTGATGAAACAAAGCTTGCCAAAGTTAATCTAACGGGTTGACAAATGAATTGGTCTATGTTATGCATTACAATGCTCTCAATGTTAAGGCAAGGCTATAAAATTGTTTTAATAAAGTAACAAAGTGTACTGACGCAGAGTTAATCAGTTCAGGCAGGATAAAGTGAAACGGCCTTCTTGTTCCTGGCGACGTGCAATCGGCCTTCTTGTTCCTTGCGACGTGCAATCGGCCTTCTTGATCCTTGCAACGATGCAACCGGCCTTCTTGATCCTTGCGACGATGCAACCGGCCTTCTTGTTCCTTGCGACGATGCAACCGGCCTTCTTGATCCTTGCAACGATGCAACCGCCCTTCTTGATCCTTTTGACGATTCAACCGGCCTTCTTGATCCTTGTAGCTATGCAACCGGCCTTTTTGATCCTTGATACGATGCAACCGGCCTTCTTGATCCTTGCGACGTGTAATCGGCCTTCTTGATCCTTGCAACGATGCAATCGGCCTTCTTGATCCTTGCGACGATGCAACCGGCCTTCTTGATCCTTGCGACGATGCAACCGACCATCTTGATCCTTGCGAGGATGCAACCGGCCTTCTTGAACCTTGCGACGATGCAACCGGCCTTCTTGATCCTTCCGAAGATGCAACTGCCTTCTGGATCCTTGCGACTATGCAACCGTCCTTTTTGATCCTTGTGACGATGCAACCGACCTTCTTGATCCTTGCGACTATGCAACCGACCATCTTGATCCTTGTGACGATGCAACCGGCTTTCTTGATCCTTGTGACGATGCAACCGGCCTTCTTGATCCTTGCGACGATGCAACCGGCCTTCTTGATCCTTACGACAATGCAACCTGCCTTCTTGATCCTTGCGACGATGCAAGCTGCCTTCTTGATCCTTGCGACAATGTAACCTGCCTTCTTGGTCCTTGCGACGATGCAACCTGCCTTCTTGATCCTTACGACAATGCAACCTGCCTTCTTGATTTTCGACAATACAGTCTGCCTTCTTGATCCTTACGACAATGCAACCTGCCTTCTTAATCCTTGCGACGATACAACCTGCCTTCTTGATCCTTACGACAATGCAACCTGCCTTCTTGATTTTCGACAATACAGTCTGCCTTCTTGATCCTTACGACAATGCAATCTGCCTTCTTGATCCTTACGACAATGCAACCTGCCTTCTTAATCCTTGCGACGATGCAACCTGCCTTCTTGATCCTTACGACAATGCAATCTGCCTTCTTGATCCTTACGACAATGCAACCTGCCTTCTTAATCCTTGCGACGATACAACCTGCCTTCTTGATCCTTACGACAATGCAACCTGCCTTCTTGATTTTCGACAATACAGTCTGCCTTCTTGATCCTTACGACAATGCAATCTGCCTTCTTGATCCTTACGACAATGCAACCTGCCTTCTTAATCCTTGCGACGATGCAACCTGCCTTCTTGATCCTTACGACAATGCAACCGGCCTTCTTAATCCTTGCGACGATGCAACCTGCCTTCTTGATCCTTGCGACGATGCAACCGGCCTTCTTGATCCTTACGACAATGCAACCTGCCTTCTTGATCCTTGCGACGATGCAAGCTGCCTTCTTGATCCTTGCGACAATGTAACCTGCCTTCTTGGTCCTTGCGACGATGCAACCTGCCTTCTTGATCCTTACGACAATGCAACCTGCCTTCTTGATTTTCGACAATACAGTCTGCCTTCTTGATCCTTACGACAATGCAACCTGCCTTCTTAATCCTTGCGACGATACAACCTGCCTTCTTGATCCTTACGACAATGCAACCTGCCTTCTTGATTTTCGACAATACAGTCTGCCTTCTTGATCCTTACGACAATGCAATCTGCCTTCTTGATCCTTACGACAATGCAACCTGCCTTCTTAATCCTTGCGACGATGCAACCTGCCTTCTTGATCCTTACGACAATGCAATCTGCCTTCTTGATCCTTACGACAATGCAACCTGCCTTCTTAATCCTTGCGACGATACAACCTGCCTTCTTGATCCTTACGACAATGCAACCTGCCTTCTTGATTTTCGACAATACAGTCTGCCTTCTTGATCCTTACGACAATGCAACCTGCCTTCTTGATCCTTACGACAATGCAACCGGCCTTCTTAATCCTTGCGACGATGCAACCTGCCTTCTTGATCCTTGCGACGATGCAACCGGCCTTCTTGATCCTTACGACAATGCAACCTGCCTTCTTGATCCTTACGACAATGCAACCTGCCTTCTTAATCCTTGCGACGATGCAACCTGCCTTCTTGATCCTTACGACAATGCAACCTGCCTTCTTGATTTTCGACAATACAGTCTGCCTTCTTGATCCTTACGACAATGCAGTCTGCCTTCTTGATCCTTACGACAATGCAACCTGCCTTCTTAATCCTTGCGACGATACAACCTATCAGAATCATTTGGAGGACGGACCCTCGGAATTCGTATTTGGTCCTAGGCGGGCATTAACCCATCGCTTTGGACCTTGAGAGCAGCAATGGTTACAGAGTATCATAAACAATTTTTATAATAACATTAACCGAGTAACGTGACGGGGTAATTAACGCAACCTATTTAGAGTGCAAACGCCGCTCCGAAACATTGAACAAGATCGACTCGTCTAAAGCAACGTTGTCACCACCATACAGCACTACAAAATAACGTAACCTATCACGGATGCCGCCTTGTAATTTTACAGTAGGTTAACTATTTAGGGTAGATATGTCGTCACAAGCCGCTTCCTGAGGGTGTTTATTCAAACACCCGATATAAAGTAACTTTCAAATAAACACGTACGACTTATATTTTTCAATTCCTTCTATCAGTTTACTCTCTCTCTCTCTAAATATATATATATATATATATATATATATATATATATATATATATATATATATAGAACAATTTTCAATCGTTAATAAAATACTTTCTATTCATCCACTCAAGTTCACATACATTTTTTAAACTTGTAGTGGATGACAATATAGTTAATATAGAGTTTTTCAAATATTACTTCATTAATTAAATTTAAAATAGTAGTAAATTTAAACTAAATTACATCATTTTAGTTTGATGTGGGAAAAAACTTTTCACAAAAGAGGAAAAGTATGCAATATTTGGTTTTTTTCATCCCATTTAGCTTTTAATAAGTTATAGCAAATTATTTCATAAAACAGCTGGTTTTATAATATAGGTTATGTGGTAGAACAGCTGTTTTAACACATAGGCTATGTAACATTATTACAAACCTATACATAAGATATTATTTGTAAGTATTAATAAAAATTAACTAAAATAAAAGTATTTCTTTGTTGACCTAAGTAGGAACTGACTTAATCGTGTATATTTTATATTACCTTTAAACTTTTATACTATCTTAAACATTTTTGCTGTTGATATTCGTAAAAACATTTTATTCTTTTGATACGAAAATTCTCTCATCTGGTACAAAATTTCGTTTTTGCCTCTCGCGTTCTTTTTAATCTTCAAGATCTTGTATTTCCACAAGAAGAAATAGATTTATACGTTCGGTGTTACTGTTACATCTGTGATATTTGATTTGAAACTTATATTGGCACTTGTAGTTTTAAATTTCACTCCCAATAATTATTATCAATTGATAGTGTCAAGTATGTAACTCTACACATTGGTTGTATGTGTGTGCTTTCATCTTCGATTTGATCCACTCGAAAATATTACACACACACACACACACACACACACACACACACACACACACACACACACACACACACACACACACACACACACACACACACACACACACACGCACGCACGCACACACGCGCGCACGCGCACGCACACACACACACACACACACACACACACACACACACACACACACACACACACACACACACACACACACACACACACATATATATATATATATTATATGTATATACATATATTCCTGGCGAGAAACTAAGTGTGGGGCGAAAAACCAAGTTTGGTTATCATAGCCATCACATTTCATATAAATCAATAGTTTTGTGTAGTAGCACTTACTTTTTGTTCGAAAGAGGACGGCCGTTTTGGGAGATGAATCCTATTTTTAACACGGAAGCGTAACTGAGCTCTTGGTTTTTTATAATGATATTGTGGTGCAGGGAAACTATTTGGTTGCTTTAAAAGATTTATTTTGTAATTATGACAACAATAGTGTATGCATTACAGTACAATTGGGGTTTAAGTTTTAGGGTAATTTGAACTGTTTGATCGTTTGATATTCTTATTAATTTCGTGTAAACTTTGTACCCTTGTTGTTGTTTATGGCTTGTATTTATAAGTTGTTTAATTGAGTGCTAAGAATCGTGAGGGGTTTTATGTCTTCTTGGTATTGGTTTGAAATGACCTTCCTGTTTGGCCTGTGTAGAAACTAGGGCATGAACTAAAGTTAGTTTATGTACGTCAGAGGAGTTGTATATATCTTTGTGATATTAGGTTGAACTGTTTATTGAGATTGTTCAAATGAATTAGGCTATTCTGTAATTGTATTTACGAAATTGTTGTTTAGTTTGTGAATTTGGGATGATCTGTACGGTGTATAGTTGCGTCTAGCCAACCGTGCACTTGCTCACTCCCGTTTACTCCCGGACTATTTCAAGATTGTATTTATCTAATATCGACCGTCTCATGCAAGTCAGTATTTTGACAATCCTTATCGTGATTTTAGGAAAGTATTTATACTGACGCAACGCAGCCCCAACCTTCCGTCTAGCCTACTGCGATCTCTCAAGGCCAAGTGCACGGTTAAATGGTCCCGACTGCATTGTAGGTTTGTTAAGAGGTATTTGTTTTTTAGTTTGTTTTTTTAATAAATAATATTAAAAATGTGTTGTAATTTTGGCATGTCGTGTACGTTATTACTATGTTAATATTGTAGTTGCGTAGTGTCCTTGGCCAGTTGCTGAACCCTCTTCAATGGGGCGCCATTATGGCGAACTTGGCGGACACCTCAACCCTCCTCGGAAAGCAAGCTGCTAGATAAGACTCGTGTTGGTAGCAGCGACAAAAAGGGCTTTTCAAGAGTTTAATGATACTGTTGCTGTAGATGGTAAATTTATGCTGGTAAAGTGGTTGGAAAAGTTATGTATGATGGAACTAGTGTTGGTAAGTTGTTAAGGGTAATGTTTGATTCGGTTTCAATGGAATATGTTGGGTCAGGGCCGTAGCTAGGACGATGTATCTGAGGGGGCACGACCGACCGCACCCCCGGGAAATATTTGTATCTCTAGAATTCATATTTTATGGTAATTGAAATTACTTGACTGTCAGGTCGTCGGGAAGCTGTTAATATGTACTAAGCTGTAAAATACATTTTGTAAAAACGAGCTGTTTTAGTAATCAAATCACCAACAATCAAAACTTTTATTCAAAGAATAAACTTAACATTTAGTCAAAGAAAATAGTAATTGAATATAAGTAAATCAGTCTTGCTTTATGAAAGCTGTAGTTACAGTATTTATTTGTTTACATTGTTCTTTGTATGATACTAAACACAAATTAGGAATACAATGTGTTCACACTCATATGGTAGCATTGCTACTCAAAGCTGTGGTTCCTAGTGTCGCTTCACAAAAGTAACAGTAAATATTATTTTACTTCCTGGTATTGGTGGAGAATTCGGCTAAAATTAGTTCGTTTGACCTTCCCTTGGTACCCCCCTGTGTTCGGTGTTAGATTAGATTGTATGGCGTTAAGGCGTTTAATAATTATACGTGTTTGGTGTTCGTTATCTTTGTATAAAGTGATTATATAATCCACGTATTCATGATTCTATTTGCGCGTTTGTTCTGTATGAATATATATATATATATATATATATATATATATATATATATATATATATATATATATATATATATTCTTGATATTTAACATTATCCATTGTTTTTCCGTTGCACTGACTTTATGAAGTTAATATATTACTATGTAAGTAATTTTATCCACCATCGAGTGATTCGACAATGGTCAACGACCGAAAGGTGCCTCATCACTCAAGGTAAAATTATTGCACTTAATGGTGGATAAAATTACTTACATAGTAATATATTAACTTCATATATATATATATGATTGATACTATAGGCAATTCCGTAGATAGGTTATCGTTCTGTGTGTAGAGTCATTGTATGTGATGGTAGGCATAGCAAAAGCTACTATTCTGACCGTTATTACCAATTTCTGTACTTTCAGGTGAGTAGATTTAGCCTGAGCCCTGACGGAAGAGTCTGTTTGCGATGGTCTGTTTGCCAATAGAATAAGACGCGTTACAATAGAATCATAGTAAGGCTAATCGTTGATCATGCAATGCTCTTTCGCCCCCCTTAACAGCATTCATCGACTCTCTCCCATTTTGGTCGACCTATTTCGCCTTACTAACGGCCAGGTCTGTTCGTCTGTCATGGACTGGCGTCTTTTCTATTCCAACAGTCCTGTTCACAGCCAAGCAGAAGCTTTTTTACAGCGTAATTACTGTTGTTGCTTTTAATTGGTCAGTTTTTACTATGCGAGCTTTGGAATCGCCCATTGTGTTCGCCGTGCATGCGTTTACCAATCACACACAGTATATCTCATTAATGTTTCACGTATGACTTGATATTTTTCATCTTTGCTTACGAGTCATAATTTTTGTTCCTTACAGTTAAACTAATTTCATTTACAAAATTATGTAAATATAAAATGATTTTAAAGCAATTAGATTGTATTAATGGCTGAATAAAGCGTAACTCGTGTTCTGTTTTGTACACACAGCATGACGACCTGTGAACAGACCTTGGACGCCACTTGTTCACGTGCCCCCTCTCTCTTCCTACGGCGCATGTGAACCGTACTAACGATTCTATACAGATGCTGAAAAATATAAATTGTAATTTATTTATTAATTATGGTTAATGTATTCTGTTTCAAATTCTTAATATACTGATATTGATTTGTATACATTTGAGTACATTCTTCTAACATCAAAACATTGTTCTTCGTTGACGCGTCTCGGATTAATTCCATTATCAAAGCTCTAAACTGTACTTCAACCTAATCTAACCTTTTTAACCTTAAAGTAAGGTTTAAACTTTTGATAATGTAGTTAATCCGAAACGTGTCAACGAAGAATAATATAATAATGTTCTACAAGGCAGAAGAATGTACTTAAATGTACACCGATATCCCTAACAGAAATATAGATATGAGTGCATTAGGAACCGGAAGCTGACTTCTTTAAGCATAATTCAGAAATAAATTACAATTTATAGTCTGGAAACATCTGTATAGGGTCGTTAGTATAGTTTACATGCTCCGTAAGTCGTGTTAGTTTGAAGTACAGTTCAAGTTTTGATAATGGAGGTAATTCGAAACGTCGAACAATGTTTTGATGTTAGGAAAGGCAGAAACATTTACTGAAATCTATATTTAGTTTCAGTTGTTACCATTATTTAACTGAAAATTTTAAAATAAATAAAATTCATTGAAGTTATTAATTATAGTAATTGAATTACTAAGTTCGTATGTAGATTGGTTTACGACTGTTTACGCTGAAACTGTGCTGTGTAAACAAAAGTTAGTTTTAGAATCGTGACGTAGAAAGAGAACTCGGGTTCAATCCTGACAGAAAGCGAAATGTTTATTGGTCATGTGTTATTTTTACGTTAAAAATAACAATAAAAATAGTTTAACTATTAGGCCTATAGTTTAAATAAAATTCACTACCTTTCTATGCGAAGTACTCGTACTTTAGCTAGAACAAGAATAAACGTTTCGGCGCGAGTATTAAACAATATTTGCTCGCTTATAGCGAAAACATGTTTATGATGTTAAACGTGAATGCACTGAATTATTAGCTGAGTTCATTTAACCATATCGGGGACGGATCCCGCGGGATGTAGGGCAAGAGAGGGAGGGCGAGGGGTGGAACTCTGCCGATCGTTCCCTCAGCTTGCTTCTTTTTACCAGTTTTTGTCCTTTATGTGAATTGATGTAGTCTTTTTTTACAAACAGCAATATAAATACAGCATTTGTTTGAAGAAAGAAGAAAAGTTAATATATGTTAATGTTTTTAAAGTAGGCTTTAAGTTATTAAGGTAATAGATTTTAAAAACATATTTTTCAACTTTTCATATTATTACTTTACAAATACAAGTAAATAAATAACTGTATTTAGAAGTTAGGGATAAAATAGGGTAACAACAGCCTCTGGCGTATTTACGGAATTAGGAAAGTCAGTGTTTCGCGAACACTTGTCACCATAGTGAGGCAAATCTTTGCACCGTTATAATCGATCATCTAGTGTCACTTGATACTAAATGTTAAAGCGTATACGTCAGGATTACAGATTAGTAAAACCACCGAGGCTACGCCTACGCTTGGAAAAGAACAATACAGAGGCCGTCATAATCGTGAGCTGTATGTCACTTAGACATTAAGCGATAATCGTGAGTAAACAACACTCGGAAGTTAAGGGAAAATTGTGAGTTGTGACGTTCGAAAAATAAGAGGTAATCGTAAGTTGAATTACACTCGGAAATTAAGATATCGTGAGTTGAATGACACTTGAAAGTGAATGACTAATCGTGGATTGAATGACAGCAGAAATTAAGAGTTAATCGTGAGTTGATTGACATTTAAAAATTAAGAGATAATCGTGGATTTAATGACAATCGGGAATTAAGATATCGTGAGTTGATTAGCAGTCAGAAATTAAGAGATAATCGAAGGTTGAATGACACTTGAAAGTAAATGGCTAATCGTGAGTTGAATGGTAGTCAGAAATTAAGTGACAATCGTAAGTTGAATGACACTTGAGAGTGAATGACTAATCGTGAGTTGAATGGCAGTCAGAAATTAAGTGATAATCGTAGAGTTGAATGACACTTGAAAGTAAATGGCTAATCGTGAGTTGAATGGTAGTCAGAAATTAAGTGACAATCGTAAGTTGAATGACACTTGAGAGTGAATGACTAATCGTGAGTTGAATGGCAGTCAGAAATTAAGTGATAATCGTAGAGTTGAATGACACTTGAAAGTAAATGGCTAATCGTGAGTTGAATGGCAGTCAGAAATTAAGTGACAATCGTAAGTTGAATGACACTTGAGAGTGAATGACTAATCGTGAGTTGAATGACAGTCAGAAATTAAGTGATAATCGTAGAGTTGAATGACACTTGAAAGTAAATGGCTAATCGTGAGTTGAATGGTAGTCAGAAATTAAGTGACAATCGTAAGTTGAATGACACTTGAGAGTGAATGACTAATCGTGAGTTGAATGGCAGTCAGAAATTAAGTGATAATCGTAGAGTTGAATGACACTTGAAAGTGAATGACTAATCGTGAGTTGAATGACAGCAGAAATTAAGAGTTAATCGTGAGTTGATTGGCATTTAAAAATTAAGAGATAATCGTAAATTTAATGACAATCGGGAATTAAGATATCGTGAGTTGATTGGCAGTCAGAAATTAAGTGATAATCGTAGAGTTGAATGACACTTGAAAGTAAATGGCTAATCGTGAGTTGAATGGTAGTCAGAAATTAAGTGACAATCGTAAGTTGAATGACACTTGAGAGTGAATGACTAATCGTGAGTTGAATGGCAGTCAGAAATTAAGTGATAATCGTAGAGTTGAATGACACTTGAAAGTAAATGGCTAATCGTGAGTTGAATGGTAGTCAGAAATTAAGTGACAATCGTAAGTTGAATGACACTTGAGAGTGAATGACTAATCGTGAGTTGAATGGCAGTCAGAAATTAAGTGATAATCGTAGAGTTGAATGACACTTGAAAGTAAATGGCTAATCGTGAGTTGAATGGTAGTCAGAAATTAAGTGACAATCGTAAGTTGAATGACACTTGAGAGTGAATGACTAATCGTGAGTTGAATGGCAGTCAGAAATTAAGTGATAATCGTAGAGTTGAATGACACTTGAAAGTAAATGGCTAATCTTGAGTTGAATGGTAGTCAGAAATTAAGTGACAATCGTAAGTTGAATGACACTTGAGAGTGAATGACTAATCGTGAGTTGAATGGCAGTCAGAAATTAAGTGATAATCGTAGAGTTGAATGACACTTGAAAGTAAATGGCTAATCGTGAGTTGAATGGCAGTCAGAAATTAAGTGACAATCTTAAGTTGAATGACACTTGAGAGTGAATGACTACTCGTGAGTTGAATGGCAGTCAGAAATTAAGTGATAATCGTAGAGTTGAATGACACTTGAAAGTAAATGGCTAATCGTGAGTTGAATGGTAGTCAGAAATTAAGTGACAATCGTAAGTTGAATGACACTTGAGAGTGAATGACTAATCGTAAGTTGAATGGCAGTCAGAAATTAAGTGATAATCGTAGAGTTGAATGACACTTTGAAAGTAAATGGCTAATCGTGAGTTGAATGGCAGTCAGAAATTAAGTGACAATCGTAAGTTGAATGACACTTGAGAGTGAATGACTAATCGTGAGTTGAATGGCAGTCAGAAATTAAGTGATAATCGTAGAGTTGAATGACACTTGAAAGTAAATGGCTAATCGTGAGTTGAATGGTAGTCAGAAATTAAGTGACAATCGTAAGTTGAATGACACTTGAGAGTGAATGACTAATCGTGAGTTGAATGGCAGTCAGAAATTAAGTGATAATCGTAGAGTTGAATGACACTTGAAAGTGAATGACTAATCGTGAGTTGAATGACAGCAGAAATTAAGAGTTAATCGTGAGTTGATTGGCATTTAAAAATTAAGAGATAATCGTAAATTTAATGACAATTGGGAATTAAGATATCGTAAGTTGATTGGCAGTCAGAAATTAAGAGATAATCGTAAGTTGAATGACACTTGAGAGTGAATGACTAATCGTGAGTTGAATGGCAGTCAGAAATTAAGTGATAATCGTAGAGTTGAATGACACTTGAAAGTAAATGGCTAATCTTGAGTTGAATGGTAGTCAGAAATTAAGTGACAATCGTAAGTTGAATGACACTTGAGAGTGAATGACTAATCGTGAGTTGAATGGCAGTCAGAAATTAAGTGATAATCGTAGAGTTGAATGACACTTGAAAGTAAATGGCTAATCGTGAGTTGAATGGCAGTCAGAAATTAAGTGACAATCTTAAGTTGAATGACACTTGAGAGTGAATGACTACTCTTGAGTTGAATGGCAGTCAGAAATTAAGTGATAATCGTAGAGTTGAATGACACTTGAAAGTAAATGGCTAATCGTGAGTTGAATGGTAGTCAGAAATTAAGTGACAATCGTAAGTTGAATGACACTTGAGAGTGAATGACTAATCGTGAGTTGAATGGCAGTCAGAAATTAAGTGATAATCGTAGAGTTGAATGACACTTTGAAAGTAAATGGCTAATCGTGAGTTGAATGGCAGTCAGAAATTAAGTGACAATCGTAAGTTGAATGACACTTGAGAGTGAATGACTAATCGTGAGTTGAATGGCAGTCAGAAATTAAGTGATAATCGTAGAGTTGAATGACACTTGAAAGTAAATGGCTAATCGTGAGTTGAATGGTAGTCAGAAATTAAGTGACAATCGTAAGTTGAATGACACTTGAGAGTGAATGACTAATCGTGAGTTGAATGGCAGTCAGAAATTAAGTGATAATCGTAGAGTTGAATGACACTTGAAAGTGAATTACTAATCGTGAGTTGAATGACAGCAGAAATTAAGAGTTAATCGTGAGTTGATTGGCATTTAAAAATTAAGAGATAATCGTAAATTTAATGACAATTGGGAATTAAGATATCGTAAGTTGATTGGCAGTCAGAAATTAAGAGATAATCGAAGGTTGAATGACACTTGAAAGTAAATGGCTAATCGTGAGTTGAATGGCAGTCAGAAATTAAGTGACAATCGTAAGTTGAATGACACTTGAGAGTGAATGACTAATCGTGAGTTGAATGGCAGTCAGAAATTAAGTGATAATCGTAGAGTTGAATGACACTTGAAAGTAAATGGCTAATCGTGAGTTGAATGGTAGTCAGAAATTAAGTGACAATCGTAAGTTGAATGACACTTGAGAGTGAATGACTAATCGTGAGTTGAATGGCAGTCAGAAATTAAGTGATAATCGTAGAGTTGAATGACACTTGAAAGTGAATGACTAATCGTGAGTTGAATGACAGCAGAAATTAAGAGTTAATCGTGAGTTGATTGGCATTTAAAAATTAAGAGATAATCGTAAATTTAATGACAATCGGGAATTAAGATATCGTGAGTTGATTGGCAGTCAGAAATTAAGTGATAATCGTAGAGTTGAATGACACTTGAAAGTAAATGGCTAATCGTGAGTTGAATGGTAGTCAGAAATTAAGTGACAATCGTAAGTTGAATGACACTTGAGAGTGAATGACTAATCGTGAGTTGAATGGCAGTCAGAAATTAAGTGATAATCGTAGAGTTGAATGACACTTGAAAGTAAATGGCTAATCGTGAGTTGAATGGTAGTCAGAAATTAAGTGACAATCGTAAGTTGAATGACACTTGAGAGTGAATGACTAATCGTGAGTTGAATGGCAGTCAGAAATTAAGTGATAATCGTAGAGTTGAATGACACTTGAAAGTAAATGGCTAATCGTGAGTTGAATGGTAGTCAGAAATTAAGTGACAATCGTAAGTTGAATGACACTTGAGAGTGAATGACTAATCGTGAGTTGAATGGCAGTCAGAAATTAAGTGATAATCGTAGAGTTGAATGACACTTGAAAGTAAATGGCTAATCTTGAGTTGAATGGTAGTCAGAAATTAAGTGACAATCGTAAGTTGAATGACACTTGAGAGTGAATGACTAATCGTGAGTTGAATGGCAGTCAGAAATTAAGTGATAATCGTAGAGTTGAATGACACTTGAAAGTAAATGGCTAATCGTGAGTTGAATGGCAGTCAGAAATTAAGTGACAATCTTAAGTTGAATGACACTTGAGAGTGAATGACTACTCGTGAGTTGAATGGCAGTCAGAAATTAAGTGATAATCGTAGAGTTGAATGACACTTGAAAGTAAATGGCTAATCGTGAGTTGAATGGTAGTCAGAAATTAAGTGACAATCGTAAGTTGAATGACACTTGAGAGTGAATGACTAATCGTGAGTTGAATGGCAGTCAGAAATTAAGTGATAATCGTAGAGTTGAATGACACTTTGAAAGTAAATGGCTAATCGTGAGTTGAATGGCAGTCAGAAATTAAGTGACAATCGTAAGTTGAATGACACTTGAGAGTGAATGACTAATCGTGAGTTGAATGGCAGTCAGAAATTAAGTGATAATCGTAGAGTTGAATGACACTTGAAAGTAAATGGCTAATCGTGAGTTGAATGGTAGTCAGAAATTAAGTGACAATCGTAAGTTGAATGACACTTGAGAGTGAATGACTAATCGTGAGTTGAATGGCAGTCAGAAATTAAGTGATAATCGTAGAGTTGAATGACACTTGAAAGTGAATGACTAATCGTGAGTTGAATGACAGCAGAAATTAAGAGTTAATCGTGAGTTGATTGGCATTTAAAAATTAAGAGATAATCGTAAATTTAATGACAATTGGGAATTAAGATATCGTAAGTTGATTGGCAGTCAGAAATTAAGAGATAATCGAAGGTTGAATGACACTTGAAAGTAAATGGCTAATCGTGAGTTGAATGGTAGTCAGAAATTAAGTGACAATCGTAAGTTGAATGACACTTGAGAGTGAATGACTAATCGTGAGTTGAATGGCAGTCAGAAATTAAGTGATAATCGTAGAGTTGAATGACACTTGAAAGTAAATGGCCGATCGTGAGTTGAATGGCGGTCAGAAATTAAGTGATAATTAATCGTAAGTTGTATGACACTTGAAAGTGAATGACTAATCGTGAGTTGAATGACAGCAGAAATTAAGAGTTAATCGTGAGTTGATTGACATTTAAAAATTAAGAGATAATCGTGAATTTAATGACAATCGGGAATTAAGATATCGTAAATTGATTGGCAGTCAGAAATTAAGAGATAATCGTAAGTTGAATGACACTTGAGAGTGAATGACTAATCGTGAGTTGATTGGCAGTCAGAAATTAAGTGATAATCGTAGAGATGAATGACACTTGAAAGTAAATGGCCAATCGTGAGTTGAATGGCGGTCAGAAATTAAGTGATAATTAATCGTAAGTTGTATGACACTTGAAAGTGAATGACTAATCGTGAGTTGAATGACAGCAGAAATTAAGAGTTAATCGTGAGTTGAATGACATTTAAAAATTAAAAGATAATCGTGAATTTAATGACAATCGGGAATTAAGATATCGTGAGTTGATTGGCAGTCAGAAATTAAGAGATAATCGTAAGTTGAATGACACTTGAAAGTAAATGGCCGATCGTGAGTTGAATGGCGGTCAGAAATTAAGTGATAATTAATCGTAAGTTGTATGACACTTGAAAGTGAATGACTAATCGTGAGTTGAATGACAGCAGAAATTAAGAGTTAATCGTGAGTTGAATGACATTTAAAAATTAAAAGATAATCGTGAATTTAATGACAATCGGGAATTAAGATATCGTAAGTTGAATGACAGCAGAAATTAAGAGTTAATCGTGAGTTGAATGACATTTAAAAATTAAAAGATAATCGTGAATTTAATGACAATCGGGAATTAAGATATCGTGAGTTGATTGGCAGTCAGAAATTAAGAGATAATCGTAAGTTGAATGACACTTGAAAGTTTTTGGCTAATCGTGAGTTGATTGGCAGTCAGAAATTAAGAGATAATCTTAAGTTGAATGACACTTGAAAGTAAATGGCTAATCGTGAGTTGAATGGCAGTCAGAAATTAAGTGATAATTAATCGTAAGTTGAATGACACTTGAAAGTAAATGGCTAATCGTGAGTTGAATGGTAGTCAGAAATTAAGTGACAATCGTAAGTTGAATGACACTTGAGAGTGAATGACTAATCGTGAGTTGAATGGCAGTCAGAAATTAAGTGATAATCGTAGAGTTGAATGACACTTTGAAAGTAAATGGCTAATCGTGAGTTGAATGGCAGTCAGAAATTAAGTGACAATCGTAAGTTGAATGACACTTGAGAGTGAATGACTAATCGTGAGTTGAATGGCAGTCAGAAATTAAGTGATAATCGTAGAGTTGAATGACACTTGAAAGTAAATGGCTAATCGTGAGTTGAATGGTAGTCAGAAATTAAGTGACAATCGTAAGTTGAATGACACTTGAGAGTGAATGACTAATCGTGAGTTGAATGGCAGTCAGAAATTAAGTGATAATCGTAGAGTTGAATGACACTTGAAAGTGAATGACTAATCGTGAGTTGAATGACAGCAGAAATTAAGAGTTAATCGTGAGTTGATTGGCATTTAAAAATTAAGAGATAATCGTAAATTTAATGACAATTGGGAATTAAGATATCGTAAGTTGATTGGCAGTCAGAAATTAAGAGATAATCGAAGGTTGAATGACACTTGAAAGTAAATGGCTAATCGTGAGTTGAATGGCAGTCAGAAATTAAGTGACAATCGTAAGTTGAATGACACTTGAGAGTGAATGACTAATCGTGAGTTGAATGGCAGTCAGAAATTAAGTGATAATCGTAGAGTTGAATGACACTTGAAAGTAAATGGCTAATCGTGAGTTGAATGGTAGTCAGAAATTAAGTGACAATCGTAAGTTGAATGACACTTGAGAGTGAATGACTAATCGTGAGTTGAATGGCAGTCAGAAATTAAGTGATAATCGTAGAGTTGAATGACACTTGAAAGTGAATGACTAATCGTGAGTTGAATGACAGCAGAAATTAAGAGTTAATCGTGAGTTGATTGGCATTTAAAAATTAAGAGATAATCGTAAATTTAATGACAATCGGGAATTAAGATATCGTGAGTTGATTGGCAGTCAGAAATTAAGTGATAATCGTAGAGTTGAATGACACTTGAAAGTAAATGGCTAATCGTGAGTTGAATGGTAGTCAGAAATTAAGTGACAATCGTAAGTTGAATGACACTTGAGAGTGAATGACTAATCGTGAGTTGAATGGCAGTCAGAAATTAAGTGATAATCGTAGAGTTGAATGACACTTGAAAGTAAATGGCTAATCGTGAGTTGAATGGTAGTCAGAAATTAAGTGACAATCGTAAGTTGAATGACACTTGAGAGTGAATGACTAATCGTGAGTTGAATGGCAGTCAGAAATTAAGTGATAATCGTAGAGTTGAATGACACTTGAAAGTAAATGGCTAATCGTGAGTTGAATGGTAGTCAGAAATTAAGTGACAATCGTAAGTTGAATGACACTTGAGAGTGAATGACTAATCGTGAGTTGAATGGCAGTCAGAAATTAAGTGATAATCGTAGAGTTGAATGACACTTGAAAGTAAATGGCTAATCTTGAGTTGAATGGTAGTCAGAAATTAAGTGACAATCGTAAGTTGAATGACACTTGAGAGTGAATGACTAATCGTGAGTTGAATGGCAGTCAGAAATTAAGTGATAATCGTAGAGTTGAATGACACTTGAAAGTAAATGGCTAATCGTGAGTTGAATGGCAGTCAGAAATTAAGTGACAATCTTAAGTTGAATGACACTTGAGAGTGAATGACTACTCGTGAGTTGAATGGCAGTCAGAAATTAAGTGATAATCGTAGAGTTGAATGACACTTGAAAGTAAATGGCTAATCGTGAGTTGAATGGTAGTCAGAAATTAAGTGACAATCGTAAGTTGAATGACACTTGAGAGTGAATGACTAATCGTGAGTTGAATGGCAGTCAGAAATTAAGTGATAATCGTAGAGTTGAATGACACTTTGAAAGTAAATGGCTAATCGTGAGTTGAATGGCAGTCAGAAATTAAGTGACAATCGTAAGTTGAATGACACTTGAGAGTGAATGACTAATCGTGAGTTGAATGGCAGTCAGAAATTAAGTGATAATCGTAGAGTTGAATGACACTTGAAAGTAAATGGCTAATCGTGAGTTGAATGGTAGTCAGAAATTAAGTGACAATCGTAAGTTGAATGACACTTGAGAGTGAATGACTAATCGTGAGTTGAATGGCAGTCAGAAATTAAGTGATAATCGTAGAGTTGAATGACACTTGAAAGTGAATGACTAATCGTGAGTTGAATGACAGCAGAAATTAAGAGTTAATCGTGAGTTGATTGGCATTTAAAAATTAAGAGATAATCGTAAATTTAATGACAATTGGGAATTAAGATATCGTAAGTTGATTGGCAGTCAGAAATTAAGAGATAATCGAAGGTTGAATGACACTTGAAAGTAAATGGCTAATCGTGAGTTGAATGGTAGTCAGAAATTAAGTGACAATCGTAAGTTGAATGACACTTGAGAGTGAATGACTAATCGTGAGTTGAATGGCAGTCAGAAATTAAGTGATAATCGTAGAGTTGAATGACACTTGAAAGTAAATGGCCGATCGTGAGTTGAATGGCGGTCAGAAATTAAGTGATAATTAATCGTAAGTTGTATGACACTTGAAAGTGAATGACTAATCGTGAGTTGAATGACAGCAGAAATTAAGAGTTAATCGTGAGTTGATTGACATTTAAAAATTAAGAGATAATCGTGAATTTAATGACAATCGGGAATTAAGATATCGTAAATTGATTGGCAGTCAGAAATTAAGAGATAATCGTAAGTTGAATGACACTTGAGAGTGAATGACTAATCGTGAGTTGATTGGCAGTCAGAAATTAAGTGATAATCGTAGAGATGAATGACACTTGAAAGTAAATGGCCAATCGTGAGTTGAATGGCGGTCAGAAATTAAGTGATAATTAATCGTAAGTTGTATGACACTTGAAAGTGAATGACTAATCGTGAGTTGAATGACAGCAGAAATTAAGAGTTAATCGTGAGTTGAATGACATTTAAAAATTAAAAGATAATCGTGAATTTAATGACAATCGGGAATTAAGATATCGTGAGTTGATTGGCAGTCAGAAATTAAGAGATAATCGTAAGTTGAATGACACTTGAAAGTAAATGGCCGATCGTGAGTTGAATGGCGGTCAGAAATTAAGTGATAATTAATCGTAAGTTGTATGACACTTGAAAGTGAATGACTAATCGTGAGTTGAATGACAGCAGAAATTAAGAGTTAATCGTGAGTTGAATGACATTTAAAAATTAAAAGATAATCGTGAATTTAATGACAATCGGGAATTAAGATATCGTAAGTTGAATGACAGCAGAAATTAAGAGTTAATCGTGAGTTGAATGACATTTAAAAATTAAAAGATAATCGTGAATTTAATGACAATCGGGAATTAAGATATCGTGAGTTGATTGGCAGTCAGAAATTAAGAGATAATCGTAAGTTGAATGACACTTGAAAGTTTTTGGCTAATCGTGAGTTGATTGGCAGTCAGAAATTAAGAGATAATCTTAAGTTGAATGACACTTGAAAGTAAATGGCTAATCGTGAGTTGAATGGCAGTCAGAAATTAAGTGATAATTAATCGTAAGTTGAATGACACTTGAAAGTGAATGACAGTCAGAAATTAAGTGTAAATAAAAGATAGTTTGCGTAAAAAGAGAATGTCATAAAGACAAGGTAAACCCAAGGCCCAGCAACGTTCACTAACACTCCACCACTATTAGTTTGCTAATCGTTTATATTCTAATATTTAATAACTTCGTTTAGATATATGAATTGGGAATATAAATATCTAGTAGCTTATAAATGTCGCTGTGAAATAATACACATCTTATTTGCACGAGTAACTAATATTAATTATTATATAATAATTAAATAATAAATCTATTAATCCTAATTTCGAATGACCATTGTCACTAACAAGCAATTATACACAACAGTTGAACGGTGTTACACACACTCCAAGCACGTAACCGACTCGACGAAGCTGTAACTATATAAGTAACTACTGTATTTAGAAACACATTTGTAGAAGTGGGCAGAAGAAAATAAAGTTCCAGGAATGACAACGAACATTTGGTCTGAAAGTTTATAGAAAATACAAAAGTGAAATAATTTAAGCCTAGTAAACCTATCGTTCAGGAAACATATATTTACCCCTATATTATATAGAATAATATAATACACACACACACACACACACACACACACACACACACACACACACACACACACACACACACACACACACACACACACACACACACACACACACACACACACACACACACACACACACACACACACACACACACACACACACACACACACACACACACACACACACACACACACACACACACACACACACACACACACACACACACACACACACACACACACACACACACACACACACACACACACACACACACACACACACACACACACACACACACACACACACACACACACACACACACACACACACACACACACACACACACACACACACACACACACACACACACACACACACACACACACACACACACACACACACACACACACACACACACACACACACACACACACACACACACACACACACACACACACACACACACACACACACACACACACACACACACACACACACACACACACACACACACACACACACCACACACACACACACACACACACACACACACACACACACACACACACACACACACACACACACACACACACACACACACACACACACACACACACACACACACACACACACACACACACACACACACACACACACACACACACACACACACACACACACACACACACACACACACACACACACACACACACACACACACACACACACACACACACACACACACACACACACACACACACACAACACACACACACACACACACACACACACACACACACACACACACACACACACACACACACACACACACACACACACACACACACACACACACACACACACACACACACACACACACACACACACACACACACACACACACACACACACACACACACACACACACACACACACACACACACACACACACACACACACACACACACACACACACACACACACACACACACACACACACACACACACACACACACACACACACACACACACACACACACACACACACACACACACACACACACACACACACACACACACACACACACACACACACACACACACACACACACACACACACACACACACACACACACACACACACACACACACACACACACACACACACACACACACACACACACACACACACACACACACACACACACACACACACACACACACACACACACACACACACACACACACACACACACACACACACACACACACACACACACACACACACACACACACACACACACACACACACACACACACACACACACACACACACACACACACACACACACACACACACACACACACACACACACACACACACACACACACACACACACACACACACACACACACACACACACACACACACACACACACACACACACACACACACACACACACACACACACACACACACACACACACACACACACACACACACACACACACACACACACACACACACACACACACACACACACACACACACACACACACACACACACACACACACACACACACACACACACACACACACACACACACACACACACACACACACACACACACACACACACACACACACACACACACACACACACACACACACACACACACACACACACACACACACACACACACACACACACACACACACACACACACACACACACACACACACACACACACACACACACACACACACACACACACACACACACACACACACACACACACACACACACACACACACACACACACACACACACACACACACACACACACACACACACACACACACACACACACACACACACACACACACACACACACACACACACACACACACACACACACACACACACACACACACACACACACACACACACACACACACACACACACACACACACACACACACACACACACACACACACACACACACACACACACACACACACACACACACACACACACACACACACACACACACACACACACACACACACACACACACACACACACACACACACACACACACACACACACACACACACACACACACACACACACACACACACACACACACACACACACACACACACACACACACACACACACACACACACACACACACACACACACACACACACACACACACACACACACACACACACACACACACACACACACACACACACACACACACACACACACACACACACACACACACACACACACACACACACACACACACACACACACACACACACACACACACACACACACACACACACACACACACACACACACACACACACACACCACACACACACACACACACACACACACACACACACACACACACACACACACACACACACACACACACACACACACACACACACACACACACACACACACACACACACACACACACACACACACACACACACACACACACACACACACACACACACACACACACACACACACACACACACACACACACACACACACACACACACACACACACACACACACACACACACACACACACACACACACACACACACACACACACACACACACACACACACACACACACACACACACACACACACACACACACACACACACACACACACACACACACACACACACACACACACACACACACACACACACACACACACACACACACACACACACACACACACACACACACACACACACACACACACACACACACACACACACACACACACACACACACACACACACACACACACACACACACACACACACACACACACACACACACACACACACACACACACACACACACACACACACACACACACACACACACACACACACACACACACACACACACACACACACACACACACACACACACACACACACACACACACACACACACACACACACACACACACACACACACACACACACACACACACACACACACACACACACACACACACACACACACACACACACACACACACACACACACACACACACACACACACACACACACACACACACACACACACACACACACACACACACACACACACACACACACACACACACACACACACACACACACACACACACACACACACACACACACACACACACACACACACACACACACACACACACACACACACACACACACACACACACACACACACACACACACACACACACACACACACACACACACACACACACACACACACACACACACACACACACACACACACACACACACACACACACACACACACACACACACACACACACACACACACACACACACACACACACACACACACACACACACACACACACACACACACACACACACACACACACACACACACACACACACACACACACACACACACACACACACACACACACACACACACACACACACACACACACACACACACACACACACACACACACACACACACACACACACACACACACACACACACACACACACACACACACACACACACACACACACACACACACACACACACACACACACACACACACACACACACACACACACACACACACACACACACACACACACACACACACACACACACACACACACACACACACACACACACACACACACACACACACACACACACACACACACACACACACACACACACACACACACACACACACACACACACACACACACACACACACACACACACACACACACACACACACACACACACACACACACACACACACACACACACACACACACACACACACACACACACACACACACACACACACACACACACACACACACACACACACACACACACACACACACACACACACACACACACACACACACACACACACACACACACACACACACACACACACACACACACACACACACACACACACACACACATATATAAAGATCTATAATATATATAAAACTAATTCAGAACAAATTATTTTTTTATTTAGTAATTACATTTGTACTTAGAAGGTGTAATATTTTAATGTCAAATCTTGAGGCACAAACCTACTCACGCTTTCGTGACAAAGAAGAAGTTGAATTTTGAAAATATATTGTCCCAATCAAAGAGGGCGATGAAAAATACAAATTAGGATTTTGATTTATTTAATTTTTTTTGTAATATGCAAAACAATCTAAGTGAACAGTAGGGCTTTTTTTAGGAGAACAGTTTCTCTATTGGGGGGGGGGCATACAAATTTTGAAAGGTGCTTGGGCCTTTGGGAGTGATCCGCACCTTTGGATACAACTAAAACAAGTAATAAAAGTCAATCTTTTTGTTAGGCCAACATAGAAAATTTTATTTTTAGTTACTTTTTATTATATCATTACATTTAATATGAATAAAGTAACATAACCTATGCGTATTGTTACATATATATATTTACGTATTTCGATATATATATATATATATATATATAATGCATAAAATACCTATGAATGAAGAAAATAAAATACAAGAAAAAAACAAAAGGCATTATTGTATTTTTCATTCCTGATGATGTTGGTACTGTTTACCAACGAAAAGCTTTGGATATAAATTAATAAATATTCTTGTATTTGAAAAACCTATGTTGTTTTAAATTACTAAACAAGAAAACATATTATATATATATATATATATATATATATATATATATATATATATATATATATATATATATATATATATATATATTATAAGGAGAGTATGAACTAATAGAAGGAATTGAAAATAAGACTTTTCATGAAAGACACTTGTAGAAGCTTATAGTTATAGAATAATTTGAATCGATAGTTTTAAAAGTAGGTAATAAACTAGATTATATTTGATCAGCTAAAAGCCTTCAAGTTCTAACAAGCTATTGATCTTGAAGTTTAGTATATTGATTTTACATAGTAATTATAGCAGAGAATCAAATAAACACGGGTAATCAAAGTAAGTTACAAGTAAACAGTGATTGTGTACCGATCGTGTATAACGCCAGCGCTGTTGCCATAGCAACCAGGCGCGAGCTCCTTCTACATTTAGATGTTGTCACATAAAGTTAATATCTCTCTGTGAATAAGCTGCCTTCAAGGCCGTTGACTGTGTAAACCTCGTTGGCAAGGAATGCTATTTTATAATGTCCGCTCGTAAATAAAACCTGATGGATTTTTAAATATAAAACAGACGCAGGTGTTTTCTTTAAGCCTTGCCGTGCCGTAGTTTAAAACATGAGCGGATGCCGTTTTTAGGTTATCTTAGATGTTTGGCGTTTCGCAAACCAAAGTGCGCGAGTTTATCTCTAATCAACGCTAATCGGTGACTAGTGACATCAATTTGTCACGTGATATTCGCACGCAGTAGAAATTTGTTTGATGGTCATTGTTCTTTATAACAAATAGTTGTTATATAATAATAATTATTATATGTTATAATAATATATTTGTTTATAGTTATTATATGTGATTTATATTTAGCAGTGTTATATGTTGAAATCCTTAATATTTTCATTTTCACGTTTGTTAAGAATATTTTTATATATTGAGTACATTTTTTTGTCTTTCCTAACATAACAATTTTCCTTGGTTGACGCGTTTCGCCATGACCCTATTTTCAAAACTTTAATAGTGTTCTATCAGTATTAAATATTACTATGTACTTGAGTTTTGAAATTGGAGTCATTCCGAAACGCGTCAACAAAGGAAAATTTGTAATGTTGGGAAAGGCAAAAAAAATACTCGGATGTATAATGTTATGTTATTATTATTATTATGTGTAGATTATGTTGTTGTTTGTTTCTAATATATTATATTGTTTATAATTGTATTAGTTTTGGTAATTCAAGTTTAGTTTTAAAGTAGTTATTTTATTGGCGATGATAACCAACATTGGTTTTTCGCCAGGGAAAAAGAGAAAAAAGTTATAATTTGTTGTATTTGCCTTATAATTTATCGTAAAGTTTTTTTCTTCTGGATAATAATCCATAATAGTTAACTTATTTACATATTATTTTCTCGTCCTTGATAAAATCTTACCTTCAAAATAAATCTCTCCGTGTGTTGTATTATTTAATACGATCGGTGAAAATCACGTTTCATGCGTTGATTAAATATTGCATAATAATATAAATGCTTTGGTCCTCTGACCAGTGAGGGTCTACCCTACACCTTAAACCCTTGTCATACGAGGCTTGTTGTGTTTATAGCAACTTGTTTCCGCTGCTAGAAGTCCTGTCAGGCGGAGCTGGGGAACTAACTCCAGTCTGCTGTTGCTATCAGCAGTGCGTGCGTACTTGATAACGTCGTCTGTTGGCATTAAATGTGATATTTTGTTACGTATAACCAGAATGGCAGAGCACGAAGCATGATTAGAATTGTTAAGAAAAAGTAGGAAATGGGTGAGGTAGTGGACCGAAAGAAGGGATTTGTTGGGAACACCATCACGTCTTATTTGTGAAGTTGTAGGGGAAGAGCCAATTTCATATCTGGGAAAGAAGGAAATGGGTGAGGCAGTAGATCGAAGGAAGGGATTTGTTGGGAACACCATCACGTCTTATTTGTGAGCCTGTAGGGGAAGAGCCAATTTCATATCTGGGAAAGAAGGAAATGGGTGAGGCAGTAGATCGAAGGAAGGGATTTTGTTAAAAGCATCATCACGTCTTATACGTAACAGAGACTGATATAAAAACGGGTGGTACCGACCTGCGATGGTCAAAATATTCCAATGATATTTTGGTTGCTTAAGAAAGGGTCATGGTAGAAGTGGCGGGAATGGTTAATGTAGCAGGTAGAGGTAGGAAATCCTGGAAGGGTTACCTAAGTACCCGTCAGCAACCCCACCCCTACATGCAGTGCCTATAGTTGTTCATGAGTGTTCCCGTCGGACCAGTTCGAGCTGACCCCTACACGAATCATCGGACCAGTTCGTTTCGACCTCCCTACTTGGGGGATTAACACAGATCGAATGAATTCTACACCCATAGAAACAATACGAGTAACTATTTACTATTAAAATGGATTGCATTGTTATATTTTACTAGTGTTACGACAATAACAATGGCATAGACGCGAGATACGCCGTACATGACTTTATTTTATCTTTACAAATTCGGAGTCTCGTCATTTACGCTTCTGAAAAGAAGGCATCTAGATATAGATATGAAGGTCAATGGTTCTTGGCTTCGTGCCAAACAAAGCCCCCCCCCCAGATGTTTGAACTCATTGTGTTGTGTTATCCAGTGCTTGCATAATATTTGAGGTGTAATTTAAACTTGTTTCACAATAGTGCCATTATCATTTCAGACCGAACAAATCTGCCGAAGTGAAGGTGACGTTTCTACACGCCTTTCAATATGTTCGCAGAAACTTGTACTTGACTTTTCGTAATATTGTTACAGTTACGAGAGTTCGATTTTTGAGTTAGAAACATATGAAAGCATTTAAAGAAAGTTACGATTCTGTATTTATTTACAAGTTAACAATAATGATACTTTTTTACATTGAGTGTAGTTCCCTACTCAATATTCCTGAAGTTCTGTCGTTTGTCACTCATTATTCCTGAAACTCCATAGATAGTCACTCAATATTCCTGAAGCTCCATAGTTCGTCACTCAATATTCCTGAAGTTCCATAGTTCGTCATTCAATATTCCTAAACTTCTATAGTTCGTCACTCAATATATCTGAAGTTCCATAGTTCGTCATTCAATATTCCTAAACTTCTATAGTTCGTCACTCAATATTTCTGAAGCTCCATAGTTCGTCAATCAATATTCCTGAAGTTCTATAGTTCGTCACTCAATGTTCCTGAAGTTCTATAGTTCGTCACTCAATATTTCTGACGTTTTGTAGTTCCCCACTCAATATGCCTAAATTTAAATAGTTCGTCACTCGATATTCATTTCGTTTTGCATTTTGTCACTCAATATCTATGTAGTTCATCACTCAATATTCCTGAAATTCTGTCGTTCGTCCCTCAATATTCCTGAAGTCCCATAGTTCGTCACTCAATATTCCTGAAATTCTATAGTTCGGCACTTAAAATTCCTGACGTTTAATAGTTCGTTATTCAATATTCTTGACATTTTGTATTTCGTCTTTCTATATTCCTGAAGTTCTATAGTTCTTCACTCAATGTTACTGACATTTAATAGTTATCTATTCAATATTTTTGACATTTTGTAGTTCGTCTTTCTATATTCCTGAAGTTTTATAGTTCTTCACTCAATATTCCTGAAGTTCTGTAGCTCGTCACTCAATATTCCTGACGTTTATTAGTTCCTCACTTAATATTTCTCACGTTTGGTAGTTCCCTACTCAATATTCCTGAAGTTCTGTAGCTCGTCACTCAATATTCCTGACGTTTATTAGTTCCTCACTTAATATTTCTCACGTTTGGTAGTTCCCTACTCAATATTCCTGAAGTTCTGTAGCTCGTCACTCAATATTCCTGAAGTTCTGTAGCTCGTCACTCCGTATTCCTGACGTTATTAGTTCCTCACTTAATATTTCTCACGTTTGGTAGTTCCCTACTCAATATTCCTTAAGTTCTGTAGCTCGTCACTCAATATTCCTGACGTTATTAGTTCCTCACTTAATATTTCTCACGTTTGGTAGTTCCCTACTCAATATTCCTGAAGTTCTGTAGCTCGTCACTCAATATTCCTGACGTTATTAGTTCCTCACTTAATATTTCTCGCGTTTGGTAGTTCCCTACTCAATATTCCTGAAGTTCTGTAGCTCGTCACTCAATATTCCTGACGTTATTAGTTCCTCACTTAATATTTCTCACGTTTGGTAGTTCCCTACTCAATATTCCTGAAGTTCTGTAGCTCGTCACTCAATATTCCTGAAGTTCTGTAGCTCGTCACTCCATATTCCTGACGTTATTAGTTCCTCACTTAATATTTCTCACGTTTGGTAGTTCCCTACTCAATATTCCTGAAGTTCTGTAGCTCGTCACTCCATATTCCTGACGTTATTAGTTCCTCACTTAATATTTCTCACGTTTGGTAGTTCCCTACTCAATATTCCTGAAGTTCTGTAGCTCATCACTCAATATTCCTGACGTTATTAAGTTCCTCACTTAATATTTCTCACGTTTAGTAGTTCCCCACTCAATATTCCTGAAGTTCTGTAGCTCGTATCATTTAAACAATACAAATGTAAACAATACAGGTCAACTGTAAACAATTCGAGGGAGCCTGGTGGAACCACACTATCGCGTATAATTTAAACAATACAAATGTAAACAATACAGGTCCACTGTAAACAATTCGAGGGAGCCTGGTGGAACCACACTATCGCGTATCATTTAAACAATACAAATGTAAACAATACAGGTCAACTGTAAACAATTCGAGGGAGCCTGGTGGAACCACACTATCGCGTATCATTTAAACAATACAAATGTAAACAATACAGGTCAACTGTAAACAATTCGAGGGAGCCTGGTGGAACCACACTATCGCGTATCATTTAAACAATACAGATCCACTGTAAACAATTCGAGGGAGCCTGGTGGAACCACACTATCGCGTATCATTTAAACAATACAAATGTAAACAATACAGGTCAACTGTAAACAAATCGAGGGAGCCTGGTGGAACCACACTATCGCGTATCATTTAAACAATACAGATCCACTGTAAACAATTCGAGGGAGCCTGGTGGAACCACACTATTGCGTATCATTTAAACAATACAAATGTAAACAATACAGGTCCACTGTAAACAATTCGAGGGAGCCTGGTGGAACCACACTATCGCGTATCATTTAAACAATACAAATGTAAACAATACAGGTCCACTGTAAACAATTCGAGGGAGCCTGGTGGAACCACACTATCGCGTATCATTTAAACAATACAGATCCACTGTAAACAATTCGAGGGAGCCTGGTGGAACCACACTATCGCGTATCATTTAAACAATACAAATGTAAACAATACAGGTCAACTGTAAACAATTCGAGGGAGCCTGGTGGAACCACACTATCGCGTATCATTTAAACAATACAAATGTAAACAATACAGGTCAACTGTAAACAAATCGAGGGAGCCTGGTGAAACCACACTATCGCGTATCATTTAAACAATACAGATCCACTGTAAACAATTCGAGGGAGCCTGGTGGAACCACACTATTGCGTATCATTTAAACAATACAAATGTAAACAATACAGGTCCACTGTAAACAATTCGAACTTCGGAGAAAATTTTTTAAAAAACAATGTTTTAAATGGTGATACAACGTTTGAAATATGTGCAAAACAGATGAGTCCGAAGTGATTGGCGGCGCTACGTTTGTCCCTTATGCCAAAACAATTTTGTCAGTTGCCAAAACCTTTGTATTGCTCCGTAGGTTACGCAACAGTCGTACAAACTGGCCCGAGTTGTGCCGGAACGCACAAGTGAGACGGAACGGCAGGTTTTGTGGCGAAATTGATTTCTCTTGGAAAAATCAGATCCACAACACAAACGATCGCCATAACAATGTGCACAGATACATTCCGTGCGATAAATCTGTTCTCGTTTCTGTAATACACGAGTGTGGGGTCGCCTTTACAAGTGACATTATGTGAAGCACTCGATCGATAAATGGTCAGTAGATTTCAGTTATCTGTCAACAGTTGTTCGACGCCAGAGTATTTTTCAATTCCTTTTTATTAGTTCACACTCTTTATATATATATATATACATATATATATATATATATATATATATATATATATATATATATATATATATCTTGTACACATTTTTATTCGTTAATAAAATACTTATTCATCTACCAAAAACTTCACGAAAGAAGCAAGGTGTATGCAATATAGTTATTTTGTGCATTTGGCTTGAAATAAGTGATAATATGTGATTTCATAAAACAGCTGATTTTATATTGTAGTTTATGTGGTAGGTTATGTTTCTAAGCTTAGGTTAGTTATGTTATTTTATTTATAATAATTGTTATTATTTAACAAAAAGTAACTAAAATGAAGTTTTTCTTTGTGAATTTATTTACACAGACTTTTTTTTTAAATATTGCTTATATGTTAGCTTGAACATTTTCATTGGTGAGAATCTTTGAAAACATTTTCTTCTTTTTTAGTGCTATAAAAATATGTTTTTGCTTCTTGCGTTACTGTATAAAACAACTGTTGCGTAATGTTTAACATAAATAAATGAAACCTGTAAACCACAAATAACTTTTTTCCTTTTTATTTATTTATACATATATTTTTTAAAGGTATTTTTATTGTAAATTATCTCTGAGGATGATTGCTATGCAATCGAAATGTACATAAGGTTTTAAATGAAAGAAGAAAGTTATTTGTTGTTTAGAGGTTTCATTTATTTATACAAATGCGTCTTATATTTACACAAGAAGAAATAGATTTGTACGCTCAGTTTTACTGTTACATCTGTGATATTGGATTTGAAACGTATATCGACACTTGTAGTTTTAAATTTAACACCCAATAATCGATAATGTCAAGTAAGTCACTCTACACATTGGTTTTATCTGTGCGCTTCTATCTTTGGTTTGAGCCATTATAATACACTTTATGTGAAGCAACAGACTTGTAAGTAATACAAAATTGTATTTGATTACCTTTGTAATAATAACTTTCAAAATGTTTTGTGTGTATTACTCGTTATTGTCCTAAGTATAGTGAATTTTATATGGAATAGTTCTCGTTCGGTGTAAACTCGCTATTGCCGCACAACTACAAGACCGGAACGTCGGACGAGGTCGGCGACTGAGCCCGATTCCAAAGTCCGTTATGAAGTCCCGTAAGGCTCCAGCTTTCTCTGCCCCCTCCTTCCTTTCTCTGCGATCCTTTCGTTAAAACGTTTGCCTTCGTGATTTAAAACTTATTTCTTATCGTGGATGTAGCCTTACCTTTTCGCTGTGTATTTTACTTTAACCCTAGATATTCCAAACGTTGTTTCCCAATAGAAAATTATATCCTTTAAACTGATTTTTTAAACTAAATATTTAATACAAGAAAATTGAATTAAAATTAAATTATACTTAGTTTATTCCTAATTATTTAGTGTATATATGTATATAATGACGGTTTCAGAGCGTCTGCCGTCGTTGTCCGATTTTTAATAACTTTGCCTTCAAGTTGCATATGGTTTCTTTACTATGTTTTCTTCTTTCTCCATCTTTACCATGTTTTTTATCTTTTTAGTCTGGGACTTCCCTTTCTTCTTCTCTCCGATGGCGTCCATTCCGAAGCAACTTTCGGTAATCTTCCCTCCGACATCTTCTTTACGTCTCCGAACCATATTATCTGTCTCCTCTGAATCTCCTCTACGACTTTCACTCCTTCTTCTCTCCGATGGCGTCCATTCCGAAGCAACTCTCGGTAATATTACCTCCGACATCTTCTTTACGTCTCCGAACCATATTATCTGTCTCCTATGAAACTCCTATACGACTGTCTCCTTCTCTAACGTGGTTTCATTTGCTATATATCCTCGAGTAGATCTTCTAAGAGCGTCCATTTCTTCTGCATTGACTTTACTCTTGCCAGCTTGAGACATTACCCACGTTTCTGCTCCGTACGTCAAAATACTCTATGCTATATTGTTATATATTCGTTTTTCCGTCCCATTGTTATTTCTCCGTTCCACCATATTCCGTTCAGTCCTTTTACTGTTCTTCTATGTTTTATTTCTCCTTTTTCTTGACTTCGTTTCTTTATCTAGTTATGTATAATAAACTGTGGTTAAATAATACTAACAAACTTCTAGCTACAAATATGTATATTTTAAACTTGATGTACATTTCGGTTGAGGTACATTCTCTGAGGATGGTTACTTGGTAACCGAAACGGACTTCAGATTAAATAAAAATGTTTTTGGTTATAGGGTTTATAGAAATATTTAATAATTAGTTTATGCTTATTACAAAAGGTTATAAATCATATATGGATGTAATAATGATTAAACAAAAAAGTTTCCATTTTAAGATTTAAAATTTAGCACTTAGGATAGCGACTTTCTCTTATTTGTACGTGCGGGAAGGTGAAATATCTAAACTTCCAGATAAACATATACCCGGCGTCTCGTAGACGACCTTGGACCGTTACAAGCCTAAGTGTATTGGCTTTATAAACAAATGCTTTATCAGTTTCAGTAGAGACTACGCAGACATTAAACGCAGAAAAACTCTGAAGTGATAGTTTTTACATTAAAAGAGTTATAATTATTATATTGCTGACGTTGTTATGTGCAGCGTATTAATGTAGTGATCACTCGTCAGAAATTATATTACAGATTGTAGAAATATAACCTCAGAACTGTAGAAGAATTTACAAACATGAAAGTCGGGCCTATTTGTATTATTACACGTCACTTGAATATTTATTTTTAACGTTTTAGACGTTAAACGTAAATACGTTTAACGTATTTAGAATATACGATATACTAGTTCCAACGTTTGATGGAGACAAGTGAAATGTGCAGTTTTGCGGTACTAGCTAACATGAAAACATACCTGTGTATACTATACGCGTCACATTGTTATTAGTTTATAGTAGTAGAGATAAAATGCTCTTAAAGGTAGACGTGGGCTATTTACCAACCCAATGATTACAATAAACAGATATTGCAATAAATACGAGAACTGCATTTAGTAAAATGGCAGCTACGGATCAAATATTTTGAATTGTCTGCATAATAAATTTGTCTCTGTTTAAACCCTCGATCTGTTTTTAAGTCGAAGGTAAATGAAGAATTAAAAAATTTCTCACCAGGCTAAAACTTTCACGTTAACAATGTATTTTAGGTTTAGAAGGGGTGAAACCTATAATTGGGGCTTAAAAAGTAATGAAAAGGGTTTTTAATTTTTTTACTGACCATTTATCTATCGATAAGTGCTTTTATAACAGTAACGGGCTTTCTTATTAGCCTATTTAAGTGGCTTGTAATTTTTGCAAGTTTTTTCGAACAGTTAAATGTGTCGCTATGCAAGTTACTGTTGTATGTCAGTGTCGTCTAGTTTTGCTTAGTTGTGTGTTTTATTCTCACTAGTGTTGATTGCTTCAGCACCCTTCCACCAATCAACAACTCTACTAGGAGACCAATCTACGATATAGTTCCCGCATAACCAATACAGTCGACCAATCACACTCTCTATAGTGAATCAAAGCTTAATGAAAAAGTTTTCCTCTTACGAAATAGAAGAGTTGGTGTTTGAATATGAGGCTTTTAGAAGGAACTAAGTAATCCGGAATGTATAATATCGAGCAGAAGTAACGAATTGTCGCGTTTCTGAAGTAGCGGGGTAATTATTTACTTTTGTAAAAGTTGTGCCACTGACTTCAACGAGTTGTACGGAACAAATTGTAATGGAGTTCAACGTCAACATTAAGGTTGACGCTGTAATTTGCAGAAATTCTGATCTTTTATTCAAGTGTATTTTACAAAGAAAATGCACGTGAAAATACGCCTGCAAAATGCAAATAAATTTAGATATACAGTAAATATACTAAAAGCTAATGAATATTGTCGTTTTTTCAACCGCTGTCTAGAGGCCCCTCTTATTCCCCAATTTGACCCTGCGTCATATAGACCTACCATCGAATTCCTTCTCTTGAACAGTAATTTGGTCTGTACGAACAGTCATAGAACTGTACGATCTATTCGGTCAGGTCTCTGCCCCTGGCCTTTGACTGTGCGTCAATAACCATGAGACCATGACAAAAGTAAGAATAACTGTGGGACCATGACAAAAGCAAGGATAACTGTGAATCCATTAAAAAGTAAGGTTTAGTGTGTAGCTTTTACTCACACTTACACACTATCTCACTTTACGCATAACAAAATCATTATATAATACCTTGCCATTTCTCGTAATTTCTGGCAGTTTCACTTCTAGAAAGTTCTAGTTTTTACAAAAGAGGCGATTGTTGCCTCCGCTCTAAAAAGGACTTGTAAGCCTGTCAAGCTGCGTGCCATAAATCACGAGGAGACTTTGCCCGTTACATTATAAACAAAAAAACATATTAATTAAGACGAGCTTCGTTTGTGAGTGAAGGTAATGGTTTAGTAATAAAACCCACACTCATGATAAATAAATGTGTATTACATCGAATACATTTCAACGAGTGTCATCGTTATCAGTGGCTACGATACGTTTGTACATTAGAACCTATTGTGTTTAGTCTAACCAATGTTGATGACTGTAACTGGTGTATATAATGTGATAAATGCATTTTTGTAAGTGCGTTGGTTTTGTTATGAAATAATATAGAAATATTACTTTTTAAAACCCAAGGAAATGAGAAATAATGAACGGAGAGGTCATAAGAGATCTGTTGTGGGAATGTAATTGAATTTTATTAGGCAGCCTAATGCACCATCGTCACTTTCACTGCTTCTTCAATCTTTTACTTCTAACATTAGTCCACTTTGCAGAACTAGTAGAGTCGAGTAAAGACAGAAAAATAACAGAAGTTTAAAAAGGAAAATGAAAAGAATGCTAGCGAGGAGTATCTGACTGACGTCTCAACCTCCACTGTAGGGGTACTACAGTCTAGTTGATAAAAAATCTGCCCCCCACGAATCCAACCTCAAACTCGTGACTCCTGTCCGGGTGACTAGCGTCAGGTCCGAGGCGGGGGCTTGGTGCCACGACCCTTGGCTTACTATAACGCCTTGACTAGTCACCGGCCCGCCGCTGTGACGAGACGAACTCCACCAATGACAGCAGTTCGACCGCTCTCCCAGTAGAACCGGCCAGGTTTCAGTACCTCAATATCCCGTCTGGTTAGTTCGGTCCAGGTAGTGCAATCTGACCTAAGGTCCGTACCCCAAGACTAGGGACTTGGTCCTGGGGGGGCATCACCCACCCCGTTAGACCTTGAAAGCTAGGCCACTTAACAGTAATGGAGAAAGAGGATAAATTATAAAAATATTGAGCGGAGTAATTCTTTTCAAATCGGCATTATTTTACGCTCGTTAATGTGGGAAAATGTCCTCTAATCAAATCATGCCAGATTAAAACCTAATGTTTTCAGCGCAGGTAGTAGTTGTAAGTGTTGTACATGTCGTCAGGTTTATCCTGACATGAGCAGAAGCTCTCGATTTGGTGCGTGTAGTTAGGATACAGATAGAGACAGTTTATTGTTAACGCTTGTACAGTGCAGCAAGTAGTATACAACGACGCACAGCTTCCCCTTCCGCGATATCATTTCTTACTCGCCTTCCCCTCCATTTCACCGATCTGACTAAACCTGACGTCCTGTGCAGAGAGACATTTTTTTGACTATTTTTACAGCTGCATTTTAAACTTTCTTTTATAGGTTTTCGTTTATTGTATAATTTAAAATGATTTGTAATTTATATAAGAAATTAAAATTTATTATTTCCAATACTTAAAAGAAATCTCCTTAGGTTTGGTTGATAGTACAATGTAGCCAATAAAGTTTAGCAAGTATTGCTATGATATTAGTTTAGTTTAAGTTTAAATAAGCATAAATATATTATTAGTGTTGTACTATTAATAAAGCAGGGATTTTTTGAGATACTAACTAAGGGAATAACGTCTGGTAGACCTGCCATCGACATTGGTAGAGAGATGTTTTACTTCCGGGAAGCGAATCTACGCCGTCCCTTAACAGTAGGCCGACTCGTTATCTGTTAGGAGCCTACCTTTCTTCATCCCATTCTAAAGATCCTATGTCTTATTCTAATAGGCTATATTATGCACTCTTTTGTTCTATCCTTCATAAGGGTTAATAATTAAAAGTATGTTGAACCATTAAACAAACAACTATTAAGAAATATAAAATTAGCTTTTTACGAAGGTGAGGTCTTTGAAAAAACCTCATTCAAAGTAATAAAACACTATATAAATTTAAGCAACAAATAATACGATCGAATGATGTAGTTCCTTTGGCGAGTAAACCTACTGAAACTTTACAGATGCAGTTGAGGAATTTTAAAAATAATAAACATTTTATACAGCTTTTGTAAATGTGGAATTCAATTCTTACTTAGGTCAACAAATACAAATTTTATTTGTCACGTTTCATCAAAAATTTACAATTAATATAAATAAAGTAACATATCATATGCGTTAAACAGGTTCTACCACATAATTTATAACGTAAAACCAGATGTTTTATGAAATCATATGTTATCACTTAGTTTAAGCCAAATGGGACGAAATAACTATATTGCATACCTTACCCCTTTTGTAAAGAGTTTTTCACCCACAATAAAACTAAAATTAATTAATTTAAAATATAATAAGGTATAATAATAATATTTGAAAAACTGTATTAACATCAAGTGTTATCCACTACAAGTTTTTAAAAAATATATTTGAACCATAGAGGATGAATACAAAGTATTTTAATAACGATTGAAATTTTGAAACAGATTTGTAATTTTAATTGTTTTTTTAAAAATAAATTTGAATTCTCAACTCGATCTATTTCTATTTATTAACAATTCCGATATAATGTGAAATTTCTTACTACCGTTTGTTCAGCAGGTTTAAATAAAGCTCCCCGCCTATTCTACGGTGGCGGCCTGGTTTCAGTATCGATTGTGTAAATTCAATACCTGATCTGTCTTGCGGTGAAGCGCCTAGCTTTAAACACCAAATGACATAAATGGTATTTCAAGCCGATTGCTGTTTGAGCAGATATCTCCCCCCTCCCTTTCCAATTCCCCTTTCAGTTTTCCCTCTCACCCCTCCCCTCCCAATCCGTGTCAGCAAATTAAAAGCATTGATTAACTACTCTATATAATATGTATCCAGTTCCCTTTCAGAAACAGGATTTCTTTTATTGCAAGTGTCCAAAAATGTTACTAATGAACAATCTTGAAGTGATGACTTTTTAATAAAACGTCTCTTCTCCACAACACAGAAATATTCAATTAATAAACCTCCAATTAATACATTTCAGATTCAATTATAGATTTGCTGCCTGTCTTGTGAAAAGTTTATAATATAAAACATATTTACAGATATATTTAATTCACAGTTTATTTTCATCATAAATATTAACTTAAAAACAAGTAATACAAACAAAACATTTTTAAGCCAATTCCAGCTTAGGTCAACAAATAAAAATATTATTTTAGTTACTTTTTAATAAATAATTACAGCTAATATAAATAAAGTATCATAACCAATGCGTTAAAACAGCTGTTCCATCACATAACCAATAACATAAAATCAGCTGTTTTATGAAATCATATGATATCCGCTAATTAGAGAAATCTAATATAAAACTATAATTAATTAATTAAATTTAATTAATACTTCACAAAAATTTATTAACCTCAAGTGTCATCCACTACACCTTTAAAAAAAAGTATTTTAACTTGATTGGATGAATAAAAAGTATTTTATTAACGATTGAAAATTTTACAAGATATTTATGAGGAGAGTGTGGACTAATAGAAGGAAACGAATTAAAAAGTGACAGTTCTGGGATTCACCAACAGAAATAAAACTGGAATGCAAAATGAAGTTAAAATTGTACACAAAGATTAAAATATGTACTGTTTAAAAAAATTAAAGAATCAATTGAAGTTGGTGCTAAACGTGTCTATGACGCGCATAATGACGTTTTCCGCCAAGTTCGTCATCATCAGCTTGAAATATTTGAAGTAAGGTTTATTTGAATGTAAATTTTTTATTAATTGATAATTAATATTGAATATAAACACATTAACTTGATAAACTACGTTAAAAAGAGGTATGTACTTTATAGCTAAGAGTGAACACCAGCCGTATGAGACACGTTTCATGCGTGCCTATATCCTGATGCGTAGGCGCAAAATGAGAATTTTTTCTACCTCAGAAAGAGAAAAATTCTATTAAAAAATTAACAATTTCTGTTAAAATAGAAATAAAAAAATGAAGCATTACTGTTAAATGATCTCTTTAGTTGCATCATAAATTATATAACTTTTTATATGTGTTATGTATGCTTAGGAGGGTCGCAGGGACAACGTATTGCACGATGTCTGTGACCTCTAATTAACAAAGAAATCGACGAGCTGGAATAAAAATAGAAACACTTGTCGACTTGTGCGAGTTGGCAGAGTGCCAGAATCTGGATTGAAGGCGGGTTATTTATAGCATATTAGGGCTGTGTACAAATAGTCGCCTACTGTAATGTTGAATGGCGCATTGTTTTCGAAAATGCTAATTTGTATATTTTATTTTTATTCATATATATTTCATCTTCCTATTTTTATTCCGGAGAGGATTGAAAGAATTAAATTGTAAAATATTAAGATGAATTTAAATGCAATTTTTTCCATTCCTCTTATTATTTCACACTCATTGTATATATATATATATATATATATATATATATATATATATATATATATATATATATATTGTTCAAATTTTCTATCGTTAATAAAATACTTTTAATTCGTCCATTTAAGTGCAAATAAGTTTTTTTTTTAACTTGCAGTGGATGACAGTTTTTTTTAAATAGTAACTTATGAATTAAATTTAATAAAATTATTTTAGTTTTATATGGGAGAAACAATTGTCCTACAAGAAGCAAGGTATGCAGCATAGTTATTTCACCCCACCTGCCTTAAAATAAGTGATAACATATGATTTCATAAAACGGCTGATTGTATGTTATAGGTTATGGGGTAGAACAGCTGTTTTAACGCATAGATAATGTTACTTTATTTATACAATGTAATTATTTAATAAAAAGTAACTAAAATAAAATTTTCTTTGTTCGCCTAAGTAGGAGTTAACTCTAACAATTTTTGTTTATATTACTGCCTTTAAATGTGTAAATTAAAGGAATGATTACTATTATGTAAATACTACCCACATTATGTAAATTCTGGTGTTTTTTGTTTTTCGAACGAAATTGAATAGTTTAAAAGATTTTATTAAGTAGGTGTTTTTAAAATTGGACTTTCTTTTTGTCCATGAAAACTTGTTGATAAATAATTGCCAACGAATATAGGATGTGATTAATATAGGAGTGTCACAAAAAAATTAATTAATGAAAAGGTTATAGTTAGGTTTTACAATTAATTCCAAGTTTGACTTGAAGACAAGGGACTTCCGTGAAGCCTGTTTATGAATAGTGATAAGATACGTATAATCAAGGTTAAAGACGTATTCCTGGTGGTAACAAATACGTAAGATGTTGACAAAAAGGAGGTGAAATAATGATAATAAAGGGACCAGTAATATCATTTCCTTCTTTTTAAACTTTCTATTATTAACATTTTTAATATAATAATTTCACTTACCGTTAGGAATATTGGTACACATTTATCTGTCCTCTTCTGCCTTTCCTAACATTAAAACATTGTTCTTTCTTGTTTCAGCTACAGTCTTTCACGATCACAAATGTATACTCTATGTTTTTTTTTTAGTGAAAGAGTGTAGTGAAGTAAATAAACTCAAGAAATATATACAACTCACAATTATAAAAATTTTAATCTCAAACGCGTTTCAATGACATTAAGTGATCTTCAGTGATGCTTTTACGAAAAAACTTTAATTAAAAACATTGAACATAACCTATAATATTTTAACCAGATCTGATCATCCCCAAATTTACAGTTACGACTACTAATATACATTGAACAACATGCGATTAGTTTATAATGTAGTGCAGGTTTTGAAAATGGAGACGTTCCGAAACGCGTCAACAAAGAACAATGCTTACGTTAGGTAAGGCAGAAGAGGAAACCCAATTGTAGCCTATAGTCTGATAGTGAATTCAATTATGTGATAATTTTTTAAGCACTTCAGTGTTTATATTTAAATGGGTCAATATTCTCACGCATTTATTTGGATATTTTCCAATATTAGATTTAAGGCAAATATTCTAGAAAGATGTTTCGAAACATTGTAATGATATGTTAATAATATGAGATCGCTGAAGTTGTTTCCAAAAATATCATGTTACGTTTTCTTAACACGCTTGCTTGTTTGCAAACTTTACGCACGATTAAGAGACCCTGGCACATCTACGCGCACACACAGTCACATGCGCCGCCACCTGCCGCCAATACTTTTTCATGAGTCGCATGAGGGTTTTGTTTACAGAACTAAATCGTTTTAAATTGACACATTTAGGTAATTTTCACATATTATACCTTGGAAAAAGAAACCGTGCAGTACATGATTAAGTTGATATTTAATAAACATCTGAAATCAATATATTTAATGACTTATCTTTAGGAGTGATGTAGTTACATAGGGGTTGGTCTCTGTTTTCAAGAAATAACATCTAGAATCAAAAAAAAGATCAACACATTTTTAAAAATGTTTTAAAACGTTTTAAAACTGTTTAGTTTTGATGAGTAGACCAAAGTGACTCGTCGGTGTAGGCTGGCCACTGGACCGGATCAGCTGTAAAGATTGTGCGTTGAGAGTTGCCTAATCCTCTGGGGTGCTTCCGAGTCTGAGTGGAGTATAAGATCCAATATTTGCAAATATTCACTTTTGTTAGTGGAAGTGATTGCTTCATTTAACCTCTTTACAATCGCGCTTTCAGTGAAATTATTTCCAGATATTGGAATTTGTAAATACAATTAGAAATTGTGAAATAATTTTTTTTTTTTAATTATCACTGATACTTATTACGTGGCAGATTTCTGTGTTTTTACTAGTAACAGTGACGTGTCGTAAGTAACTCGTCGCCTTTTGTCGTAAACATGGCAAGTTGCCATACACGCGAACTCCTTCAAGGTTACATTAACAGGTCGGCAGGAGTTGTATTTATTCTGGTTGCAGTGTTAAAACGTCTTGAGAATATGGATTTAAATTTAACGTTACGTTCTTCTTCAATTGTTAATTAACCTATTTTGTTTTATTTTAAAACTTTTTCTTATTTATACAAGTAAAGGTCAGTTAAACTCTGGAAGTTATAAAAAAATAAATAACTGCACACGAACTCGCTAAACAGTATTCTTTATTCTCATACGCGTTTCAATAACTTGTGTCATCATCATCAGTGACACTATTACAAATTTACAATTGTAACTGAAAACAACTTCAGTTACAGTTGTAAATTTGTAGCAGTGCCACTGATGATGATGTCTTGAGTCTTTGAAGCGTGTATGGCAATAAAGTACTATAATGTGTTGTGAGTTTTTTTATTTGTCTATAACTTTAACTCACAAACCAGCTTATTTATTACTTACATATTTTTGCAGTTGTTGCATTAGATTTATGCTGAGTTGGAATTAAATAGCTTGATTGGAAGTAAACGTATCTCGCAAAGAAATAGAATGAAAATTGTTCCTAGACAAACGTTTCTGTGCCAAGTTAGTAGCCACTCTTCCTGTGGGAAGGGATGTAGATAATTTCAGCCCTAGGATATGGAAAAATGTAGCTTTTATAGAATGTATTCGCTTAATTTTATAGAACATAGAATGATTAATACGTCACCTGCAGATACAAGAAGCTTCAGCTATAAAGGCCATTTATTTCTACCCGTTTTTCAATTCCTTTTAACTTCACATTCTCCCGATGTATATTTATAAATATTGTTCAAATTTTTAATCGTTAATAAAATACGTTTTACTCTTCCACTCAACTTCAATTCATGTTTTAACTTGTAGTGGATGACACTTGATGTAATTAAAATTCTTTCAAATATTAATTCATTAATTAAATTTAATTAATTAATTTTAGGTTTATATGGAGAAATAATTTTATAAAAGGGGCCCAGGGTGTGGAATTTAGTTACTCATTCCCATTTGGGTAGGTATAAGTTATAATATACTGATTTCATTAAGCAGTGTTTTACGTATAAATTACGCATGTATCTATATTTATATTAATTGTGAATATTTAATAAGAACCAACTAAAATATACATTTTCTTTGTTGACCCAAGGGGCAATCGATTTTTAAAAAATATTTGTTTATATTACTTGCTAACGAATTATTTTCTTGCGCTGGAAATACTATATATAATATGTTCAGTGTTACTTTATTTATAGGCCTACATGTATTACGCGAAATGTAAGCACAAGCAATATTTTATATTTAATCACGTTTCATTCATTCATTCAATTCCTACTATTAGTTCACGTTCTTCCTATATGTATATATATTAGTAACTATTCATCATATATATATATATATGTGTGTGTGTGTATATATATATATATATATATATATATATATATATATATATATATATATAATACGTTTTCTTGTTTAATAATTTAGAACAACATAGGTTATTCAAATACAAGAATATTTATTAATTTATATCCAAAGCTTTTCGTTGGTAAACAGTATCAACATCATCAGGAATGAAAATTACAATAATGTAAGCTATAGGCCTAAAACATAGGTTTAATTAGAAATAGAATTGTTGCTAGTTTTATACAAATTGCCAAATTTATTTTGTTGCTGCAACATTATAGACATTGAATATAGTATCAAATTTAGAATGTATTTGTATTTGTTCTTTTATTAATTTGTTATTATTATTGTATTTATATATTTCGAATGCTTCATATATATTCATTCTTAATCCCTTATTAATTTCTTTTATAAGTTTCATATTTTCAATATTTGGAAATTGGTGCTTATTATTAATACAATGATTTGCAAAATTTGATTTATATATTTCTGGATTAATATAGGCATTCAAATGTTCTTTATATCTTTCTTTTAATTTTTTCTTGGTTTGGCCTATATAAGCTTTATTACAGTTTTCGCATTCTAATTTATAAACACCGCCTTTTTCATGCATATTAATTATTTTATTATTGTTATTTATTATGTTTATTATTTTGTTATTAGTTTTGTATGCAATTTAAAGGCAATGTTGTTGTAAAGGCAGGTTTTGTATGCAATATGTTTTAGGCCTATAGCTTACATTATTGTAATTTTCATTCCTAATGATGTTGGTACTGTTTACCAACGAAAAGCTTTGAATATAAATTAATAAATATTCTTGTATTTGAATAACCTATGTTGTTTTAATAAATATATATATATATATATATATATATATATATATATATATATATATATATATATATATATATATATTTTGGCTTATATATCTCGTTCAAATGTTCAATCGTTAATAAAATACTTTTTATTCAGCTATTATCGTTTTAACTTGTAGGGGATGGCACTTGATGTTAATACAGTTTTTTCAAACATTAATTCATGAATAAATAATTAATTTTGCTTTTTATTATTGAACCACCTAATATTGTGATTCTGTCATATGTATATTTATATTAATTGTAATTATTTAATACAAAGGAACAAACATTTTTTTTACGTAAGTAGGAATTTACTTAAAATTTTTTTAATGCATTCTTTAAATTTAATTTTAATCAGCTCCATTAGATATAATTTTTATATATTTGAAACAGCATAACTGTAGAAATTCACTAATTGACCGGAATTTCTATGTTGCAGGTAATAGTGGCAACTCTCACTGTAGCACACGAGTTAACGCTGACAACCCACATCTCCACAAGGTAGAATATAAACCTTTCGTTTTATTTTTTACAAGCTTTGCCCTACAGTAAAATACTTTCTATCCAAGTCTTGAGTTCAAATACCTTTTATATTGCAACGTCGGAGATTTTGTCGTATCAACCGAGATAAAATATATATTTTATCTCAATATATTTATATTTGAGGAAACTTTATAAGTGTAAAGATGCAATTCTTTCAGTAAAAGAATTCTAGTTTTTCTTTAGAAGGGCTTGTTTGTAAATTTTATAGCTGTTATTAACAATATATAGTGTTTTTTCAATACGTAAACAAAAATTTCAGCGTTTCTTAAATTTTTAATAATTTTAAATGCGACAGAACCGTAACTTCCATTTAATTTGCTATAAAATAAAAGTATAAATTCATTAATAAGACAATACGAGCGTAAGATAGAGAACTCTATAATAGCTCTCATGTTTAGTTATTTATTGCAAATGCTATTGTACTACAGAAAAGTAAAATAAAGGTCATGCAATACAGACAGATATTACCTTAAAAGCTTCAGTACAGTTTTCTGCCATTCTTAACGATTCAATAGTCCCCTCTGTTGACGCGTTTCGGAGTAACTGCATCTTCAAAACTTAAATTGTATTTCGTACTTTTCAAAACTTAAAAGTACGATTTATGTTTTGAAAATGTAGTTACTCCGAAACGCGTCAACAGAGGGGAATATTGAATCGTTAGGAAAGGCAGAAAACTGTACTCAAAAATATAGAAATATTCCTAACAGAAGTGCGATGAGTATATTAAGAATATTACCTTCATCATTATTAGGTATATTTGTATTTTTAGTGAACATAAACTTTATTAAATAAATCCTAGTAAACAAACGGAATTGATAAGCATAGCTTAAGTCAATTACCAGTGTGTTAGATAACTAAAATCACTGGTAATGCATTAGAAAATGTTATAATTTTCCATAGCCTTATAATTAATTGTTCGTACTTATAGTATTACGAAAACCAATGAACCGTAAATAGATTAACCCACAAGAAGTTATTAAAACAGCTATAGTATATAATAATATATTTATACATACTTTAATCAAACATACGGTATTTCTGTAAATATGAGAAATCACTTCAAAATGATTAAACATAACCTCTAAACAACCTCTAAGTGGAGACGATTATTGTGTCATTCTAATAATATTTATTTTCTCTCAGTACACTTCGGGTATTTCGTTGATGTCTGATTTTCTCCAATGAAAACCTATTTTATATATAGGTAAAATTTTATAAGGGGAGAGTGCAGGTGTTTACAGGTCATTTTCAAAAACATCGACTCTTGGACTTTCACTAACTCATAGGTTTGACTCGTTATTTTGTTACTTGTTAATAAATTTTAACGTAAAGTATAAACAACAACAAATGGAACTAGGGCGTTCACACAATCGCGCTAATACTGTAGCGTTGGGACAATGCTACAATGCTAATACTGTTGTCTAAGCGTTGGGACAAGTAGGCCTAGGTCGGGATTTATGGCTCCAATGAAGAATGAAAACAGAGCCTGATGTTTTCTAGACGACGAATACACATTTTCTACCTAAGAGCCAAGTGCCAGCTTATAAAATTTCACATATACTTCAAGAATTTTCAATTCAAAAACTTCCATGACATGAGAACTTTATAATAAATCGGTAGACTTTTAAAGTTAGTCTTGCTATTATCAACAGGTAGGGTTTAAAACAAAAGAATGTTGGACAAAACGAAGCGTTTTCAGTTGAAAATGGTTAAACATAACCTCCAAACAACCTCTAAATGAAGACGGTTCTTGCGGCACCCTACAACAATTTTCATTCTCAGTACATTTCGGGCATTAGATGATATTGTTGATGACTGATTTACTCCAATACAAACCTTTTTTTGTACTTCAAAAAGTTTCACTTCCAAAAAAAAAATAGGGGACGGAACTACTTTTTCTGTGAAAAATATGAAATATGTTCCGTAACATGGTTTTCATTCGAAGTGTGATCTGTCACGTCCGATTTCGTCGGTTGATTCAAGGAAGTATAGTCCTTGAACGGGTACAGTCGCATTAAAAAGTGGCGATAAAGGCCGTAACAAAATTACTGTGGCGACCGCACCAAAGTTAGAAAGTAGGTATTAATGTAAACAGATAGTGTGTTTTTGCAGTGTGTTGAAGAAAGGGTTAGGCACGTGACGGAAACAAAAGATTTACTTGGAGCAAATAAATGTCTAAAACACAAACAAACTTTGAAAGATGTTAATAATCATGAAGTAAAAAGTAATGTCTTTTGCCGTGTAACCAAAATGTGGTGCACACCAAGATCAAATGAATTTATTCTTTTTTAAAAATATCATTAATTTTTACTTATTTTAAACAAGTAATAAAAAAAAGTTCTTTTTAAAGCCAATTCCTAATTGAATCAACAAATAAGAATTTTATTTTGTTTTTTTTTTTAATTTTATAATTACAACTAATATAAATATGTAGCGACATATGTCAAAATAACAATATTAAGTGGCAAAATAGAAAGCGAATGTCCTTGTAATTTTCCATTTCTCTTTGTATGTATGGTGTTCTACTATTTCATTTGTTACTATTTATACGCTATTTTTTTTTCGTCGCTTGCATTGTGTTGGTTTCTTTTCGCTTTCCTTTCACATTGTCCGTTTGTGAAGCAAGGTTCGATACCGTTAATTTAGTTTGTTTGTTTATTTTGTTATTTTCATTCATTTTTAATCATAGGGCATTATTTATGGTATTGTGTGGTTTAAAAAAAATGTATGTACAAGATATATCAGGAGAGTGTGAGCTAATAGAAGAAATTTAAAAAACAATTATTTTCCCTTAAGGGTCTGAGGGCACATCACACTTCATAGACAATAACTAATTTATCGAAAAGTTTGATCCAACAAAAAATAACATGATTAATTATGTTTTTAAGTTAGTCATTGCGCCAATGTGAAAACTTGAGTTAAAGAGACAGAAATCGTGACTTTCACTGACAAGGGCGCTGTCACTGGTGCACATGGCCCAAGGCAGGTCAAAACGTAAGGTCATTCCCAAAAACATTTCTAACTCAAAACGTTAGATATACTGAAAATTACAATGCAGAAACGAGATCATATATAATTTATTTTTTACACCCTTTCCTAATAAAATTAGTACTTTTACCTATCTGTAAATACTTATATTACTTCTAAAATATAACTACTAAAAATTGTAAGTCAGGAATACATCTACAGCGCATGCGCAGAACTGAAAACCTAGCGTGATTCATTCCTACATCAGGGCTTTTCTCGTGCGCCGGTGTAGTACTGTGGCGAACATATGAAATTTAGAAAGTAAGGATGAAAAGAAACAGATAGTTGAGCAGGTGTATTAAAGAGAGGGCTAGGCACGTGACTGAAACACCTAGCACTCAATAGTGAGGCCAAACATTTGTTGCAGGGGTTTACCAAAACTTTTTTTAGTAAGGTTCGAAGTGTTAGAGCTAACGTATCTCGGTAAAAAGTCTCAAGTCTCTTTGTAGCCCTCCTATTCTTAATATAATGTTAATTTACCAGTGAACAATAATGTTTTTGATACTACGAAATAACTTCCTTAGTTCCCGAAATACAATGCAAAGACAGGTGTTTTTGAAACTTTGACATATAAACAGAGAATAATAACGGAATGGCTTTATAGTGAGGGTAAAAGGCGGTAATACCGCAGATTCCGCGCGCCATTGCCTTTGGGGAATTGTGTAATTAGAAAGGCTCCCTTCCCTCTAACGACCGTTGCAATATCTGTTACCACTTCTTCAATGAAACCTTAAGCGAGAAGATTCAAGGATTATTCTGGTTCGTTCATGCAAAGAAATAGAGCTTAAATTGCTAGGTGAACATCCGTGGAAAAAGACTTCGGTTCATTGAAACAACAGCACCAGAAAACCTATTGAATCTTGAACTTCTTAAACAATAGGTAGGCCTATAATATTGAACCGTCTGGTTCAGTTATGAGTTCATTGTTTCGAAGAAGAAACTTAAAGAAAATATTGATGTTTTTTTTCAAAACCAATATTCTTCGCTGCGAACTGTTAAGAAGGAGAAATCTAAAGAGGGATTACTTAACTTTCTTTGCTCTCAAAACAATGTTAGACACCTTTAAATTAAGATTTTGAAGTAAAGATAACACAGCTATAATGGAAAATGTAGTAAATATGAAAAAAAAACTAGAAGACAGGTTTAGATGGATTTGCATTAAGGTTAGGCGAGATATTAGTGAATTGTAATAAAAATAATGAAAAATTATTACTAAGGACACATAGATTTGTAAAAAAGTAAATAAAAATTTAGTTTGTGGCACTTGGGGGAGTGTCCACAGAAGTGAACATTTATATAGTCGCGTGTACAGACATTTTGAATTTATAAAAAACATTTAATTTTTCGTAAAGAGAAATATTTAAACATTTGTCGTCAGGCGCGTCTGATAATGTTTTCATTAAAAAAATTCCATTAAATATACATAATGTCGTTATATTGAATCATTTGTATTGAGATTTGTCAAATTTAAAAAAAAATAACTGATCAAAAGTATTTAATAATAACCTTTTTCTCCTTAACGATTTTCAATAAATAATACAACATAACCTACGCATATTAACTGATCTCAGAAGGCGAAGCAATGTAAGGCAAATACTGCCTTTTGATTGGTCTGTAGCTCCTCCCACTCCACCAACAACTGTCAAATTCGTAGATCCTTTAGAAAAAATTATTTCCGCTTCAGACACGCAAGCCTCATAATAAACTATATGGGCCTCAAATAAATGAAATGTTTATGTTATTATAGTTAAAAATTGGAGCATTTAATTTACGCCAAAATATTATAACATGTACTTGTACGTAAACATCAAATGTTTATGATTTCAACTATATCATTTGGTAGAATTATTAATATTTTGCTGACAGGGTAGGTATTTTTAAAATTACTTTGGTGATTAAGAACTTCAAATCAAATAAGTACTTACCTACTTTACTCCGAAATTGAACTAAGTAACTAAACAATAACTGCCATACCTACAATATAGGTACCAATGACATAATATAATGTAATGTGAAACATATTATGTTTTACATTAACAAATACCAAAATTACCACTTTCTCTAAAATAATAAAACTCGACTCCACCCCATTACGAACAAAATTAAATAATATGTGTGTGTGTGTGTGTGTTAGTTAATATGCATAACCTACGTGTTAAAATAGCTGTTCTACAACATAACCTATAAAATAAAATCGGCTGTTGCATGAAATCATATGTTATCATTCAATTCCCTTTGAGGTGACTCATAGCGTTACTAGACGGAAATTATACTGTCACGAAATTGTATGTTCCTGCCCATACAATAAGATATTTTATAGGGATCGCTATAAAGGTTTTTTACTTGAAAAAAAAGAACAAAGAAACAAAATGGAACTGTTAGGTTGGTACTGAAGACTCGGCACCGGACAACTTGTATTCCCGTCTCCTTCCTCAGCGACTGGTTAGACTAACTCGAGTGTAGCTGTAGCATTGTTGTGATCAACTTCTGTGTTTAGATCTTATAATCCAAGTTTTACACCGATATTTACACTTTCAATTTTCAATTACATCCACCTTCAAATACATTTTTAAAACTTTTAGTGGATGACACTGGATGCTAATACAGATTTTCCAAATATCAATTAATTTATAAACTTAATGAATTAATTTTTGTTTTTAAAATGGGAGAAAAACCTTTCATAAAATGGTTAAGGTATGCAATATACTTATCTCCCATTTAGCTTAAAATAAATGCTAACATATAATTCATAAAACAGCTGATTTTAATGTATCGGTTATGTGGTAGAACAGCTGTTTAAGCGCATAGGTTATGTTACTTTATTTATATTAATTGTAGTGATTTAATAAATATTAACTATTATAGAATTTTTCTTTGTCGACCTAGGTTAGAATTGATTTTACAGTATTTTGTTTATATTACTTGCTATGCCTCACTTACTTTATTACATTTTTTAACTGGATTTCTACTACTTGTATTATAACTACGATAATGTTATTCCTTGGTTTTATTTTGAACATCACTAGTTTTAATACTTAGTATCAGGACGACTGACGCTTGCACATTAGGTACTAGTGATTCTGTCCTAATTACAGTTTACTTGGATGTAACGCTGTCATTTTGTTCATGGCCCAGTGGCTGTATTTCCTACTCCCACTCTCAGAACCAACTCAAGCTACCAACTTGTCTCAATACGTTGAGTCAATACGGTAACGTTTTATACCTCAAGGGAATCGAACCCAGATAATCTCATGCATTAAGGGGGGGCTTCGAGTAAGCCCTCATTACGATTAACTGTAAGCCAATAACACGGCGTGTAAATAGTGCCAGGAACACCAACTGCTTTCTGTTATATGTTTTAAAAAAACGTTATTATTAAATTAAGTTGGCAAACATTTATCTAGAGAAATACAATTAACATGCAGTCGATACACATGAGAGTTTCTTTAACCGTTTCAAGTGCTTAATAAGGATGTCATCATACACGAAAAAACAATAGAGAGCGTAGTAGCGCTACTATAATAATAAACAATCATAAGGCCTTGCTACAAGTATTTACACAATATTTATATACATTTAGCTACCATCATCAGAAGGTTACAAACATACCTATACAACCTTCTCGTGATGCTAACTTGCAACAGAGGAGCCAAGCAGATGGGGTAACTAGCAGTAACGGAGAAAAGCAATAAAAGGGAACAATATACTGGAAGAATAAGTTAGTGTTGAAGAAGTCAATTAGGGAGGAAGATATGAGATGGAAGTTAAGAGGGTCGTAAGGATAGGGGGAAAGTACAAAAAGGTGTTTGTTTTAATGGGGTCCAACTTGGTGATTGTATGAATAGTCTGTTACACTCCCTACAGAAGGTTTCTTCTTCAATAATTTCGGGATAGTTTATGAGATTTGCCTTCTCGTGTGTTCATTTTCAGGATAGACGCGTGAAAATAAAAAAAAATGCCACAAATTTTTATAATAAACCAGACTGATTTCATTCGTAATTTCAGCTATTATAAATTTCTGTTTTTGGTCTATCTTTAAATGCAGATTATTAAACTGTATTTACGAATTATATGTTGTAATGATTTTAGGGACGTAAAAAACTTTAACCATTCTTTAATTTTAGAGTAATCCGTTTATAAGCTAGTTCGACGTTTGTTTAAGTTGTATAGAAAATGGAGGAGGAAGCATTATATCTCAGAATTTCCATAAAATTACCACAGATTTAACATTATTTGATGCCGTTGACAGTTTACAATTAGTCGAGCTCGCAAGGCCAGCAGTCGGAAATTTTAGAGTTATAACCGTGTAATTAATGCAAAGATCGCGTGTGTGACTCCTAGATACTGTATAGAAGGCGATTCACAGTGAGCTGGCATTAGTACCCACGTAACCGGGCCAAACGCTGCGATCAGAGTCAAACAATGTCACACGTTTAATGCGCCGTGTGAAGCCTATTCAGCTTATTTGTACAAGCGGAAACGTAAGTCCGTCAAACAATGTCACACGTTTAATGCGCCGTGTGAAGCCTATTCAGCTTATTTGTACAAGCGGAAACGTAAGTCCGTCAAACAATGTCACACGTTTAATGCGCCGTGTGAAGCCTATTCAGCTTATTTGTACAAGCGGAAACGGAAGTCCACTTTAACAGTGTAGGCATGCTTTTCATTTCCAAGACAAACTATAACTTAGATCCACGCTATTTTCTAATATAAGAATAGGCCTACACATTTGTTACATTAAAGTTTAAATACAAGTTAAATTTCTGTTTAAAATCGTTTGGTTTTACCTATGTTTAACACGTCAGGAAAATTTGAAAAATTAGTTGCGGACCAGTTACAGCAGGGCACATCCACGGTCCCCAATGGACAAGTTTCTCTTTCCAGTTATAGTTTGATTTTAAACAGAATAGGATTCTGCGTAAGTGAAACCGACCGGAGGGAGTGGGGATTACAGCTGTCCTGAGCGAATAGGAAATTTACATCTTGCTGCGTGGGTGAGCAATTCGACGTTAAACTTCCGTTCGTCGCTCAGTTACATCGTAACTGTGGTGGAGTGACTTACTAGTGGGTAGCTTGCTTCGTTCTGCAATTTCAGTAGCTGGCAGTGGCGGGTTGACTGTCAATGCATACTAACTGACAACATCGCATCCTTACCCTGCCACAGACCCATTCCTATTCTACTTTAAATCGACGTATGATATGTTTCCTTTTCTCCAATCTCCCTCCTCTTTTTCTCTCTTTTCTATCAATTTCTGTCCCTCAATTACACTCCTTTTTTGCTTTCCTTTGCACGTGTTTTTCTTATTATTAAAATTTAATTTCAGTTAAAATGGTACACTCATCTTCTACTCCCAAGGGAATGGACAAGTGTACCATTCCTTTTATTACGTCTCCCCTTTTCTCGAATCTCCCTCTTTTTCTATCTTTCCATTTCCTACCTGTCTTTTCACTGACTTTTCATCTTCTTCTGTACGTATGTTTTATCATTAAAACTAGGTTCCAGTTAATATAGAATATTCATCTCCTACTGTCTAGGGAATATGTATGTCTCTCTTTAATTTTATTACTCTCTCTTTTTAGGTCTCTCTTTTTCTAATATCCCATTATTTCTTCCTCAGTTTCACTGCCTTTTTGTCTTCCATTGTACGTTTTTTAATATTAAAATTACGTTCCAGTTAAAATGGAATATTGATCTTCTACTCTTCAGGGAATTGGTAGGTCTCTATTTCCTTTTACCCTCTCCAACCTCCCTCTCTTTTTCTCCCTTTCCTATTTTCTGTCCCTCCATTTCACTGCCTTTTTATCTTTCATTGTACGTGTTTTTTCGTAATTGTTAGAATTAGGTTCCAGTTAAAATGTTGATGTAATTGTTGCGCGCGTTTGTTCTTTGAATCGATCCAAAAACCCTTTGTATATTTTTGTATCAAAGTCGTTTGTAATTTAGAACTACTATTTTATATTTTTCTTGAGGGCTAGCTTTTCTATTACGGCTGCAACCAGGTGGAGGTGCATAGCTGCTGGCCCTATCTTACGACAAAATTATTCATTAATACTATTTTGTAACGTCCGAGAAATATTTTTGTTCTTAGATTCGTTACATAAAAACAACAGACACCGTATCAAATCATAGTGCCGGGAACAGATTTAAAAAAATGTCACTTGAATTATTTATCCTAAAAAAAGGAATTAGGTAAGGAGACCACCGATATAATATATAGTCGTATTTACTGGATATTGCATTTAACATTTGAAAATTATTTAAACCATAACCTTTAGGTAAATATTAAGTGAACAAGTAAAAACATGTTAACGTTATCATTCTGATACTTTTGGCTTTTGGAAATCTTCCAGAGAATCTGTCTCTGTAGGGAGGGAGAGAGAGAGAGAGAGAGAGAGAGAGAGAGAGAGAGAGAGAGAGAGAGAGAGTGAGAGGGAGAGCAGCCCACACGTATAAAAGCTATTGAGATGTAGGGTGGGGGAACTATTTGCATTCCCCTTAAACCCTATGACGTCACGTTCTACCGATGCCTTCCCATGTAAAATGTTTCACGTTGCATCATAAGAGGATATTATGTATGGCATACTTCAACAACTAGTGCCGAAATTAAGTGATAATATCGAAATTAATTGCTTTATATTAATTACATATCTCGATTAGGCTATAAAAATGTTAGTTTTTAATTTCTATACGAAAACTATTTTCCGTTATTTAACTGCAAAATATTTTTTGTACAAGTGTTTCAATCTTCAGTGATTTATTATAAATATTATAAAATTTATAAATTAGTGTAAGTAAACTCATGGACAAAATAAATTACTTTAAATATGTATGTCTTTGCTCTCGTGTTGAAATGAAGTTTTTTTTTAAAATTTTTCAAATTAACGATTTAAAATCTTTTTCAAAATTTCATTCGATAATAAAATACATTTTATTCATCCACTCAAGTTCAAATATATTTTTTAAAACTTGTAGTGGGTGACTCTTCGAGTTATTAGTTAAAAAAAAATCTCATTAATTAAATTTAAAGAATTATTTTAGTTTTATATGGGAGAAAAATATTTTATAAAAGGGGCAAGGTATGCAATATAGTTTGTTCGTTCCATTTAACTTAAAATAAACAAAACATATGATTTCATAAGCTGATTTTATTTTTTAGGTTAAGTGGTGGAACAGCTGTTTCAACGCATATGTTAAGTTATTTTATTTATATTAATTGTAATTATTTAATAAAAAGTAATTAAAATACTATTTGTCTTTGTTGGTTTAAGTAGGAATTGAATTTAAATATTTTTTTTAATATTACTTGTATGTATAACTTATATTAAATTATCATTTCATTCAGGGCTGGGAACGCTTAAAGTAAAGTAGGGTTAACGTGAAGGAGAGTGTATGACTAGTGTTTATTATATTGGAGGAAGTTTAACCCTAAACGAATTGACTAAATTCACAATTTGAAGGTAGAACCGAGACAGTCTTGCTTTCCTGTCCGGCAGTAATCGCTGAAGCTTGTATCGATCCGTCGGTGGGTTTGTGGGAGTCTGCTATAAACAAACGCTTTGCACATCGCCACTATGATGGAAGACACCGTCCTATGATTAGACAATATATAATTAAACCTCCTAAATAAGGCTTAACGCAACGGTAGCTTACTGTAGAGGATTTAAGGGGAAGTTTCTCGAGGCTTGGCAATAATATTTATGGTACAAGTTCAGTAAATGTTTATAGTTTGTGTTTATGTAGAGCGACTTCGTTGCCTTAATAATTTTGCATGAAGTTATTTATTGTATGCCGAAGTACTACGTTTAATGTAAGGCCTTGGATTGTGTAGTTTTGTTATGCATTTTTATTTATGTTTCTTTATATAATTTTAAATTATAAGGATGTAAACTTTATAGTTTTTATTAGTATTATAATAATTTTATTCATTTAATATTTATTTATTACATAGTATATTTATAAATTATTATATTTAAATATACAATATTGTACAAATATAATTATCAATAATTAAGGTATTCTATTTAATTAGTAAATAATAATTTTATTTAGAATAGTAATAAAATACTGATTTGATTAAGATTTTGTTGAAGTTGTGTAAAATTCCTGTGAGAAGGTTTTTTTAATTTATATTTATTTTGATTAGTATCGTAAAAAAAGCAATTTGTGTGAGCCATTCAAGCACAGGCGTAATGTATTATGAAATCATATGTCTTCTCTATTAAGCCATACGGGACGAAATAACTATATTGCATACCTTGCCCCTTTTTGTGAAAAGTTTTTCTCCCATTTAAAACTGATATTAATTCATTAAATTTAATTAATAAATTAAAATTTGTAAAAACTGTAATTACATCACAAGGGTCATCCACTACAAGTTTTAAAAAAATATAAAATATTTTAACTTAATTGGATAACATACTTTTACTAATCGTTAACAATATATTTTTATAAAAAGTACAAAAAGTTGAACCACTCACGTTCAAATACTTTTTTTTAAACTTGTAGTGGACAGTTGATGTTAAATCTTATGTTATTAGAAGGATTGTAAAATATTATAACTCAACGAGAATGCAGCAAACTGTCGCTAAATGTCAAATGGCAGTGGATTGTAAATCTTTTGGCAAGAAGGGTTCTGGAGTACGATTAACTATAGAATACCTCTAAAGGCTACGTTGTACGTAAAGTACATACCTCACCTGATCACTGGATAGGAGCCTTAGTTACGCATTTATATTAATTGTAATTACTTTATAGAAATTTACTAAACTAAATTTTTTCTCTGTTTACCCAATTAGAAATTTACTTTAAATTTGTTTATATATTACTTCTTTTGTTTCATATGTATAAAGAAAAGACTCGGACTAAACCCCAGCCTATCACGTTTTATCATTACTGAATGTAAGAATTAAAGTTTAAACCTGCGCCTCGATTAGGTATTAAGAAAGCTAAATGAACTATCGAAGCGCATAATTCTTGTTATTAACTAAGACTTCAGTATTGCAATATCCCCAACTAATTAAACTCCCACCGCTTCTCATTTCTTTAGTTTTCTACTTTAACCTTCATATATTTGCATTTTTAATTCATTTTTCTTCCTTTATTTTGAGGTTTTAATTGCTTCTATAGTTTGCGTTCGTGGTTTACTCAGCAGCACGAGTAGGTTTTGTATTCCAGAGTTTCCGCACTACTAACCGTCCTACATACATTGTTTGCATGTCTCTCGTCTGCGTCTCTAGATACGTAAAGTTATAATTAAGCCTATTACCTAACCATTTTACGGCGTTGTATTGGATAATTTAAAGTAACATAACCTAAGCTTTAAAACAGCTGTGGTAGATAACCTATAAAATAAAATCAGCTGTTTTATGAAATCATATGTTATCATTTATTTTAAGCCAAATGGGACGAAATAACTATATTGCATACTTTGCCCCTTTTGTGATAGTTTTTCTAGTATATAAAACTAAATTAATTCATTTTACATTTAATTAACTGATTAATATTTGAAAAAAACTGTACTAACATCAAATGTTATCCTCTACAGGTTTAAAATATTGTGTTAGAAATTGAGTGAACGAATAAAAAGTATTTTATTAACGATTGGAAATTTAAACAAGATACATATAATGAGAGTGTGAACTAATAGAAGGAATTGGAAAACAATAAACGTTTTGGTGAAAGTAGAATGTACACCTTAAAACTTTGCTAACGTTGGGGAACTATGAATGAACACTGTTTAACACACTTTAGTTCTCCACGAGCGACAGCTCCTGGGTAGGTCGATAATCGCTTGCGCCCCAAGCACGAATTGGCAACATTCACTTGCATGGACGCGAGAGCAGAGATTGACAATTACCGTATCGGGTTACCGATTTAAGTTCTTACGGAGGGGTCCATTAAACTTAGCAAGGAACATACGGTAATTGTTGTATTTAATCAATAAACCCGGAACCACCATACAAAAATAATAAACAAACAAACATTGAGCAATTAAAGTTGCGACGCTACCAATTATTTTAAAATTTCTGGTTTAGAATATGTTTCAACTCCTATTAGTTCACATTCTCCTTTTATATATCTTATTCAAAATTTCAATCGTTAATAAAATACTTTTTATTCATCCACTCAAGTTCAAATACATTTCTTTAAACTTGTAGTGGATGACACTTGATGTTTAATTTATTAAATTTAATAATGAATTAATTTTAGTTTAATAAGGGAGAAATGTTTTTCACAAAAGGGACAAGATATGCAATATATTTACTCCGTCTCATTTGGCGTGAATAAGTGATAACATATGATTTCATTAAACAGCTGATTTTATGTTATAGGTTATGTGGTAGAACAGCTGGTTTTACGCACATGTTATGTTACTTGATATTGTATTGATAATTATATATTAATATAAGCAAATAGGAGGGGGTACGTGGTAATTGACTTTAAGGTTAATTGGTCCTCAGACATATGCGAGTTGGGGACCACTGGTTTAAACGAAACTTGTAAACACTACAACTTGACCAAGAAAATAAATCACCCACAGTAATGGCCAAATCATTTCTCTGTAGTGTGTGTTTCATAAACCAATTTCCTACAGGAATTGTAATTTTCTTAGATGGCAATTTTACAGGACGTAAGTTTACATAGAAAATTATGTGTAATAGAATGACGTAAATGGGAAATTTATTTGTTTATTGTAAAGACCGTGTATACATCTTTAGAAAGAATGTTTGCTACTTCTGTATGGGCTTAATACAAATCTGATTGTTGGTCTCGTATATACGTAGCCTTTTCCCTTTGTGTCCTTACAATCACCATGGCAACGAGCCTTTTGATCAGATTCTAAAACCCAAAGTCTGCTACAAGGTTTAATGTATTTAAAGTATATTTATGTAAGGTATGTGGGCGAGGGGTGGGAATTGTGTAGGAGACGCGCGCGCGCGTGCGCGGACATCAAGCTGACAGATGACTACGCTCTATTCTATTTGTCGAGAATAAAGACAAACCCTCTGCCCGGGTTTATGCTTTCAGCATTCCTGATCTGTATAAGGCAGGTCGCTATTGGTGTAATAAAAGCGATAATGCGTCCCTCACTGCTTGGACCGAATCCAGGTCACAGGCAACTCAGACCTGTCGTAGTATTGTTCGGTGTGTTCATGGTGTATTTTTAAAACTTTGGCACTTGCTGTGGGAAGAGCCAATGTCTCGTTTATGATGCCCGTTTGTTTCTGCATCGGCTTTTCGAAAATAAAATCAGACCTTTGTGAAAGGATGGTTTGTTAAAACAAGAGGGAACTGAATAGTTCCTCTGTTTTGTTACGAACTGAACAGTTATTTTCCTATAGCTTTTAGATCGGTAGTCCTAACTCTGTGTCTGCAGACCTGTGCCACGGACCACATTTTCCTATAACTTTTAGATGAGTAGTCCTAACTCTGTGTCTGCAGACCTGTGGCACGGACCACATTTTCCTATAGCTTTTAGATCGGTAGTCCTAACTCTGTGTCTACAGACCTGTGGCACGGACCACATTTTCCTATAGCTTTTAGATGAGTAGTCCTAACTCTGTGTCTGCAGACCTGTGGCACGGACCACATTTTCCTATAGCTTTTAGATCGGTAGTCCTAACTCTGTGTCTACAGACCTGTGGCACGGACCACATTTTCCTATAGCTTTTAGATGAGTAGTCCTAACTCTGTGTCTGCAGACCTGTGGCACGGACCACATTTTCCTATAGCTTTTAGATGAGTAGTCCTAACTCGGTGTCTGCAGACCTGTGCCACGGACCACGTATTGCATAATTGGGCCTACATATATCTTATAAGTTATAACTAAATTTAAAACTGAATTAATAGTTTTTAAAAACAAACTGTTATTATTAGTTGAGAAACTATTGTAATTAAAAATATTACAAACATATAAATTGTAATTTTCAAAGTGTACGATAGATTGCATATCACAAAAAGTAATAAATATATAAATTGTAAATTGTCTTTTAATGAAATGGAGGATACAAAATTTACTTTGTCGAAAATAACAATTGGCACGAGTTTATTTAACAGGCTGAGGGATTCTAGGACTTGGGACTCGGATTCATATGCTATAATGTTATTACAAGATAGTTTTCTGCATTCAAAAATAGTTGATTGAGAAGATCTTATCTATGCTCCAGAGATGTTACGTTCAACCACAATAACAATAACTCTATAAATAACAAGGCTCTGTCAAGACTTAACTTTGTACAAAAATAATGACGTAGTTCAGTGCGCCTTGCCTACTCGCTGTTACACCTCTCGGCGAGGACGTCTCACCTCTTAGGCGCCCCCCCCTATTTTAGAAGATAGGCTGAAGATAAATGGTATGGTGATCGAGTCGAGCACCTCGAACACGAGAAAAAGGGAACGTCTAGGAACGTCATGGATAGACTAAGAGGATGAAATCATAGACTAAAGAAAATTGGAAATTGAGCCTGGTGAAAAAAAGACCAATTGCGACACTGTTGGAGTAGTACGGTTTGTAGGACTTGAGAAGGTTAATGCGGCGGGCTATTTAACAGTTTCAGAGTATTTTCTTTGCTAAATCAGAAACGGATTTTCTATTGTACTCTATGAACTTGGGCTGTATCCCGCTACGTCTGTAAGGGACGGTAAGTCGCAGCAGTTGTTGAGGGCGTAGCAAGCTGTAGTGGCCCCACTACTCGCCTACGAGGTATGGGAAAGCGGGCCGGCGACCATTCCGGGTCTCGGGGCTTAGTTATCAGAAATGCTACCACGGGTCATGTACTCAGCCGACGGAGGCTCTGTCTTCCAGGGGGATTGAGGAAAGGTTTCGTGTGAGTAGTGGTTTCATATACTAGTGTAGACTGTACAAGGATCTATAGATGAAGAGTTTCAGTGGGGAGGAGGCGAAGACGGGAGGCAGGTACTCCTCGCCAAATATTCATCTTTAATCACCATCTTCTTCTTCATCGTCACCGTCTTCCGCTTCTTTTCGTATCTCTCTACTACTTCTGAGCTCTAATAAATCAATGGTGGATCCCAATTCATGCCTCGCTTTTCTTGTCGAGAGCGAGTAACTATAGTAATTTGTGTTTATTTATTGTTATGTAATTTTGTTTGTTTATTAGGTTTTAGTTTTTTTTTATTTCCAAGTAGTGTTGTGTAAATTAGAATTCTAAATTTGTAATTTTTATTATTTTTTGGCCCATTGGTATTTTATGGGCCTATTGGGTTCATTGGCCATGTGGCAAGCTGATGACCTCTTTCAATGAAAAATCAGGAGATAGTGAAATGGAACAGACGTGCGCGCTAAGAGGGGGATGAAAAACCCTGGCAAGAAATAAACCCTGCCAGGATAAACCTCGGAATTGATAATGCAGGTGCTAGGATATCCTTAAACTAAAAGTTAAGGAGAGGTATTGCCTGAAAAATATCTTGACCTGAAAAAATATCCTAACCTTAAAGCTAGCTAAAGACCTCTTGTCTCTCACTTTCGTCATCATAGGTAATAATTAAATATGCGTATTGCTGAACAAAACTTAATGGTTTTGTTTTCAATGTTTATTTGGAACAGCGCTTAAATAATAAATAAATAATACTAAAAAATCTCTAACAACGAATATTTTTATTCAATTCCTTCTATTAGCTCACTCTCCCTATATCTTGTTCAAATTTGCAATCGTTTAAAAAATACTGTTTATTCATCCTCTCAAGTTCAAATACATTCTTTAAAATTGCTGACACTTGTTGTTAATTCAGTTTTTTCAAATATTAATTCATTAATTAAATTTAAAATGAATAAATTTTAGTTTTATATGGGAGAAAAACTTTTCAGAAAAGGGAAAAGGTATGCAAAATATTTATTTTGCTTTTTTTGTTAGTTTATTTATATTAATTGTAATTATTTAATAAAAAGCAACTAAAATAAACATTTTTTGTTTTCCTAAGTAGGGATTGACTTTAAACTTTTTTTTATTTATATTATTTGTTTATACAATATTTATAATTTTATATAGCTTTGGGACGTTACTGTTATGCAAGTCTTTGGGTGAAGTTTAGGAGCGCGAATATCGATTTATTCGTATATTGAAAGTTTGTATCGTTGAGTAAAAAAAGGGTTTGCATCTGCTATTTTCGTTCAGTGAATAAACAAAACTCGAATCCCGTGTGCATTGTGAGTCATGGTTTTCGGTCAGTAATACACCTGACCTCGACCCAGTTGTATTGTAAGCGGCCGCGGTTTACAGTAGGCAACATGGAAGACGTGTACTGATGGTAACAACGTATAAAATAGTTGTAAATAGGGGCGTTAGAAAGAAACATATCGTTAGCTATTTTACGTAAAATTATAAATCGTTTTTGAATCTTATCTCTGCAAATTTATTTTATACGCTGAAGGCTGTTACATTTACCACAAAGGAGGAGGTCCTTGGATTTATAGCGAGGTATCTACCATTGCTTTCTCATGTGTGGTTTTAAGAATGATACATTTATATTTATCTTTCTTTTATACATTAAATCTTGAGTGTGGTTAATGATACATTTATATTTGTGGCATTTATACATTAAATATTGTGTGTGGTTAATGATACATTTATATTTATGTGGCATTTATACATTAAATATTGTGTGTGGTTAATGATACATTTATATTTATGTGGCATTTATACATTAAATATTGTGTGTGGTTAATGATACATTTATATTTATATGGCATTTATACATTTAATATTGTGTGTGGTTAATGATACATTTATATTTATGTGGCATTTATACATTAAATATTGTGTGTGGTTAATGATACATTTATATTTATGTGGCATTTATACATTTAATATTGTGTGTGGTTAATGATACATTTATATTTATGTGACATTTATACATTAAATATTGTGTGTGGTTAATGATACATTTATATTTATGTGGCATTTATACATTTAATATTGTGTGTGGTTAATGATACATTTATATTTATGTGGCATTTATACATTAAATATTGTGTGTGGTTAATGATACATTTATATTTATGTGGCATTTATACATTAAATATTGTGTGTGGTTAATGATACATTTATATTTATCTTTCATTTATACATTAAATCTTGAGTGTGGTTAATAATACATTTATATTTATGTGGCATTTATACATTAAATATTGTGTGTGGTTAATGATACATTTATATTTATGTGGCATTTATACATTAAATATTGTGTGTGGTTAATGATACATTTATATTTATCTTTCATTTATACATTAAATCTTGAGTGTGGTTAATGATACATTTATATTTATGTGGCATTTATACATTTAATATTGTGTGTGGTTAATGATACATTTATATTTATGTGGCATTTATACATTAAATATTGTGTGTGGTTAATAATGCATTTATATTTATGTGGCATTTATACATTAAATATTATGTGTGGTTACCGATACATTTATATTCATTTGGCATTTATACATTAAATATTGTGTGTGGTTAATGATACATTTATATTCATGTGGCATTTATACATTAAATCGTGTGTGTGTGGTTAATGATACATTTATATTCATGTGGCATTTATACATTAAATATTGTGTGTGGTTAATGATACATTTATATTCATGTGGCATTTATACATTAAATATTGTGTGTGGTTAATGATACATTTATATCCATGTGGCATTTATACATTGAATCTTGTGTGTGTGGTTAATGATACATTTATATTCATGTGGCATTTATACATTAAATATTGTGTGTGGTTAATGATACATTTATAATCATGTGGCATTTATACATTAAATCTTGTGTGTGGTTATTGATACATTTATATTCATGTGCCATTTATACATTAAATCTTGTGTGTGGTTATTGATACATTTATATTCATGTGCCATTTATACATTAAATCTTGTGTGTGGTTATTGATACATTTATATTCATGTGCCATTTATACATTAAATCTTATATGTGGTTAATGATACATTTATATTTTTACAACATACAAAAACAGTTTTCATAAACATTTTAGTCAAATTTCTTAAGATTACTTAATACCAAGTTATGTAAATTTCTATAAGTATTAAGATTATTAAATAATAATTCATCTTAAAATATTTTTCAATTACTCTACTTGAAGAATAATATAGAGGTTGTTCCATGAAGAAATGGAGACACTTTTAGGGTTGTGATTCAGGTGGAAGTATTAGGATCTTCGCCAGTGTGTTATGTTCCATGTTGAGGAAAAATGGTGACTCTGAGTGCCAGCCTTTCGACTCACTTCCTTCTCAAAGATACGCAAAGATGTTTGATAATTAGGAGAATCAACAGGCTGGCATACGAGACCAATCCTCCAAGAATATAACCTCAAACTCGTGACTAACATCAGGGCCGAAATAGAAGGCTTGGTGCCAAGACTCGTCGTAAGAAAAATGGTGACTCTGAGTGCAAGCCTTTCGACTCACTTCCTTCTCAAAGATACGCAAAGATCTTTGAGAATTAGGAGAATCTACAGGCTGGCATACGAGACCAATCCTCCTAGAATATAACCTTTAACTCATGACTATCGTCAGGGCCGAAATAAAAGGCTTCTTGCCAAGACTCGTGGTAAGAAAAATGGTGACTCTGAGTGCAAGCCTTTCGACTCACTTCCTTGTCAAAGATACGCAAAGATGTTTGATAATTAGGAGAATCTACAGGCTGGCATACGCGACCAATCCTCCTAGAATATAACCTTTAACTCATGACTATCATCAGGGCCGAAATAGAAGGCTTCTTGCCAAGACTCGTGGTAAGAAAAATGGTGACTCTGAGTGCAATCCTTTCGACTCACTTCCTTGTCAAAGATGTTTGAGAATTAGGAGAATCTACAGGCTGGCATACGAGACCAATCCTCCTAGAATATAACCTTTAACTTATGACTATCGTCAGGGCCAAAATAGGCTTGGTGCCAAGGCTTGTCGTGGGAGCCCGAAAGACTTACTGTGAGGTCTGAACTGGCCACCTCTGGGACGCGACGGTTTTACTCGTTTTTCCGTAACTACTCGGGACCAGTAGAACCTTCCGAGCGGCCAGGTTTCCTCACCCCGTCTAATTAGTTGGGTCCAGGAAGTGCTATCTGAACTTTATTCACTCTCCGTTTGCTCCACTTAAGGGTCGAATCCTTTGGCTAGTGACTTGGCCCTGCACGGACATGAACCCATCTGTTGGAGAAATAATTGTAAGTAACATAAATAACAAATGTATACCCTATTATGTGAATATTCAGAGTTAAATCTCACCTGTACTTTCTGCAGCAAGAGCAGTAGCTATAGGGCTTGTGTTTCTTGGTGAAGCGTGACCTTCATAGGCGAAAGCAACTGCACCTTTTTTGTAGTGGTGGGGAGTGCGAAGCGCCAGTCTGTCTCGAGCCGTAACCTTGTGTATTCGGTTGTTGTACTAGCGAGCCAATATAAGTTCGTAGATTAGTAGCTAAACACTGGTCGGTCTCCGTCACCCCTCCAGCCTCGGCTGTCCCCACTCCTCCGCTGCATTTCCCCTACCCAGGCTTCACGACGTTCCGCAAGACATCTAGTTAAAGGTGCTCACGCGATGAAATCCGTTGCCTTCAGCAAGGCGGATTCACATTTCTCCAGCGCGGTGTCACTGTTGTGCAATACAAAGCACATGTGAATCGGTCTGACGACAGCAGGAGGTGGGGTTAAACTCTTAACACTCGTCGTATAGTACACCTTTGATACTTTTCCTGTAGTAGAATTCCAAGGCATTACTATTTCTAGGTTTTACCAGAGATGTTAGGTCATTGTTTGATAAATAAAGTGAGGGGGGTTTACTATTCCACTTTACCCTATATTTCTACATGTGCTTAGGTTCTGATATTTCCTTACTTTTGTCAATTTGATTTTGTTGTGAGGTATTTGTGTACGTTGACAATGCTAGCGTCGGTCAAATGGAGTTACTGTTTTTACATTCCATGTTTAATGTAGGCTTACATTCTATACGTTTTCACCATTTACCTTTTTTAAAAATATATCGTTTTCACCAGAATATAATCTACTTTAGCTATAAAATATATTTTAATAATGCAGTAATTTCAATTTTGTACACATTACTGGATATTTATTTAAACATTATTTTAATTTCTTTGTTACGATTTTCGCTAGTTGCGTTGACATATTTGATGATGTATTTTTGTAGATGAAACCGCCAATTATAAGATAATGTGCAGTATTTAAACTGTTTGACAACGCAGTCTTTTTTATCTGAAGTTAAACCTTTCTTTTACAACTAAACTCTTCTATATTTCGAACCTTCGTCACCTTCAGATCTGCAATGAACAACGACAATTTTAATTGTGTGTAACATTTTGTATAAGTTGTTTTATAACATCGTAAAATACTAATTATATATGTGTTATAAAACAGTTAGTTATTATTTGTTATTACAATTAGTAGATTTATACAAATATGTAGTTAGTTTGGAGGTTTTAGTACAAATATGTAGATTTATAAACCCATAAGTTAAATTAAGGTGCCTACAGTAAGTTATTACTTGCACTGTAATAATTTATTAATTGTAAAAGTTTTCAAAAAAATAAAATATGTATCTTTCAATTCATTCTTTTAGTTCACAATCTCCTTATATGAATCTTGTAGTCCTTAATAAATACCTTATTTCATCCACTCAAGTTCAAATACATTTTTTTTAAAACTTGTAGTGGATGACACGATGTTAATACAGTTTTTCAAAATATTAATTCATTAAGTAAATTTAAATAATTTTAGTTATATAAGGGGAAAAAACGTTTCACAAAAGGGGCAAGGTATCCAATATAGGTACCCCCATTCGGCTTAAAATAAGTGATAACATGTGATTTCATAAAACAACTTATTTTATGTTATAGGTTATGTGGTAGAACAGCTGTTATAACGCATAGGCTATGATACTTTATTAATATTAATTGCAATTATTTATTAAAACTACAATATTGTATAATTTGTTTAAGTTAACTACAAAATAATAGATCAGATATGTGTTAAAGAAAGCTAATTATTTTAAAATCACTTCACAAAGTTTTAATCTTCAAACTCTTGTATCATGTTTTTCCAAATTTAAAAAAAACGTACTAGTCAAACAAACCGGAAATGGTTTCCATCTCACTTCCGGTTTCGCGATGCGGTTATAAGCATCACCTTTTAACTCCCTCCACTGTTATTAAAGTTAAACCTCGCTCAGCCTTCCCCCCTTTTCCCCTCAAAGATGTTTGGGGTTTATAATTCCGTTCGCGTAGCAAAGTGTATAATTTAAATAACGCCCTTGACGTATAGCAGACTCTAAATAAGTGGAGAGAGAGTTTGTTAAAGAATGGAAAATACGATTTTTCTGTCAGCATTTCACTTATAAATAAATTGCTTTTGTCTCTGGAGTAGTAAGTAGGGCGTAAACGAGTGTCTGACTTGTTATTACTTCAACGTTTGTAAAGTTTTATTTTTAACGGGATTTTATTATTTAAAACTGTTACTTAATGTCCCACTTGAAGCCCCCAATCAGTAATATATTTTCTCAAAAGCGTTTTAATAACAGTCATCATCATTATCATCATCGTCAGTAACTATAGCTACACACATTCTAAACCAATGGCGCCCATGCCAGAAGACAATGGCAGGTCGTGGCTCTGTAGCTTAAAAAAAAAGTATCCAAGCTTTATATGTAGACTAGTGCATTTTTTCGAAAAAAATTGTTTTGAAAATTGGTGGGGGCTGAAAGAACATGACTTGGGGCTGAAAGATATTACAAAATATTGTTTTACCCTTGAATGTTTACATATTTTTGTTTTAATATTACATGTTACTATTAAAATCAATAAAAACTACGAGTAATTAGTTTAATGTGTTCACCGTGATCTAGTACTTTATAACAAGTATAGGTAAAATTCTATAACCTTGCACTTAGGGGTTGCAGGCCTGGACGAAAGATCGAGGACGAAGGAAGGTTGGAGGTGCTCGCAGGTCATTTTAAAAAACTCCCACCCTTGGACTTTATTATTAGTCCTTGGGTTATTATTCAGTTGATTGTAAATACTTTTTGAAGTATAGTAAAAATGACAGCAAATGTAAAGAGGGCGTTCACGGAAGCGTGCAAATAGGATTGTCCAAGGGTTGGGACTTGTATGGCCCCGACGAGGCATGACTACAGCACCTGATGTTTTCTAGACTACGAATACACAATTCCTAATTAAGAGCCAAGTGTTAGTTTATAAAATTTTACCTGTAATGGGTTAAACAAGGACAAGACTTGAATTGTTAAGTGTGAACATCCAACCCCTCCTTCAGAATTTCATATGGGCGCAATTGTTCTAAACTAACTGTTGTATTTAGGCTATTTTTACTGTTTTTATTCTACTCCATATTTCTTGGAAATAGAGGGGAAACAGACGTAATTATGTCATGTTGTCACTACCAGAGATTGTTACTAGAATTTTTTACAACATTTTCACTATAATTATTTTTTCACATACTTTATTAACGAAGTTAATGAAGTATATTACTCTTCATATACTTTCATATACTTCATTCATACACGACTGACAATTGCGTCGTGTTTAACATATATTTCCAAAGAATAATGTTGAATCAATGTATTATGTAAAATTACCTAAATGTTACAGTTTAAAAATTCTACTCTTGTAGAGTAAATCCGTAGTAGCTGACTTATTGTCGGCAGGACGCCGGACCGGCTCAGCGCGAGTGAGTGTGTGAGGGTCGCCTAATTCTCTAGGCGCTTCCGAGTATGTGATGAGTGTAGTTTAGAATTAGTGTAGTTATACTAACCGACAGGGATGTCTCACTGAAATGTTTGTGAGAAAATAAATAATTTATGAGTTGTTTATAATTTTCAACACCTTTACTCACAAGCTATGCTCAAACGTTGACGAGAGCTGTAGGGTTACTATTTCTAGAAAACATATTCTTAGTAAAATACGATGGCTGTTTAGTTCATGCGAAAGTTTGTTTTGTAAACATCATTTGCCGTGCTGTAACCAATGATCGAATCCTTATTTACACGTCGCGTCGTTACTAATTGCTCTAATTGTTTCATAAAGCTAATAGTGCATTGTAATATCATAAATCTCTTGTTTCTAGGAAAGGTAACAATTCTCATAAGGAGCAGGCTATGCACGGAATTGCTAGAACCTTAGGGATGCTGGATATATTTTCTGTCATGAAAATGCAGTCACGCCAGAACAAACAAATTGAAGTTTATTTTTGTGAGATTTAAATTTAAATTCAGAGGAAATTATTACAAACAAGTAATGTAAACAAAAAGTTTTAAAGTCATTTCCTACTCAGTTCAACAAAGAAAAATATAATGCTTTAAAACATCTGTACTGGCACATAACCTATAACATAAAATCAGCTGATTTATGACACTATATGTTATCACTTACTTTAAGCCAAGAGGGAGGAAATAACTATATTGCATAATTAGCCTCTTTTGTGAAGAGTTTTTCTCCCGTATAAAACTAGAATTAGTTCTTTAACTTAAATTAATTAACTAATATTTTTTTTAAAACTGTAATAAAACCTAGTGTCATCCACTACAAGTTGAAAGAATGTAATTGAAGTTGAGTGGTTGAATAAAAAGTAGTTTACGAACGAATTAAAATTTGAACAAAATATATAAGAAGAGTGTGAGCTAATAGAATGAAGTGAATAATTACCCATTTTTGTAATACATACACAAACACATGCATTAATTTGTAATAATTTCCTTTGAAGAAGATTGCTTTGCAGTCGAAATGTACGAAGGCTTTAGAATAAAAAGATTTCTTTGTGGTTATTTATTTAAAGTGAAAAAACTGCAGAACAGTTGTGCGTACGTACGTTGTTTGTTCGCAACGTTCTGCTAACTATTGTTGAATCTAGAGGCATGGTCCAGGAATTCGGGAGGGTGTTGCCAGGGTTGTAGTCAGTAATTGGGGGAGGGGTGACTTTTAGAGGATTCAAGATAAAACGTGTTTAAAAAAAGAAACAGGAATGGGAATTCTACCCCCTTGTCCTCTCAGACCGCTTATAGGGCCTAATCAGTACATAATTACGTCCCCTTTGTAATCATTTAAATTGTTAGCATAGCTTCAGAAATTTGTGGGATTCTAACCCCTCTGATTCGCATAGGTGCATTTACCCAGTTGCTTGTGCCATCGTCCCCTTGAGTCCTTTCCTCCAACAGTGGCTTAATATTGTGTAAAGTGTTCGAAACTATGCCTCTTAATACAAATGCGTAACAAGTTCTTTCCCAGATAAATGTCAACTTCTGCAAACGTTAACGCGTTTTTAATGATTTCGTCTTGATTTTAGATTGTGAGATCCATTTGTTGTATTATACACACAAAGCACTATTATTCACTTCTTAGAATCACTATTTTTAATTTAACTATCGCGTTTCGACAGTAATATTGCCAGCATCAGTGACTAATGTACACTCTGATAAATGTTCGGGATATAAATGAAGTGACATTTTTATATGTTCGTTAAACATTTTTATGGTGAAAATTGAATAATAGTTAATCATTTTAACTTTAGTATATCACTATCCGAACTTTAAATTTTAATTTGTAAAAACTTACTGAGACAGAACGTTTTTGATCGCTATGTGGCGATCTGCATAACAAATATGTACATCAACATATCCGTATCCGAAACCAACATCCTAGAGACCTAGTTAATACAGAACAACATACCAAAAACCCAGGTCTCCGAAATTTAAAACACCCTCCATACCATCACCAAACAAATTTATTTCACCCACAGCTCAAACTTATATTTCACAACCAGATTGCCTACCCATGGAAAGTCCTGTTAGTAGTGTCTTAAGTGTAATTTTCCTACAACACACAGAAAACCCCAAGATACAAACAACACACACATACAAAATCATTTACTGGCACAGATACGTCGATGCTTGGAGATGTCGGGTCAAGCAGAAGACACCGATGAAGATCGCCAACTAGCGATCGAAAATGTTCTATCTCAGTAAGTTTAACAAATTTACAAAAGTTAAAGTTTGGATAGTCGTAAACTATTGTTTAAGTGAATAATAAGATTCACGGAACGTAATGGACTACAAAATTCAAGAATACAATTACCATATTATCGTAACAGATGTTTGCAATCGCAAAAGTATAATTAACGGCACGAAGTAGCGGAGACTTGTTTAAATATTACGAGTAATCTTGATGCTTAATGACCCGTATTAAGGGGAAGAGATCACTGTGCCATTGGTTTGTAACAACTAGAACAGAGCAAATCTTCCCCTCTTACATTATAAACACATCCTTTATAGATTTATTCCATGTCCTAATTCATAGATAAACTTGTAGATACGGGCTTTCTTTATTCCATGTAGAGTGAACATAATATTATATTTGGTGGTAGTTTTTTTATTTCTTCTGTGTATTTACGAAGATACAATTTTGAACAGGGAACAGGGTAACGCTTATGGAACATTTAGTTACTAGGTTGGAACATCTATTGGGTCAAATATTTATGCGCGTAAATTCGCAACGGTCATTTTATTGTGCGATGAAATAGTTAATGATTGTTCATGCAACCGTTATCTATGCACATTTCCTAGTTTTTTTTAATTTTAATTATATAAACATTTCATATCTAATTAATATTCATCTTATATTTGGACAATTGTATGCTGGTATGAATATGTAATGATTGTACAATTGTATATGATATGCTTGTGTAGGAAAATTATTTATTTTTTAACAAAAAAATAATAATATATAATATTTTGTCTTTTTTTATATAATTATTCCAATATACCTCTTTGTTTTATATTTCCCCTGAGTTTTTATTGAGTTTGTTTGGACCTATGAGTCCGTATGGATCTAATAAAATTATTTTATACTTCTTAGCGCTTTTTAAATACATTTTTAAAATTTTGTTTGTTTTTAAATAGTTTCATTTTGTTTTATTTAATCTGTTTATTATTTTCTTACTGTCTCTGTGTAATTTATTTTCCTTTTTATGAGTTTCTAATTAATGTTTATGGGCTTATGTGTCTGTATAGACCATAGAAATGATTTTGTATTTTTAGTTCTTTTTAAAAACATGTTTTAAATTTTTGTTGTTTTTTTATTCTACATAGTTCTTTCTTATTTGATTCTCTGTATCTGACGTATTTCCACTTGTCCTTTTTTCTCAGTTTGCATTGAATATTTTTTGGATAATGCATCGGTATTGATCTAAAGGTGAATTATTTTATATTTCCTAGTTCTTTTTAAAAATGTATTATATTTCTTTATTTTTTGTTTTTCCAAGTAGTTCGTCTGTATTTGATATTGTGTATGTCATAATTACCTTATTCTCTTTGTGTCTTTTTGTTTCAATTTTTCCCTTCTTCTGAGATGTGTAATGGTCTGTGGTAACAGTGATGGTTTCTGGAAAGTATCGCGTAAAAGCAAGACACGTTCTCGGCTAAATTTAACCAATAAACTCTGCAGCGCCGTTCGTTCTGTTCGCTCCCTGTGTAACTCACCCGATCCTGAGTTGTTCCTTTTGCTGATTGCTGTCGTACGTTCCAATCTGATGACGTCATACAAGTATGCATTCTCACCTGCATCAGACGCTTTGTCGTGTCATGGGAAGTTATATTATTTTTGTAATCCTAATTTCTATCTTTATGATGTTATAAATAATATTTGTATACGTTTAACGTCATTCTTGGCGATTTGTCCATGTATATAGGGAAAGTTTTGGAAAGCAATGATGTTGACAACAGTATTGTAACAAGTATTAAAAACAAAAAAAGACAATACCTACTTAGGTCAACACAAGTTTTATTTTAGTTACTTTCTATTAAATAATTACAATTAGTATAAATATAGTAACATAACCTATAACGTAAAATCAGCTGTTTTATGAAAACATATGTTATCACTTATTTTAAGCCAAATAGATCTAAATACCTATTTGCATACATTGACCCTTTTATGTATAGTTTTTCTCCCATATGAAACTAGAACTAGTTAATTATTTAACTGATGAATTAATATTTGAAAAAAATGTATTGTCATAAAGTGTCATCTACTACAAATTTGAAAAATGCATTTGAACCTGAGTGGATGAATAAAAAGTATTTTATTAACGATTGAAAATATGTACAAGATTTATATGGGGGGATTGTGAAGTAATAGTAGAATTTGTATAAATATGAACTTTTTAATATATTTTTATAAGTAAGTAAAATAAATTATTTCATGACCAATTATAGAGAATTTAGAACATCAAACAGTTTTTAATACAATTCTTGACGTTTTGATACTATGTTAATCTTTTTAGGAACCTAATATGAAACACACACACACACACACACACACACACACACACACACACACACACACACACACACACACACACACACACACACACACACACACACACACACACACACACACACACACAAACACACAAACACACACACACACACACACACACACACACACACACAATAGAAACACACACATACACACAAACAAACAACACACACACACACACAAACAACCAACACACACAACACAAACACACAAACACACACACACACACACACACAAACACACACACATACACACACACACACACACACACACACACACACAAAACAAACAACACACACACACACACACACACACACACACACACACACACACACACACACACACACACACACACAAACAACACACACACACACACACACACATACACACACACACACACACACACACAAACAACACACACACACACACACACACACACACACACACACACAACACACACACACACACAAACACACACACAGTAGAAACACACACAAACACACACACATACACACACAAACAAACAACACACACCCACAAACAAACAACACACACACAAACAAACAACACACACACACACACAACACACACACACACACACACACACACACACACACACACACACACACACAAACACACACACACACACATACACACACAAACAAACAACACACACACATACAAACAAACAACACACACACACACACACACACACACACACACACACACACACACACGCGTGATTTAATAGTCTATAAAACGACAAAATAAAAACATTTTTTGTAAACACATCTAAACTACACAATAAAATGCCTGAATGCTGTTAGTTAATAAATAACAATGATTATAAACTTGTAACTCTACAATGGCCACAAACAGGTGGAAAGTTAGAGTGAAGAAGTGTATATAGTGAACCGTCAGAATATTATCTATAGAGGACGAATCAGACGTACAAATGTTATTGTTGTAGCAAATGAGGAACATACAAGAAAATGAAGAAAGGAACATTGTAAGAAGCAAAACAAGAAACATTGAAAATATATATTGTTTTCAGAAACCACTATCCTGAAACAAAAGTCTTGAACGGCCCAGAGGATTAGGCGACCCTCGCGCATACACACACTTGAGTTGTCTCGGCCCTGCGGACTACCTGCTGTCGATGATTCATCTTACACCCATTTGTGTAAAAAAGAATGACTTTTAAACTGTAGCATTATTATAATTTTCCTGGCAATTTTTGAGATTCTACATAGTATTATTCCTTGACATAACAATCAATTATTAAACATCGATTTTCTATATCGATTGAATTACTTTTAATATTAGTTAAATATCTACATAATTTCGTCGGATTATCCTCTATTTCCAATTAATAATCTGTATAATTCCAAAATGTCAGTAAATATTTCCTAAACATACATTTTAACAATTTTAGTTTCGTAGTCTAAGGCCTAGTGCAATAAAAATATTGAAAAGAACCCAAATACCACAAAAATAATCAAAAATAACAAATAAAACAAGTTACTTAAGATTAAACCCTTATGTACATTTCGATGACCATGTCATCATCATCAGAGGGTCTTGTTACAAAACACAATCTAGCACACAAGAAGTTACAAACTAGAATTATGTCATTCTAGTTTGTAACTTCTTGTGTGCTAGATTGTGTTTTGTAACAAGACCCTCTGATGATGATGACATGGTCAACGAAATGTACATAAGGGTTTAATCTTAAGTAACTTGTTTTATTTGTTATTTTTGATTATTTTTGTGGTATTGGGGTTCTTTTCAATATTTTTATTGTAATATATTGTACCACTGTGCTCTTGATATTGTGTATTATCATGGCTTGCCTAGTGAGTGACTCTTGGAAAACCATCGACGGTAAGCGGATTGTCAGCGCGTGTGAGAGTGTCCGTGCGTGGAAGTGCTAGGGTTACTAAACGCTTCCGAGTCTGGGTAACCTAAAATTTTTTTTTTACTAAATAAATACACATGATAAAGTTAAATATGTAGAATATTTTGGGGGCATATGTACCACCCGGACAAAAATTCTGTTTATGTTTGGAAAGAAAAAGATGTGGAAGAAGATTTTAGTTTTAGAGAGGGAAAGGAACAAGTGATGCAGTTGAACTACAACCAATGACCGGTGGAATATATTTGAAGAAAGATAAATATATATGTGGAATGGAAAAGGGGAGCGGAAGATACTTGTAAGGCTTCTGAAGACTATTTTGTCGATCGGAAAGAGAAGACGTCTAAGTGACTTTTGTATGAAACCACGAAAAGGTTACGTTATTAAGGGAGATATTATAAAACTAACCTGAGAATGTGTTAAGGAAACATTGCTATATTTAGACGTTGCAAGAATCTGAGCTACATGGTAAGACGAGTTGGATTAGGTTGTCTACGTGGCTAGTGAAGCAAAATAACATCTGTGACTTTTGACGGAAGATAACACTCCAACACTACAGATGATTTTTAATATGATTTAAGTCAAAGAGTAAAAACGTAAATACCTTTGTTAAAGACGCTTTCAATGAAGAAGTAATATTTTGAAATAAGAATTTATAAAAGATAAATTAAGATTTTGAAGTATTAAACTATTCAAGATCGAAAGAAACTTATTTTTATTGATGGTGGTAATGGAAGGTATTTTGATTAGGGTTTATTATGGAAAGATTTGTTTAACTTCTAGTACAAAATGAGCATGTGAGAAGCAGGGTTATTTGGCAAAGAAGAACAAAAAAGAATGAAACAGTAGCTTTTCATTTCAAACTGTAATATAGTCCAGACTGATAAGAGTTTCATTAAGGATTAGGCGACCCTCACACACTCACACTCGCGCTGACCTGGTTCCGGAGCTTTATCTGCCAACCTGCCCTCGCGCTCATGAGTTATCAAGGCAATACAAGATACAGTCTGGGCGGCCACACGGTAACTTCAATCCAGTTAGACAGCTTTATAAGTATTTACACGTAATCTGACACTAGACCGATCGTCTGTACTAGTATAGGTAAAAAACCTTTTCTGCCGTCATGCGGGTTGCGTCAATTGTCCACGCGGTACTCGTGAAGGCGCTTCAGTAGGTTAAATACGAAATTCTATAAGTGATCTATGTGTACATCCGCGTAAATGTTCGCAGAACGGTCTTTGCCTAATCACCTTCCACCCCCGCCTATACTGAAGACGACAACGACTTTCAGGTTTACTGTTCAAGTAGGGGAAGTGTAGTGGGGCCCCTATTCGCTATTCCCCTATTCGTACTACTATTCCCCTATTCGCTAAGCTATGTGGCGCTCTCTATGGATGCTAAAACTAGCCACGTTACTTATCTGGGATACCATATGAACCGAGTAAGACCGTTTATTCTAAACCATAATTATGGTATAAAATGGAATTTTTATAATGTTTCCACTTGTTGCGAGCTGACGAGATCATGTAAACCCGATGAGGTGGTGTCCTTCGTATGTTGCCGCTGCCAGTGCCCGAAAATCTCCACAAGCTGATGTTCTGCCCCGTGTCTGTGAGGAGAGTCGCCGGAACTCAAAAAGTCAAGCAGTATTTGGCCCAGCTTTTCCTCCTCAAATTCACAAAGTTTACACAGTGTAGTTTCCTTAACATTGTATCTGTGACTGTATGGCCTAACCTTATCTTAGCGACAAAATTAGTTGTCGCTTTAGTAATGCATTAGTACAACGAAAGGTCTAGGCTTTGTTTGGATTTGGGGGTGCAGTCGAACTCCCCCAAATAGGGTCATCTCGAACTGCTCCGACGGGAACACTCATGAACAAGTTATGGAAATAATTCTTATGTTAGGTTAGGTTTTTGCTCACTCACTCAATATAGAAAACATTTTTCTGCTCACTAGTTGCCCACCGTGACTATCGAGATCAAAACTGGGTTGTGGCAGTGAGTGTTGGGGGGGGGGGGCTGACAGGTACTTTGGTAAATTTGTCGGCAATTCTTACCTCTTCCTTCTTACTAAGGCTACGCACGTGTAACGCGCGATGCAACGCTCTCGTGTGTACAGTGCGTGAGGTTTAACCGCGTCTCTGACCTTGAGATCGCTAGGCTGGACTGGGCTGCAGTGCGGGATCAAAACCCAACACCAGAAAACATCAGTGTCGTGTTTAAAGTGTAAACAGCTCTAATCAACTAATTGATAATACTGTAATAGTTTGATGTTGACTTGATCTTTAAATGTGTTGCTCTGCTTCTGCAAAGAAAGAGACGCGATTACGAAAGAGACGATATATGTAATGTTTAATGTTTTCATTTAGGCTAGTATTCAAACTGCTAACCAGAGACACCGTTAAACCTTACGCGCTGTACGTAGCCATTGACCTTGGGAACTGACCACGTTCACGACTAAACTCTCAGACGCGCGTTACGACGCGTCTCCAGTTGAAAACGCCCATCGCATGTGTGCACTTACATATGTTCTTTAGTACTTCAAGTCGCGCGTTTAAAGAAGATTGCTGCCTGTGGTGCCTCGTCTCCACCGGTGCACCCACTCAATATGAAAAACGTTATATTAACATGTTATAATTTTGTAAATTCGTTGCACAAGACCGTGTACGTGTGGGTGTGAAACTTATAGACAATGTACGGATTACAAAACAATTTTTCAGATAATTCCTACCTAGAACACTCGTGTACAATAATAAAATTCTGATAAATACTTCAACATAAAATTTTTCAATGGCATTTAAAATTTTATACAAATTTAACTATTTTATTACAAGCAATTTGTTCTTTGCAGTTCTGAGAAATGCCCTTGTTATATGAATGCAGTAGGATTCTCGCGCAGCTAATAATGACAGTACTAGGAATCCCAATTACAGCCAATTTCAAGCTCTTTATAAGCCGTCAAGAGTTTCCTTTTATTCCTACAATTCTGAACAATTTAGAACAGATTTATTAGAAAATAAAGAATAAACGATGGTTACTATCATAGTTTACCAAATTAAAGAGGTTTAGGGCTAGATAGCCTATTTATAGATATTTTCTCTATTTAGTTTATAAAAAAAAAGTAATAAACACAATTAAGTCAACCCTACTTAGGTCAAGAAACAAAAATTTTATCTTAGTTACTTTTTATTAAATAATTACAATTAATATAAATTAAGTAATATAACCTAATTGTTAAAACAGCTGTTATAACATAAAATCAGCTATTTTTTGAAATCGTATGTTTTTTACTTATTGTAAGCGAAATGGGACGAAATAACTATATTGCATACCTTGCCCCTTTCGTGAAAGGTTTTTCTGAAATATAAAACTAAAATTAGGTAATACATTATTAAATTTAATTATTGTTTTAATATTTATAAAAACTGTATTAACATCAAGTGTCATCGACTACATGTTTAAAAAATGTATTTGATCTTGAGTGGATGAATAAGTAGTATTTTATTAACGGCTGATGATTTGCATAAGAAATAAGGAAAGTGTGAACTAATAGAACGGATTGCATAATTAATAAAACAATTTTTTGCCATCATTTTGTAGGAGAGTTTTAAAAAGTTTAAAATTCTAATAGGCACATAACTCTTAGTCACATGAACTCTCTCGCTTAAAGCCTAATACAAGAAGGTGAATTTACAAGGTCAGTGAAGCTTGCAGGCCAGAATATCAGGAACGATTGTAATTTACAAAAAAAAAAATTGATATCTAGTAGGTATATAACCTATTGTAACCTAACCTAACCATTCAAGTAGGCTACATATCAAAATAACCTAGCATTAACATTATGATTCAAGTACTTGTTATGATAACTTAACCTAATCACACTTGTACATATGTTACACTACTTGCCTATAATAGCACTTACTTTTATGATTGTTGAGGACGGTTGTTTCGGGAGGTGTGTCCCAAAGTTGACAATGAATGGCCTACATCTCCTGAAACGACCGCACTGGACAATAACAAAAGTAAGTGCTACTATAGGCAAGTGTAATATGTGTACGAATGTTTTTAGTAAAAAAACTAGTAGCTCACGTGAAATGGAATTGAATAATATAAACCTAATCATTCGGGTACATTTAACTATAAATCCTAGTCGTACGTTTAGCCTTATGGCTACTTGTTATAATAACTTAACCTAATAATAATAGCATATGTTACTACACCATAACGAACTAATACTTGAAGCATATATCAATACAATATAACCTTACCTATTCATTCGGGTAGGCCTGCTTGTTATTATACTTGACCTAATTATTCAAGCATATGATAATGCTTTGAAATAACCTAACCTAATCATTCGGGTAGGTCTACTTGACCTAATTATCCAAGCATATGATAATGCTTTTATATAGCCTAACCTAATCATTTGGGTAGGCCTACTTGTTATTATACTTGACCTAATCATTCGGGTAGGCCTACTTGTGATTATACTTGACCTAATTATCCAAGCATATATTAATGCATTGATATAACCTAAACTATTCATTCGGCTAGGCTTACTTGTTATTATACTTGACCTAATTATCTAAGCATATGATAATGCTTTTATGTAGCCTAACCTAATCATTCGGGTAGGCCTACTTGTGATTATACTTGACCTAATTATCCAAGCATATATTAATGCATTAATATAACCTAAACTATTCATTCGGCTAGGCTTACTTGTTATTATACTTGAAATAATTATCTAAGCATATGATAATGCTTTGATATAACCTAAGCTAATCATTCGGGTAGGCCTCTTGTTATTATACTTGACCTAATTATCTAAGCATATGATAATGCTTTTATATAGCCTAACCTAATCATTCGGGCAGGCCTACTTGTTATTATACTTGACCTAATTATCCAAGCATATGATAATACTTTGATATAACCTAAGCTAATCATTCGGGTAGGCCTACTTGTTATTATACTTGACCTAATTATCCAAGCATATGATAATGCTTTGATATAACCTAAGCTAATCATTCGGGTAGGCCTACTTGTTATTATACTTGACCTAATTATCTAAGCATATGATAATGCTTTGATATAACCTAACCTAATCATTCGGGTAGGCCTCTTGTTATTATACTTGACCTAATTATCCAAGCATATGATAATGCTTTGATATAACCTAACCTAATCATTCGGGTAGGCCTCTTGTTATTATACTTAACCTATTATTCAAGCATATGTTAATGCATTGATATAACCTAAGCTAATCATTCGGGTATGCCTCTTGTTATTAAACCTAACCTATTATTCAAGCTTGTGTTAATGCATTGATATAACCTAAGCTAATCATTTGGGTAGGCCTACTTGTTATTATACTTGACCTAATTATCCAAGCATATGATAATGCTTTGATATAACCTAACCTAATCATTCGGGTAGGCCTCTTGTTATTATACTTAACCTATTATTCAAGCATATGTTAATGCATTGATATAACCTAAGCTAATCATTCGGGTATGCCTCTTGTTATTAAACCTAACCTATTATTCAAGCTTGTGTTAATGCATTGATATAACCTAAGCTAATCATTTGGGTAGGCCTACTTGTTATTATACTTGACCTAATTATCCAAGCATATGATAATGCTTTGATATAACCTAAGCTAATCATTCGGGTAGGCCTCTTGTTATTAAACCTAACCTATTATTCAAGCATATGTTAATGCTTTGATATAACCTAAGCTAATCATTCGGGTAGGCCTCTTGTTATTAAACCTAACCTATTATTCAAGCATATGTTAATGCTTTGATATAACCTAAGCTAATCATTCGGGTAGGCCTCTTGTTATTAAACCTAACCTATTATTCAAGCATATGTTAATGCTTTGATATAACCTAAGCTAATCATTCGGGTAGGCCTCTTGTTATTAAACCTAACCTATTATTCAAGCATATGTTAATGCTTCGATATAACCTAAGCTAATCATTCGGGTAGGCCTCTTGTTATTAAACCTAACCTATTATTCAAGCATATGTTAATGCTTTGATATAACCTAAGCTAATCATTCGGGTAGGCCTCTTGTTATTAAACCTAACCTATTATTCAAGCATATGTTAATGCTTTGATATAACCTAAGCTAATCATTCGGGTAGGCCTCTTGTTATTAAACCTAACCTATTATTCAAGCATATGTTAATGCTTTGATATAACCTAAGCTAATCATTCGGGTAGGCCTCTTGTTATTAAACCTAACCTATTATTCAAGCATATGTTAATGCTTTGATATAACCTAAGCTAATCATTCGGGTAGGCCTCTTGTTATTAAACCTAACCTATTATTCAAGGTTATGTTAATGCATTGATATAACCTAAGCTAATCATTCGAGTAGGCCTCTTGTTATTAAACCTAACCTATTATTCAAGCATATGATAATGCTTTGATATACTAAGCTTATCATTCGGGTAGGCCTCTTGTTATTAAACCTAACCTATTATTCAAGCATATGTTAATGCTTTGATATAACCTAAGCTAATCATTCGGGTAGGCCTCTTGTTATTAAACCTAACCTATTATTCAAGCATATGTTAATGCTTTGATATAACCTAAGCTAATCATTCGGGTAGGCCTCTTGTTATTAAACCTAACCTATTATTCAAGCATATGTTAATGCTTTGATATAACCTAAGCTAATCATTCGGGTAGGCCTCTTGTTATTAAACCTAACCTATTATTCAAGCATATGTTAATGCTTTGATATAACCTAAGCTAATCATTCGGGTAGGCCTCTTGTTATTAAACCTAACCTATTATTCAAGCATATGTTAATGCTTTGATATAACCTAAGCTAATCATTCGGGTAGGCCTCTTGTTATTAAACCTAACCTATTATTCAAGCATATGTTAATGCTTTGATATAACCTAAGCTAATCATTCGGGTAGGCCTCTTGTTATTAAACCTAACCTTTTATTCAAGCATATGTTAATGCTTTGGTATAACCTAAGCTAATCATTCGGGTAGGCCTCTTGTTATTAAACCTAACCTATTATTCAAGCATATGTTAATGCTTTGATATAACCTAAGCTAATCATTCGGGTAGGCCTCTTGTTATTAAACCTAACCTATTATTCAAGCATATGTTAATGCTTTGATATAACCTAAGCTAATCATTCGGGTAGGCCTCTTGTTATTAAACCTAACCTATTATTCAAGCATATGTTAATGCTTTGATATAACCTAAGCTAATCATTCGGGTAGGCCTCTTGTTATTAAACCTAACCTATTATTCAAGCATATGTTAATGCTTTGATATAACCTAAGCTAATCATTCGGGTAGGCCTCTTGTTATTAAACCTAACCTATTATTCAAGCATATGTTAATGCTTTGATATAACCTAAGCTAATCATTCGGGTAGGCCTCTTGTTATTAAACCTAACCTATTATTCAAGCATATGTTAATGCTTTGATATAACCTAAGCTAATCATTCGGGTAGGCCTCTTGTTATTAAACCTAACCTATTATTCAAGCATATGTTAATGCTTTGATATAACCTAAGCTAATCATTCGGGTAGGCCTCTTGTTATTAAACCTAACCTATTATTCAAGCATATGTTAATGCTTTGATATAACCTAAGCTAATCATTCGGGTAGGCCTCTTGTTATTAAACCTAACCTATTATTCAAGCATATGTTAATGCTTTGATATAACCTAAGCTAATCATTCGGGTAGGCCTCTTGTTATTAAACCTAACCTATTATTCAAGCATATGTTAATGCTTTGATATAACCTAAGCTAATCATTCGGGTAGGCCTCTTGTTATTAAACCTAACCTATTATTCAAGGTTATGTTAATGCATTGATATAACCTAAGCTAATCATTTGGGTAGGCCTCTTGTTATTATACTTAACCTATTATTCAAGCATATGTTAATGCATTGATATAACCTAAGCTAATCATTCGAGTAGGCCTCTTGTTATTAAACCTAACCTATTATTCAAGCATATGATAATGCTTTGATATACTAAGCTTATCATTTGGGTAGGCCTTTTGTTATTATACTTAACCTATTATTCAAGCAATGTTAATACAATTTAGCCTGACCTAATTAATTGTATAAGCGTACGTTAATATGACATCATAGTTGTTATTTTGTTAAATTATAACTAATCACTAAATCATATGTTATAATATTCTGCCCGAACCATTGAAGTAGCCTCTTACAATGTCGTACGTTATAGGATTTATTATTTTCTTTAATCTCTGCACTAGAGAGTTAGGAAATTCGTGTATTTATATACAGTATAGTGTTGGGACTAAAACACGCCTACTTTTATATTTGAAAATTAACTTGAATTTGGCAAAAACAATTACATACTTGTTATTGTTTATTGTAAAACCCTATAGTGACAATGTTTTGCAGCATTATCATTAGAAGTACAATGGCCTACCGTAATTAGAATTCTCTTTGTTTCAGGAACATGGCGGCGAACCACAGCAACTTCAAATATGTAAGTATTGTAGCCTATAACCTTGACTTGGCACTGGGTTAACTACTCACAAACTCTCTCTCCCGCCCATCCTCAATCGCCTAGCTTCTATTTATAATGCCAAGGTATTCATGAATTAAAGTATGTAAACGTCTAATTGTTTTCCCAAACCTCAAAAAAGAAGATTCGCTATTATCGAATTCAAAAACATACTACGAGAAGCATCTAGTAAAGTTTTCTCAAGCTATTATTCGGCATTGTGTGAGCAGGTTCGCTATTATCGAACTCAAAAAACTTGCATCCAGTGATGTTTTCTCAAGGTATTTGGCATTGTGAGCAGGTACGCTATTATCGAACTCAAAAACTTGCCACGAATGTGATCCAGTGAAGTTTTCTCAAGGTATTCGGCATAGTGAGCAGGTACGCTATTATCGAACTCAAAAAACTTGCCACGAATGTGATCCAGTGAAGTTTTCTCAAGGTATTCGGTATTGTGTGAGCAGGTTCGCTATTATCGAACTCAATAAACTTGCCACGAATGTGATCCAGTGAAGTTTTCTCGAGGTATTCGGCATAGTGAGCAGGTACGCTATTATCGAACTCAAAAACTTGCCACGAGAGGCATCCAATGAAGTTTTCTCAAGTTATTTATTCGGCATAGTGAGCAGGTACGCTATTCTCGAACTCAAAAACTTGCCATGAGAAGCGTCTAGTAAAGTTTTCTGAGGCTATTTATTCGGCATTGTGAGCAGGTACGCTATTATCGGTTTCAAAAACATGACACGAGTGGCAGCCAATGAAGTTTTCTCAAACTATTTATTCGGCATTGTGAGCATGTACGCTATTATCGAACTAAAAAACATGCCACGAGAGGCATCCAATGAAGTTTTCTCAAACTATTTATTCGGCATAGTGAGCAGGTACGCTATTATCGAACTCAAAAACATGCCATGAGAAGCGTCCAGTAAAATTTTTTCGAAGCTATTTATTCGGCATTGTGAGCAGGTACGCTATTATCGATTTCAAAAACATGACACGAGTGGCAGCCAATGAAGTTTGCTCAAGCTTTTTATTCGGTCTGTAAGCGGACACAAGGCCATTCTCATAAAAAGAAATATGTCCCATGTTTCTCCCACAGAGAAGGGCATCTTCACGTCCCTTTCTATGTATTTTTAACTTATCTAAAACTTCTCAAGACCATTTCCTATAGAGTAGGATTACTTGAGTATGCTCTCCACACAACCTTCTCTAAACTGCAGAGAATGTTTGCCTCATTATTATTCACAATTATTTATTAACGATAGGTGTGAATTTCTAACCTAACCAACATTGGAAAGCGAATAAACATTTTGCGATAAAACTTACGAACCTTGCCATAACAGGTAAAGCTTATCCATTTATTACATATTCTTGCAGTAGGCTATAGTTTATTTGCGTAAAGAAAATCATTTCAACTTGCTGGAAATGATTTTAACCTGATGTATTGGAACAAACATAATGCTTACCTATACTTCTAAACTATCTAGGAATATAAATATAAGTAACATAATTTAAAACATAACCTGGAATAAATGTCCGATATATTTAATGAAAGCAGTGTCTGTGCTCAGCGTGAATTGTGTTCGCTGGCAAGTTAATCCTTTCTAAAATATTATCTCGGAGCTGTTGCAGCAGGAGTTCAGTGATTAAAAATGAAGGAAAATACAACAGAAGACGAGAAAGAACAAAATTTAATTAGAGAATTAATTTTCATTTTGTTCACAATACCATTTGCAAGGAATTTCTAACAAAATACTTTATAAGCACGAGGCGTGAATAAAAATAAATTTTCAGTATTGTATTTGCTCCAGACAAACTTTCCGTATTGGGCACAGAAATCCTAAAGCTTCTATAAATTGTCCAATCTTTGTATCCTCGTGTTATTTAATTTCACTCTGCAATTTATGTATGTGTTACGGCTTTATAGCATGTATGATGTAACCTGTCTTGTAGACTCGGATGTGTCTTATCACTTGCAGCCGCTCGCAGCTGTTATCCTAACGAGTCACCTACTAGCACCATCGCTAAGTAAATAACATTATTACCATAATTGAGCATTTAAATCGTGAAAATGTATAAAAAAGAATACCAAACACGACATAATTTGGTAAAAAAACAACAACAATATAGGCTACAAAGACGACGAGAAAAAACTCAATTTAATTAGAGAACTAATTTTCATTTTGTTCTCAATCCCGTTTCCAAGGAATTTCCAACAAAATACTTTATAAATACTATAGGCGTGAATAAAAATAAATTTTCAGTATTGCGTTTACTCCAAAAAAACTTTATCTTTCGTCTTTATTAGCCTACATTGTCCAATCTTTGTAGCGGTGCGTTATTTAATTTCACTATGCGATCTATGTATGGGTTACGGCTTTATCGTGTATGATGTAACCTGTCTTGTTGACTAGGATGGGCCTTATCACTTGCAGCCGCCTTCCTTAACGAATCAATTACTAGCACCCTTGCTAAGGAAATAACATTCTTCCCATAATTTAAAAATTTCCAAATATATTAGAAATATTAAAAACTATACCAAACACGATAATTTGGTAAAAGACAAAAACAATATAGGCTACAAAGACGACGAGAAAAAACTCAATTTAATTAGAGAACTAATTTTCATTTTGTTCTCAATCCCGTTTCCAAAGAATTTCCAACAAAATACTTTGTAAATACTATAGGCGTGAATAAAAATAAATTTTCAGTATTGCGTTTACTCCAAAAAAACTTTATCTTTCGTCTTTATTAGCCTACATTGTCCAATCTTTGTAGCGGTGCGTTATTTAATTTCACTATGCGATCTATGTATGGGTTACGGCTTTATCGTGTATGATGTAACCTGTCTTGTTGACTAGGATGGGCCTTATCACTTGCAGCCGCCTTCCTTAACGAATCAATTACTAGCACCCTTGCTAAGGAAATAACATTCTTCCCATAATTTAAAAATTTCCAAATATATTAGAAATATTAAAAACTATACCAAACACGATAATTTGGTAAAAGACAAAAACAATATAGGCTACAAAGACGACGAGAAAAAACTCAATTTAATTAGAGAACTAATTTTCATTTTGTTCTCAATCCCGTTTCCAAAGAATTTCCAACAAAATACTTTGTAAATACTATAGGCGTGAATAAAAATAAATTTTCAGTATTGCGTTTACTCCAAAAAAACTTTATCTTTCGTCTTTATTAGCCTACATTGTCCAACCTTTGTAGCGGTGCGTTATTTAATTTCACTATGCGATCTATGTACGGGTTACGGCTTTATCGTGTATGATGTAACCTGTCTTGTTGACTAGGATGGGCCTTATCACTTGCAGCCGCCTTCCTTAACGAATCAATTACTAGCACCCTTGCTAAGGAAATAACATTCTTAAAAATTTCCAAATATTTTAGAAATATTAAAAACTATACCAAACACGATAATTTGGTAAAAGACAAAAACAACAATGTAGGTGCAGCTTGTTTATGTGTGGCAACAATCATAAATTTAACAAATATATAGTTTCTCCTACGGGCGGCTGCAAGTGACAAGGCAAATCTAGATACCCCAGACAGGTTACATCATACATATGGCCTACTGTAATTAGGTGTAGACGAGGTGCAGGAAAAAAGACAGCTTTATATAGAAAATACGAACTAGTGTTTTGTTTTTTGAACCTAACCCCTAGATTATTTTCTCGTCTTTGTCATAGAAATAACCATTTATTGCTGCTATGTTTATTTCTAAAAGCAAACTGTTATACCTTAGTTAAAAGAGAAAGAAATTGTTTTCTATTTTGGGGTAATTTAAAGTCTTTTTTCTCCTGAAAGAAACTGTTACAGACGCAGTGTATCTTATATTGGGTTTGAACGTGTAAATAATTTTACCAAGAATAAATATTTTGTTGGAAAAGAATGTTGATTTTAGTATAGATAGCTTAAACAAGTAACATAAACAAAAAAAAGTCAATTACGCTAGTTAGTTTTTATTAAATAATTACTATTAATGTAAATAAAGTAACATAACCTATGCGTTATGCACCACATAACCTCTAACACAAAACAGCTGTTTTATGAAATCATATGTTATCACTTATTTTAAGCCATACAGGACGAAATAACTATATTGCATACCTTACCCCTTTTGTGAAAAGTATTTATCCCATAAAAAAATCAAATTAAATCATTATTAAATTTAATTAATGAATTATTATTTGAAAAACTTTATCAACATTGAGTGTCGACCACTAAAAATTTTAAAAAATGTATTAGAACTGAATGGATATATATATATATATATATATATATATATATATATATATATATATATATATATATGTATTTATTTATAAAGAGAGTGTAAACTAATAAAAGAAATTGAAAAATGAATTGTATTTTGATTTTTTTTAAAATTGTAATTTTAAAAGATATTTAAACGATCATTGTCTTGACAATACAAAAGGCTTGTCTAACATTTTAAAAAATTAATAATTTAATGAATCAATTAACGGTAATTGAATCACATTTTTAATTATGAAACAATTCATTTGGGGGCTATGTCGTAGTGAGCGAGATTTAAATTATCCACTTTCCAACCGAACGAATTATAAGGCACATTAACAGAGGGGAGGCGCGAAGACAGGAGACAACATTAAGAAGGTCTTAACTTTGGTATCGTTACATGGAGATGGAAGGTGTTTTCCTACGACGACATCTCAATCCGGAAGGGCTGGAAGCCGTTACTATTTGTTTTTGGTTAGCGAAACATGACAGACGAGGGTTTGAGGAAGTTATCTTTATTATTTAGTTTTACTGACAAATATTGTTAAACTGTTTAGGGGTAGTATTCGATCACAGTTTTAGAAAGTAATTGTATTTAATGAATTGAATTGTTATGTAAATTATTGCTGTTACAATTTTTATCAATACTCTCTAGAGGTGAAGTATAATCTAACTTCTATACATGTTTCATGTGGTGCTGTTTTTCATGATTAACACAATTTTTCGTTCCTCAACATGTAGCTTACAGTTGAGGCTTTTTCAGTTTCTTTTATTGGTTCACATTCACCATGTATATATCTTGTTAAAAAATTTCAATCGTTAATAAAATACTTTTTATTCATCCACTCAAGTTGAATTATATATTTTTTTTAAACTTATAGTGGATGACAAGATGTTAATACAGTTTTTTCAAATATTATTTTATTATTTAAATTTAATAATGAATTAATTTTAGTTTTATATGCGAGAAACAAGTTTCGCAAAAAAGACAAGGCATGAAATATAGTTATTTTGTTCCATTTTGCTTAAAATAAGTGATAACGTATGATTTGTTATAACAGCTGTTTCAACACATAGGTTATGACAATTTATATTAGTTGTATTATTTAATAAAAAATTGCTATATTAAAATTTTTCATTGTTAATTTAATTAGGAATTGACTTAAATTTTTTTTAATTGTTAAAATACATTTAATATGTTTTAGAAATTAAAATTACAATGGTATTTTGCCATCCTAGATGCTTTAGATATTCATCCGTGCTATCGCTTAGTCAGGAACTTGTCGTTTCCATGACAACAAGGTCAAATTTCTCGGTGCACAAATCGTCCGTCACCAGCTTTCTAACTTTGCCCAGTAAGAACTGTGTACGTGACAATGACGAAGTGGCAACGCCGCGCTCAACCATCCCCCCACCCCGGCGAATTCTATATATTTTGTTTTTAGCTGTAAATACGTTGTGAATAGGGCTGACGGCTTGATACGTTGTGAACAAGGCTGACGGCTCGACAAGAGCTTATTGTTTTTGTTCCAAAACTTAATAAAGATGTCGATTGAGAAGATTAAAGACGTTTTAACGGAGAAACAGCTAAGCGGCTTGATTAAGAATGAAATTATATAGATTTGCAACAGTAAATTTAAAAACCCTATTGGATACGAACATAAATAAATAGTTTATTAATTTAGATTTACTTAGTGGAATTTTTGTAGTTGAAAAGATGTTTATATAGGTTATGCTAAGTAAGTAGTAGGCCTAGAGCATTAGCATAAACTGAATTGAGCTTCACTTCCCCTTATTTGCAAGCGATCGATGCAGGGTAGAGCAATTAAAAGGTAAATGAGAAGGGGTGAGAGAGGGTCCGTGGACAGGTGAACGCTGCTATCGGTTTTATTATTTCATCTGTGCGTCACTGATTTATCTTTGTTTAATCTTTTAGTTTAATACTTGAGAAACTTTTACTGAAATAATTTAATGTTTAGTAGGAGGAATGTGTTAGTTGAAAATATAAGTACTGTTTGTAGAAGTTCTCATAAGTTTTCTTGTGGAGTCTAATTATCAGTATCTAGACGTCTGAAACATTATGTTGTCAAGGGGGGGGGGGGTCCTCTGAAATCCATCCTTTGCAGACCTTTGGTAAAATGTTTTGAAGTCTTTCAAATCTGTGAGTTAAAGAGGCTCGTTATGATATGCAGCCTATTGCTAGCCATATGCCAATATTTTGCAGTCTATTGGGAAAACATAAATATAGCACTTTCTCGTAGTTGTTCCTCGCCGGTGTCTTCTAGTGAAATTTATTGTTACGTCAGTGACTGCGTAATTACTGATTTAGTTAGAGATGTTTCAAGTTCAATGGACTGATAAGAAAAACAAGATCCGTCAAAAACTCTCAGTAAGTGTAAAATCTAAATCTTATCAGCAAACGAATTATCTTAAAAACACAAAAATATTTTAGGGAAAATATATAAATTTGTAGTTTTTGTTATTGATGCTAAGATTACGTTGATATTAATATCGAGTGTGACCATAGAGAACAGATGGCAAAGATATAGTCTACCGTGGAGACTTTTCCTCTGGGAGATGTGGTGTAAGATGGTCTAAAATAGAAGGTCACGTCACAACCCATAAGTAGTTAATTATTGTATTATTTGTCTCCAGTACTTTGGCTCTACTTAATTAATAGTCAGCCAATTATTACTTGGCTTTACTACTACGCATAGTACTACAAGGCCTTTTTTGCTGTGCCACTACTTAAAGAGCAGACCAGGTAACCGTGCACTCGGCCTTGAGTGATTGCAGTAGGTGGGTCGGGGATAGGAGGTCAGTATAAATACTTTCCTACAAACATGATAAGTTCTGTCAAAACACTGACTTGCATGAGACGGTCGATATTAGATAAATTCGATGACTAATTAGCTTCGGTATGAAATCACAATCTTGAAACACGTGTAGACTTATTGGATTTAGTACACGAGAAATCTTGTGCGATCTCACTGGGCCAAGTGCACGGTTACTGGCCCTTACTATACTTGCGACGAGTTTTCTGTGACACGTTACTGGTGCTAACCAGCAGTGTCATTACGTTTTTCGTCTGTCCATCGCTACACCACTCGAGGCAAAGTCACTAGCGGAAGAGAATAGTTTCGAAAAATTACTAACGTAATATAGCAGTATTGTTATGCTTATGTGTTGATCAGGTTTCACTCTTTTATTTATAGTGCTAGTAATGATGACGTAATCAGAAACAATCCCTATGTTTTATCGTAGTAATGATTTTTTTTGTAGTAAGTAAATACAAAAATTCTTGAAAATATAACAAAAGTTTATAGATCATATTGATATAATCCAGTCAACTTTATAAAAACACTTTGTGTAGAAAAACGCAAATAGATCTTACAATGTGTTCGTGAGATTTGTATTATGTACAATTTGTATTATAAATTGTCCGACTCTATTAAAGGAAAACGTTAAGGTTTTTTTATTAAAGTAAATACATGTGAAACTAAGGGTTGAAAGAGAAAGTGGTGACTCAAAAACAAAATTTCTGTCTACGCAGTTGTAATCCGCATTTGATCCCACGCAGTTTACCCGCCTAAGAGCAAGTTGTATATGATTATCTTTTAAACTATATTATATTTAAGAGTATAGACCAAACAAGTGCGATAATGATTCACTCAAGATTTATCGGTAAAGTGGGGGTCTACATAAAAAACCGGGTTAAGAAATCCATTAACCCGTCCTTCATCTAATACGACGTTATAAACTTTCTTAAATTTAAAAAAAAACTTGTTTGTTAAATACATCTTTAAGTATAATGAATATTTTTAATTGTATGTTTTCTTGAGCAACTGTGGCCTAATGTTATAATAATTAAATAAAACACCCACTAACCATAATATAACTTAATTAATTACTTAAATGATTAAATAAAGTTATATTGCGGTTAGTGTGTTTTTTATTTAATTATTATATAATGAATATGTTTCATCGTGTACCACGCCCCCCCCCCCAGGCATGAACCCCCAAAACCCGCTCAGCCCTCGTGACATCTATCCTCTAGCGAGCCGCCTGCCTCAATGTACATGTGGTTAGTATTCCTGGCGCGCGTGAAAGAATCGGGATAAACTGCCCATGTACGAAGCTAATCAGGTCTTTCCGTGGAATATTAGAAGGGAAAATGAAACAGTGCGCTAAGTGTCACCTATAAGCGGGATGAAAAGACTCGGCAAGCAACCCTGTCAGGAAAACCCCGTGGTCAGGTCATCCAGGAACCGTGAGGGGCTAAGGGATATTGCCTCACTAATGAGGCTATGGTAGGAATCACATGCACTTCTTTTGCTGCAAACTCGAAACAGAAATGGACCAAAGTATCAGAACAGGCACAGAGTCTTGCATCGTAGATCGTGTTTTCCTCAAAGTTTCATTTTGCCCTTCTATAATAGTCCCCTTGTACTCACAATGTGTTTACAATATGTCCAATGATATAATTGTTGTCTCTCAATAATTGGGTTACAGTGCAATTGCTATTTTTATACACCCAAATAGTTTTCAAGTTAAAAATTAAATCTTTTTTCGATGCAACAATGAATTGCATTTACCGAAACTTTTGTATTTTAACGCCAATGGAATTTAAATTATCAATCAGAGTTTCTATTAATTCGGCCCGATTAAGGAATTAATTTTCCTAAATAATCATGGTAAAGGTGTAAGTTTGGTATAACCAGAAACAGCGTAAACTGTGAGTTTGGAGCTTGTAAATTTCAAAAACCTCTCGAGACAAAGTAGAATATGGGTCCCGCCATACATTATCGTCCTAATTCCCGCAAGACCTAGGGTAGCCCCTGTTGGGGATGGTTGATTTTCAACCGAAGCGGACATAAGTTAATAATAAAAAACCCAACTATTATTGTTAAGGGGCGTTTTTGTTACATAATAGGCCTGTAACTTCAGTCGGAAAATGGGGGTGGTTTAGTGACCACGGACGTTGTCCAGCTTCTATCTGCCATGACACTTGCTAAGGGGAAAGTGTTTTTGAAATAGGGCTGGGCTTAAGGAATGGTCACTGACATGGCATTACGTTATTTTGGTTGGATGGTAGAAAGAAATGTATTTATGGTGTGGAACTCATAATGCTCATTATGCTGTGTGACTAACCTATAACTCCACCACAGTTTGCTCATTATGCTGTGTCACTAACTTATAACTCCACCAGTTTATTCATTTTACTTTGTGTCTAACCTATAACTTCACACCACAGTTCGCTCATTATACTGTGTGACTAATCTATAACTTCACACCACAGTTCGCTCATTATACTGTGTGACTAACCTATAACTTCACACCACAGTTCGCTCATTATACTGTGTGACTAATCTATAACTTCACACCACAGTTCGCTCATTATACTGTGTGACTAATCTATAACTTCACACCACAGTTCGCTCATTATACTGTGTGACTAATCTATAACTTCACACCACAGTTCGCTCATTATACTGTGTGAATAATCTATAACTTCACACCACAGTTCGCTCATTACACTGTGTGACTAATCTATAACTTCACACCACAGTTCGCTCATTATACTGTGTGACTAATCTATAACTTCACACCACAGTTCGCTCATTATACTGTGTGACTAATCTATAACTTCACACCACAGTTCGCTCATTATACTGTGTGACTAATCTATAACTTCACACCACAGTTCGCTCATTATACTGTGTGACTAACCTATAACTTCACAGTTTGCATATTATACTGTGCGACTGACCTATTAACTCCACCACAGTTTACTCACTATGCTGTGCGACTAATCCATAACTCCACCACAGTTTGCTCATTATGCTGTGTGACTAACCCATAACTCCACCACAGTTTACTCACTATGCTGTGCGACTAATCCATAACTCCACCACAGTTTGCTCATTATGCTGTGTGACTAACCCATAACTCCACCACAGTTTACTCACTATGCTGTGCGACTAATCCATAACTCCACCACAGTTTGCTCATTAAGCTGTACGACTAACCCATAACACCACCACAGTTTACTCACTATGCTGTGCGACTAATCCATAATTCCACCACAGTTTGCTCATTATGCTGTGTGACTAACCTATATCTCCACCACAGTTTGCTCACTATGCTGTGTGACTAACCTATATCTCCACCACAGTTTGCTCATTATGCTGTGTGACTAACTTATAACTCCACCAGTTTGCTCATTTTGCTTTGTGTCTAACCTATAACTTCACACCACAGTTCGCTCATTATACTGTGTGACTAATCTATAACTTCACACCACAGTTCGCTCATTATACTGTGTGACTAATCTATAACTTCACACCACAGTTCGCTCATTATACTGTGTGACTAATCTATAACTTCACACCACAGTTCGCTCATTATACTGTGTGACTAATCTATAACTTCACACCAAAGTTCGCTCATTATACTGTGTGACTAACCTATAACTTCACACCACAGTTCGCTCATTATACTTTGTGACTAATCTATAACTTCACACCACAGTTCGCTCATTATACTGTGTGACTAATCTATAACTTCACACCACAGTTCGCTCATTATACTGTGTGACTAATCTATAACTTCACACCACAGTTCGCTCATTATACTGTGTGACTAATCTATAACTTCACACCACAGTTCGCTCATTATACTGTGTGACTAACCTATAACTTCACACCACAGTTCGCTCATTATACTGTGTGACTAATCTATAACTTCACACCACAGTTCGCTCATTATACTGTGTGACTAATCTATAACTTCACACCACAGTTCGCTCATTATACTGTGTGACTAATCTATAACTTCACACCACAGTTCGCTCATTATACTGTGTGACTAACCTATAACTTCACAGTTTGCATATTATACTGTGCGACTGACCTATTAACTCCACTACAATTTGCTCCAAAATATTAACTCAAGAATTTAGAAATAGATATGTTTGTGCTTGGCTTATGTCTGCTATTTTCCCTTACAGTTGTAGTAGGGATAGTGTTATCGATTACGCAATCTTGATTGTTTCCGTCCAGCTCTAGTTTTCATTACAGGCATTCCTACACTAGAAAGATGAAGTAACTCCAAAGAAATATTTCGAGATAAATAAATTTTAAAAAAAACAGTTTCAGTAAATGTGGACTACATTGCTACATTGCGTGAAAGAGAAGGAAGACCTTTTAGTGTGTAACCTGACTCCGCGCCGCCTTCACTGCCTCGAATCCGGTTTTAACTGTACAAAGGTTATGTAGCGTGTCATTCCACTCACGTAACAGAACTTGTGTCCAGTCACAGATTCCACAGCGGCAGCATAGTTAATAAAGGCCACAGATACTGTTTCTATACTTCCGAGTACATCTTCGATTACACGAGTCACAAAATTGTGTTAATTTTAACTACACGACCCGGGTAATTAATTTATTACGATAATTTTCCAAACGAAGGGATGAATTATTTTTTGAACACCTGTTTATTTTATATGAGAATTTAGAGTTTGATAATTTGACTTATTTTATTAAATTTATCCCAAGAAACTTTAGTTTTTAGGGCGATTTTTATTCTTTCTTCTTAAATTATACAAAACCAATTAGGGTAGTTCTTATATTTCGCCATTTTGGTTTAATTTCTTACTAATATACTTTGGAGAGTATATATAGGCAGAGCCTTCTGAATCTATTTCCGTAGTTCACTCATTTTCTGTTACAACCTCCAAATAGTCCGGTTTCATCTACGCAAAGACGATTGTATGATTTTAGGTTAGGTAAAGTGTGAAGCGGTATTTCAAAGATTTTGTCCCACAACTAAACTTCACTATGACTGATTTTCCCCACGCTTTATCCATCCCACAACTACACTTTATTATGATGATGATTTTTTCCCACGCTTTATCTATCCCACAACTGCACTTAATTATAATGATGATTTTTTCCCACGCTTTATCTATCCCACTACTACACTTCATTATGATGATGACTTTTTCCCACGCTTTATCCATCCCACAACTGCACTTAATTATGATGATGATTTTTTCCCACGCTTTATCTATCCCACAACTGCACTTAATTATGATGATGATTTTTTCCCACGCTTTATCTATCCCACAACTGCACTTAATTATGATGATGATTTTTTCCCACGCTTTATCTATCCCACAACTGCACTTAATTATAATGATGATTTTTCCCACCCTTTATCTATACCACAACTGCACTTAATTATAATGATGATTTTTCCCAAGCTTTATCTGTCCCACAACTGCACTTAATTATAATGATGATTTTTCCCACGCTTTATCTATCCCACAACTGCACTTAATTATAATGATGATTTTCCCCAAGCTTTATCTATCCCACAACTGCACTTAATTATAATGATGATTTTTCCCAAGCTTTATCTATCCCACAACTGCACTTAATTATGATGATGATTTTTTCCCACGCTTTATCCATCCCACAACTGCACTTAATTATGATGATGATTTTTCCCAAGCTTGATCTATCCCACAACTGCACTTAATTATAATGATGATTTTTCCCACGCTTTATCTATCCCACAACTGCACTTAATTATAATGATGACTTTTTCTCACGCTTTATCTATCCCACAACTACACTTAATTATGATGATGATTTTTCCCCAAGCTTTATCTATCCCACAACTACACTTAATTATGATGATGATTTTTTCCCACGCTTTATCTATCCCACAACTGCACTTAATTATAATGATGATTTTTTCCCAAGCTTTATCTATCCCACAACTACACTTAATTATGATGATGATTTTTTCCCACGCTTTATCTATCCCACAACTGCACTTAATTATAATGATGATTTTTCCCACCCTTTATCTATACCACAACTGCACTTAATTATAATGATGATTTTTCCCAAGCTTTATCTATCCCACTACTACACTTCATTATGATAATGATTTTTCCCACGCTTTATCTATCCCACAACTGCACTTAATTATAATGATGATTTTTCCCACGCTTTATCTATCCCACAACTGCACTTAATTATGATGATGACTTTTTCTCACGCTTTATCTATCCCACAACTACACTTAATTATGATGATGATTTTTCCCCAAGCTTTATCTATCCCACAACTACACTTAATTATAATGATGATTTTTTCCCAAGCTTTATCTATCCCACAACTGCACTTAATTATAATGATGATTTTTTCCCAAGCTTTATCTATCCCACAACTACACTTAATTATGATGATGATTTTTTCCCACGCTTTATCTATCCCACAACTGCACTTAATTATAATGATGATTTTTTCCCAAGCTTTATCTATCCCACAACTACACTTAATTATGATGATGATTTTTTCCCACGCTTTATCTATCCCACAACTGCACTTAATTATGATGATGACTTTTTCTCACGCTTTATCTATCCCACAACTACACTTAATTATGATGATGATTTTTCCCCAAGCTTTATCTATCCCACAACTGCACTTAATTATGATGATGATTTTTTCCCACGCTTTATCTATCCCACAACTGCACTTAATTATAATGATGATTTTTTCCCAAGCTTTATCTATCCCACAACTACACTTAATTATGATGATGATTTTTTCCCACGCTTTATCTATCCCACAACTGCAATTAATTATAATGATGATTTTTCCCACCCTTTATCTATCCCACAACTGCACTTAATTATAATGATGATTTTTCCCACCCTTTGTCTATCCCACAACTGCACTTAATTATGATGACGATTTTCCCCACGTTTTATCTATCCCACAACTGCACTTCATTATGACTAATTTTTTTCCACTCTTCATCTATCCCACAACTCTACCTTATTATGATATCCAACCTTCTTATATAACGAAACATTTCTAATTTATTGTAAATAACAAACTCTACTGTAAAACTTGTTTCTTCTTCTGTTTAATTTGTCAGTAAAATTTTAATTTATAGGCCTAATAATGTCAAAATAATTAACATACTTTATGCTACTTTATATTACTTGTAATTGTTTAATAAAGCGTTAGGTATTTATTTCGCGTTCCCACGTAATCGATTTTAACAAAACAAATTATACCGAGTAATGCAGAAAGTCATCAGGAATACGAAAAATATTTCTTTGTTGATCTAAGTAGGAATTGAGTTTATAATTTTTTCGTTTATATTGCTTGTAACAGTTATATAGGCCAATCAAAAATTTAAAACAAACTTATATTTTTCCATCTATTTCGTTCGCAAAGCAGGCGATGCTTATCAAAGCTGACTACGGGATTGTTTCCTCAACGCGCCGACATTGTGCACTCAATGGCTTCCTGTAATTATGGAAGTGAACCTAGATGGAAATTACTGCATGACCTCGCCGACAGACGGCGCTCCCTCGCGCCTATTCACTGCGCCTGTTGCATTAAAGCAACGTAACTGCGTTATCCGTCCTTAATAATCTTCCAAGGCAGTGCTGGTGTTTAATCTGTGACATTACCCTATCGTTATTCTGTAAATATTGTTTAAACGACATTGTAGACTTTAGACTTTACAAACACTGAGGCTCGCATTAATAGAATAGATCTCGGATTGGATTTAAACACGTTTCACTACTCTGCAATTAAAAACAGTATTACATTCAATAGCACACATTTCCCATTTCATCTTGTTCAACAAAGGCCTTCGATATTTCGTCAATGTATTGCCACGATATATTTTCTAATATGTCTAAAGTTACATATAGCTAGAACAGAAAAAATATATGGCTAACATTAATTAACAATTTACAATTATTATTTTTTTACAAAATTTACAATTTAAATTAGAATGGTATGTTCAGACCAGAATGGCTGTAACGTAAATATTTAGATATAAATTCTTAAGGTGTTAAATATTGCAGTTATTTGTTACATAATTAGTTAATTGATCTGCAAAGACAAGAATTAAATTGAATTTAAGAATGGTGCATTCAATAATTTTACCAACAAATTTCACATTTAAATAAATCGAGTTTTAATACACAAAACTACACAAAAATACAAAGAAAAGAAAATACATTTGAAACGTTTACTTTATTTATATAACTGGCTTTACATTCTTTTAGCATTACATGAATTTATGCAAACTTTATATTATTTTAGAATTTATGGCATTGGCATATGATATCCACAAAGAGATTGCTTCTATTTAAAATAAAATACATTTCAATTTAGTTTTATTCAACAGTTAACAAAATTGACATTGCATCATACAAATTAATTATCACTTGTGCTATTTTCCCGTGACCAGTTGAATTTGAAAGTTAAATTTTGTTAAAATTAGAACTTATCTGAACTGGAATTTGTGATGTACAACGGCTCCTAGATCAGCTCTCGCCATTCAGCATTTTGGATTTGAGTTGATTGACAACCTCGCCCGGTGTTGAATATTAGTGTAGCAACATTTCTTGAAATAAAATAAAATATTAAATTATACTTTTATATACTTGAAACTATTAAAAAAAAAAAAAAAAAAAAAATCCATTTTGCTACACCCATCTTACGACGTGTGCCTCGTTCTACGACCACCAACCAAAGGAAATGTTTAAAGCCTACAAAGCGAGCCCTAAACTGCGCAGCGCTTCGGCGCATTTGTAAATAACAGACTTGTGAATTTCATATCTCGACCAGTATAATTTACATTATAATTTACAATTTATTTTATTTTATATTTTTAAACTAATATCTCGGTTTGTTTTCTGAAGTTGATGTAATATGTAACATTTTTGTCTAAAATAATGTCACATGGTATTTTGGTAGCTTTCGGGCAATTAGTTATTATGACAACAGGTTGCGTTGATTCTCTGCACACTTGCAACTATACCAGCGGTATATAGAAAACGTGTCAACATTGATTTGTTTGTAGATTTCAGTTAACAAATCAGAACGCCTGTTATAGCCTACAAGCTTAGGAAAGAATGGATTACATTAGGAAAATAAAACTCCCTAATAGAGGATATAGGGATGACCATGGCACTACGTGTGGAGGGTTGCCTTCCTGAAGGAGATGGAATCTTTGTCGGGTTGATAACGAGAGTGTATTGTTAGTAGAAGGAGGTTGGAGGAACTAAGAAAGTTATTTAATATCGTAAAATACAATATTGTTCATTGGTAAATTAACTTTATTTATATTTGTATTTATATTAAGTACGGACATTTAGGGCTTTCCCTTTATACAGGCAAACACTTCAAACCCTTCCTAAAGATATTCCTCTAAACCTAAGCAACACATGTTTGTTCCCACTATTGATCCTTAGGTAACATCTTTTGTTTCCGTCACGTGCCAAAGCCTTTCAACACACTGCACAAACTTACACAATCTGTTTACATTAATAGGTACTTTCTAATTTTGGTATGGTCGCCACAGAAGGATAGATGTAGTCTCCACAGAAGGATAGATATAGTCTCCACAGAAGGATAGATGTAGTCTCCACATAGATGTAGTCTCCACAGAAGGATAGATGTAGTCTCCACAGAAGGATAGATGTAGTCTCCACAGAAGGATAGATGTAGTCTCCACAGAAGGATAGATATAGTCTCCACAGAAGGATAGATGTAGTCTCCACAGAAGGATAGATGTAGTCTCCACAGAAGGATAGATATAGTCTCCACAGAAGGATAGATGTAGTCTCCACATAGATGTAGTATCCACAGAAGGATAGATGTAGTCTCCACAGAAGGATAGATGTAGTCTCCACAGAAGGATAGATGTAGTCTCCACAGAAGGATAGATGTAGTCTCCACAGAAGGATAGATGTAGTCTCCACAGAAGGATAGATGTAGTCTCCACAGAAGGATAGATATAGTCTCCACAGAAGGATAGATGTAGTCTCCACATAGATGTAGTCTCCACAGAAGGATAGATGTAGTCTCCACAGAAGGATAGATGTAGTCTCCACAGAAGGATAGATGTAGTCTCCACAGAAGGATAGATATAGTCTCCACAGAAGGATAGATGTAGTCTCCACAGAAGGATAGATGTAGTCTCCACAGAAGGATAGATATAGTCTCCACAGAAGGATAGATGTAGTCTCCACAGAAGGATAGATATAGTCTCCACAGAAGGATAGATGTAGTCTCCACAGAAGGATAGATGTAGTCTCCACAGAAGGATAGATGTAGTCTCCACAGAAGGATAGATGTAGTCTCCACAGAAGGATAGATATAGTCTCCACAGAAGGATAGATGTAGTCTCCACAGAAGGATAGATATAGTCTCCACAGAAGGATAGATGTAGTCTCCACAGAAGGATAGATGTAGTCTCCACAGAAGGATAGATGTAGTCTCCACAGAAGGATAGATGTAGTCTCCACAGAAGGATAGATATAGTCTCCACAGAAGGATAGATGTAGTCTCCACAGAAGGATAGATATAGTCTCCACAGAAGGATAGATGTAGTCTCCACAGAAGGATAGATATAGTCTCCACAGAAGGATAGATGTAGTCTCCACAGAAGGATAGATGTAGTCTCCACAGAAGGATAGATGTAGTCTCCACAGAAGGATAGATGTAGTCTCCACAGAAGGATAGATGTAGTCTCCACAGAAGGATAGATGTAGTCTCCACAGAAGGATAGATATAGTCTCCACAGAAGGATAGATGTAGTCTCCACAGAAGGATAGATGTAGTCTCCACAGAAGGATAGATATAGTCTCCACAGAAGGATAGATGTAGTCTCCACATAGATGTAGTCTCCACAGAAGGATAGATGTAGTCTCCACAGAAGGATAGATGTAGTCTCCACAGAAGGATAGATGTAGTCTCCACAGAAGGATAGATGTAGTCTTCACAGAAGGATAGATGTAGTCTCCACATAGATGTAGTCTCCACAGAAGGATAGATATAGTCTCCACAGAAGGATAGATATAGTCTCCACAGAAGGATAGATGTAGTCTCCACAGAAGGATAGATATAGTCTCCACAGAAGGATAGATGTAGTCTCCACATAGATGTAGTCTCCACAGAAGGATAGATGTAGTCTCCACAGAAGGATAGATGTAGTCTCCACAGAAGGATAGATGTAGTCTCCACAGAAGGATAGATGTAGTCTCCACAGAAGGATAGATGTAGTCTCCACAGAAGGATAGATGTAGTCTCCACAGAAGGATAGATGTAGTCTCCACAGAAGGATAGATGTAGTCTCCACAGAAGGATAGATGTAGTCGCCACAGAAGGATAGATGTAGTCGCCACAGAAGGATAGATGTAGTCTCCACAGAAGGATAGATGTAGTCTCCACAGAAGGATAGATGTAGTCTCCACAGAAGGATAGATGTAGTCTCCACAGAAGGATAGATGTAGTCTCCACAGAAGGATAGATGTAGTCTCCACAGAAGGATAGATGTAGTCTCCACAGAAGGATAGATGTAGTCTCCACAGAAGGATAGATGTAGTCTCCACAGAAGGATAGATGTAGTCTCCACAGAAGGATAGATGTAGTCTCCACAGAAGGATAGATGTAGTCTCCACAGAAGGATAGATGTAGTCTCCACAGAAGGATAGATGTAGTCTCCACAGAAGGATAGATGTAGTCTCCACAGAAGGATAGATGTAGTCTCCACAGAAGGATAGATGTAGTCTCCACAGAAGGATAGATGTAGTCTCCACAGAAGGATAGATGTAGTCTCCACAGAAGGATAGATGTAGTCTCCACAGAAGGATAGATGTAGTCTCCACAGAAGGATATATGTAGTCTCCACAGAAGGATATATGTAGTCTCCACAGAAGGATAGATGTAGACTCCACAGAAGGATATATGTAGTCTCCACAGAAGGATAGATCTAGTCTCCACAGAAGGATAGATGTAGTCTCCACAGAAGGATAGATGTAGTCTCCACAGAAGGATAGATGTAGTCTCCACAGAAGGATAGATGTAGTCTCCACAGAAGGATAGATGTAGTCTCCACAGAAGGATAGATGTAGTCTCCACAGAAGGATAGATGTAGTCTCCACAGAAGGATAGATGTAGTCTCCACAGAAGGATAGATGTAGTCTCCACAGAAGGATAGATGTAGTCTCCACAGAAGGATAGATGTAGTCTCCACAGAAGGATAGATGTAGTCTCCACAGAAGGATAGATGTAGTCTCCACAGAAAGATAGATGTAGTCTCCACAGAAGGATAGATGTAGTCTCCACAGAAAGATAGATGTAGTCTCCACAGAGGGATAGATGTAGTCTCCACAGAAGGATAGATGTAGTCTCCACAGAAGGATAGATGTAGTCTCCACAGAAAGATAGATGTAGTCTCCACAGAAGGATAGATGTAGTCTCCACAGGATAGATGTAGTCTCCACAGAAGGATAGATGTAGTCTCCACAGAAGGATAGATGTAGTCTCCACAGAAGGATAGATGTAGTCTCCACAGAAGGATAGATGTAGTCTCCACAGAAAGATAGATGTAGTCTCCACAGAAGGATAGATGTAGTCTCCACAGGATACATGTAGTCTCTACAGAAGGATAGATGTAGTCTCCACAGAAGGATAGATGTAGTCTCCACAGAAGGATAGATGTAGTCTCCACAGAAAGATAGATGTAGTCTCCACAGAAGGATAGATGTAGTCTCCACAGGATAGATGTAGTCTCCACAGAAGGATAGATGTAGTCTCCACAGAAGGATAGATGTAGTCTCCACAGAAAGATAGATGTAGTCTCCACAGAAGGATAGATGTAGTCTCCACAGGATAGATGTAGTCTCCACAGAAGGATAGATGTAGTCTCCACAGAAGGATAGATGTAGTCTCCACAGAAGGATAGATGTAGTCTCCACAGAAGGATAGATGTAGTCTCCACAGAAGGATAGATGTAGTCTCCACAGAAGGATAGATGTAGTCTCCACAGAAAGATAGATGTAGTCTCCACAGAAGGATAGATGTAGTCTCCACAGGATAGATGTAGTCTCCACAGAAGGATAGATGTAGTCTCCACAGAAGGATAGATGTAGTCTCCACAGAAGGATAGATGTAGTCTCGACAGAAGGATAGATGTAGTCTCGACGAAAGAAACGGCATAACGGTTACAAAGGTAATGGAGGTAAAGTGTAACTTCACTAGTGCTGGAGTACACCTATTCGCAACCGGGGTGGAATTATCCTCATTGCAGGGGGAAACATTAAATTAATGCTTTCATCCATTCAATCCTTAAGTCTTTCGGACAGGGTGGAACTGCGAAAGTGGACAAGAAATTAGTAAGCGGATTATTTCTGGACTCTCTGGGCTATGGTCGAGCTGCGCAAATAGACCAAGCGCTACGTAAATTATCCACAGTTATCGCACCTTTTAGTGTAGGCCTACTAACAGTCTTTTAGTCCAATCTGAGGAAGAGAGTATTATATTGTAAATGGTAAAGTCTGCAAGGGTTTTTATTTTATAAACTAATAAGTTTACTATTAGCCGAGTTTAAGCTACTTATTATGACGAGAAGGAGTTTGGTCATAAGTTGTAAACGTTACACTTTCGTTAAGAGTTACTTTTGGAAATTACCTGCCGTTATAACAACTCCACTGTACTACTAATATTTAATATACTCGTAATTTTCAAACTGTGTTTTGTATTTTCATTGACAACTGTCTTTTCAAGTATTTTCATGTTCGTTGTAATTTTCATTGTAAGTTATAACTTTTACGTTTTTGCCCAATACGATACTAATTGTATGCTGCGCAGTTCGACACTACCTTCGACTAAACCACTAGTGCACTTCGACCAATTTCAGTAATAGCAAAATGCGAGTGTCTCTGAACGTCAGGTAGGCACGCATTCACAACACACACACACAAAGGCAGGGTATTAGACCAGGAAGTATTCCTTCTGACGTTGTTTATTAGTCACCTAGTTGATCATACTCTATTTTTTAAAATTTGATAACACCCCTCAGAAAGTTTAGCATAAATTTTTTCTGCACATCATTACGAGAAAATTGATAGCAAACCATGTACAATTTATTCGTGATTGGACGACATAAAAAAAAATGTGTAACTGCATTGGCATTATAATACGTACTTTAAAGTGACTAATAACTGCTCAAGTAAATCATGGGTCGTTTGATATCATTTTTCTTGTAATTTTAAGTAGAATCAATATTAATTATCTATTTTTAGGTAAAATTACAACTTAAAAGTAAAAGCTAGAGGCTGGTTAGAAGGCACCATTAAATGACCAAGAGATCGGAAATGAGGCCGGTCTTGGGTATGTCCTAATCCTCTGCGCTCATAATGGAGAGTGTGCGTGCGTGCGTGAGAGAGAAATTGACTTGCCGCCCAGGGGACTTCGCATTTAGCTATTGCTATAGTTAGGGTAGTTCTTGAATGTGAGGATAACCTACGAGAGTTTGTCTTTCTACCCTAACTCTTAGTACTTTACAGAGACACACATTTTCTCGATTACTGTTCCTTAAACAAATTTACAAATTACATTAAATACCTAATAAATATACTTCTCTTTAAACATACAAGAAACAAATTGAAAATATGTTTTCCTTGTGTAATAATCCACATACGGATGTACGCTACCACTAAATACAAATTAGAAAATATTTCACGCCGTTTGCAGGTTAACTAATCTACCTCCGCTCGCCCCGGATACCGCTACCATATTTGCTCCCACGCGCGTACAGTTCCGGGAACAATTATCCAAGACGTTATTTAAACACATTCAATAAAAATTTACCGCTGGCATTCTCTCTATCCAAATGGCTACCCCCTCCGCCCCAAATAGTGTACTGTCTTTTTGACTTTATTTAACCCATTTTTCACATAAGACATTGCAATTTGCTTAGCCCTAATCTACGAAATGGCTCCGAATTTATAATGAGCAAATACAAATACAGTGATAGTAGTGGGTCAAAGCACAAATATTTATAGTTAGTCCTACAGTGTGCATTAACATAAAGAGCTATCAGTGATACCACTGAAGAAACCCAAAATTCCTTTTTCCTATAACGCTGGAATAAATCTTTAAATCTCAAGCCCACGTAAGTACACCGTAAGATTAGGTTGGGTTATTTAAAACAAGTAATATGAACAAAACCTTTTCAAAGTAAATTCCTACTTACGTCATCAAGGAAATATTTTGTTTTAGTTACTTTTTATTAAATAAGAACAAATAATATAATTAATCACTTTTACATTACTTTGTGTCATAAACTAATGTAACGTAATAGACTACAAAATTCAAGAATCAATATCAGCAAAGCAACATACCCTAGGCGTTTAAACAGCTGTTCTACCACATAACCTATAATATAAAATCAGCTGTGCTATGAAGTCATATGTTGTCACTTATTTTAAACCAAATGGAACGAAACAACTATATAGCATTACTTGCCCCTTTTATAAAAACATTTTCTCCCATGTAAAACAAAAATTATTTAAACTTACTTAACATTAATATTTTTTAAAACTTTATTAACATTAAGTGTCATCCACTACAAGTTTAAAAAAAATGTATTTGAGCTTGAGTGGATGAATAAAAGTATTTTATAAACGATTGAAAATTTGAACAAAATATATAAGGAGAGTGAAGGAACTAATAGAAGGAATTGAAAAATAAGCCAATTTCTAAGCCAAGTGAAATGGCCTCTGTTTTGGTATACGTTTTTGCCTTGGGGAAAATCCGTGTTGAATGCATTCAACTATTTACCTCGTCTAGAGTTTCCGCTCTACGTCAATTCTAAGTCAATCATGCCAACGTGATTTATATTGAGAGATTTTCTTCCCTGCCTTGAAGTACGATTTCGTTTGTTGACTATAATATTGTTGTTTAAATATTTGTCGACATATTTGACACATCCCATTTCACGAATTAAATTTCTTATATATAATATACAGTAACACCAGAGGTTCTGAAAGACTTACAAATCTGTCGTGTTGTCTGGCATTTTTACAGTAATATTGTACAAATATCAATTTGCTTCTTGTTAACACATCTTGTACCGTAAAGTGTTAACAATTCCAAGGCACATGCCGTGCTTGGAATTCTATAACAGCCGGAGCAAACTCGAGATTCAACAAAACGATTCGCTTTTCAACTTGACAAACAATTTATGCAGTTCTTTCGCCTCTTCTATTCTGTTAAAATCAACAATTCTGCGCGCAGCTGTTTTGGAAATATATCTCGGGTTATTGTGTTAGTAACGTGTAAATTACGTATTTGTTTTCATTCTTAACAGTAGGCGAACGGTTTTTTTTGCATAAAACTGTTGTCCTATTATAAAGTTAGAACAGTAAAGTTGATTCAAACGAATTTTAAAAAAATAGATGTTTAATTATTTTTACAAAGTAACATCTCTCCGACAATCTAATTGTTCGCGTGTAACATTTACCCGCCGACAATCTAAATGTCACGTGTCACATTTACCCTCAGACAAACTAAATGTTTGCGTGTCACATTTACCCTCCGACAATCTAAATGTCACGTGTCACATTTACCCTCAGACAAACTAAATGTTCGCGTGTAACATTTACCCGCCGACAATCTAAATGTCACGTGTCACATTTACCCTCAGACAAACTAAATGTTTGCGTGTCACATTTACCCTCCGACAATCTAAATGTCACGTGTCACATTTACCCTCAGACAAACTAAATGTTCGCGTGTAACATTTACCCGCCGACAATCTAAATGTCACGTGTCACATTTACCCTCAGACAAACTAAATGTTTGCGTGTCACATTTACCCTCCGACAATCTAATTGTTCACGTGTGACATTTACCCTCAGACAAACTAAATGTTTGCGTGTCACATTTACCCTCAGACAAACTAAATGTTTGCGTGTCACATTTACCCTCCGACAAATTAATTGTTCACGTGTGACATTTACCCTCCGACAATCTAATTGTTCACGTGTGACATTTACCCTCAGACAAACTAAATGTTTGCGTGTCACATTTACCCTCAGACAAACTAAATGTTTGCGTGTCACATTTACCCTCCGACAATCTAATTGTTCACGTGTGACATTTACCCTCAGACAAACTAATTGTTCACGTGTGACATTTACCCTCAGACAAACTAAATGTTCACGTGTGACATTTACCCTCCGGCAATCTAATTGTTCGAGTGTGACATTTACCCTCCGGCAATCTAATAGTTCGCGTGTGACATTTACCCGCTAACAATCTAAATATTCTCGTATGGCATTTATCTTCTGGCGATCAATTTATTCGCATGTGACATTTACTCTCCCACAATATAATTGTTCTCGTGTGACATGTATTCTCTGGCGATCTAAATGTTCGCGTGTGACATTTATCTTCTGGCGATCAAATTATTCGCATGTGACATTTACCCTCCGACAATTTAAATGTTCGCGTGTGACATTTATTCTCCGGTAATCTAATTGTTCGCGTGTAACATTTACCCTCCGGCAATCTAATTGTTCGCGTGTGACATTTATCCTCTGGCGATCAAATTATTCGTTTGTAACATTTACCCTCCGGTAATCTAATTGTTCGCGTGTAACATTTACCCTCCGACAATCTAAATGTTCGCGTGTGACGTTTATCCTCCGACAATCTAAATATTCGCCTGTGACATTTACCCTCCGGCAATCTAATAGTTCGTGTGTGACATTTACCCGCAAACAATTTATTTCTTCGCGTGTGACATTTACCTTCCGACAATCTAATTGTTCGCATGTGACATTTGCTCGTCTACAATCTAATTGTTCGCGTGTGACATTTACCTTCTGACAATCTAATTGTTCACGTGTGACATTTACCCGCCGACAATCTAATTGTTCCCGTGTGACATTTACCCTCCGGCAATCTAATAGTTCGCGTGTGACATTTACCCGCTAACAATCTAAATGTTCTCGTATGACATTTATCTTCTGGCCATCAAATTATTCGCATGTGACATTTACCCTCCGACAATATAATTGTTCTTGTGTGACACGTATTCTCTGGCGATCTAAATGTTCGCGTGTGACATTTATCTTCTGGCGATCAAATTATTCGCATGTGACATTTACCCTCCGACAATTTAAATGTTTGCGTGTGACATTTATTCTCCGGCAATCTAATTGTTCGCGTGTAACATTTACCCTCCGGCAATCTAATTGTTCGCGTGTGACATTTATCCTCTGGCGATCAAATTATTCGCGTGTAACATTTACCCTCCGGCAATCTAATTGTTCGCGTGTGACATTTACTCTCCGGTAATCTAATTGTTCGCGTGTAACATTTACCCTCCGACAATGTTCGCGTGTGACGTTTATCCTCCGACAATCTAAATATTCGCCTGTGACATTTACCCTCCGGCAATCTAATAGTTCGCGTGTGACATTTACCCGCTAACAATCTAATTGTTCTCGTATGACATTTATTCTCTTGCGATCTAAATTTTCTCGTGTGACATTTACCCTCCGGCAATCTAATTGTTCGCGTGTGACATTTATTCTCCGGCAATCTAATTGTTCGCGTGTAACATTTACCCTCCGGCAATCTGATTGTTCGCGTGTGACATTTATCCTCTGGCGATCAAATTATTCGCGTGTAACATTTACCCTCCGGCAATCTAATTGTTCGCGTGTGACATTTACTCTCCGGTAATCTAATTGTTCGCGTGTAATATTTACCCTCCGACAATGTTCGCGTGTGACGTTTATCCTCCGACAATCTAAATATTCGCCTGTGACATTTACCCTCCGGCAATCTAATTGTTCGCGTGTGACATTTACTCTCCGGTAATCTAATTGTTCGCGTGTAACATTTACTCTCCGGTAATCTAATTGTTCGCGTGTGACATTTACTCTCCGGTAATCTAATTGTTCGCGTGTAATATTTACCCTCCGACAATGTTCGCGTGTGACGTTTATCCTCCGACAATCTAAATATTCGCCTGTGACATTTACCCTCCGGCAATCTAATTGTTCGCGTGTGACATTTACTCTCCGGTAATCTAATTGTTCGCGTGTGACATTTACTCTCCGGTAATCTAATTGTTCGCGTGTAATATTTACCCTCCGACAATGTTCGCGTGTGACGTTTATCCTCCGACAATCTAAATATTCGCCTGTGACATTTACCCTCCGGCAATCTAATTGTTCGCGTGTGACATTTACTCTCCGGTAATCTAATTGTTCGCGTGTGACATTTACTCTCCGGTAATCTAATTGTTCGCGTGTAATATTTACCCTCCGACAATGTTCGCGTGTGACGTTTATCCTCCGACAATCTAAATATTCGCCTGTGACATTTACCCTCCGGCAATCTAATAGTTCGCGTGTGACATTTACCCGCTAACAATCTAATTGTTCTCGTATGACATTTATTCTCTTGCGATCTAAATTTTCTCGTGTGACATTTATCTTCTGGCGATCAAATTATTCGCATGTGACATTTACCCTCCGACAATTTAAATGTTCGCGTGTGACATTTATTCTCCGGCAATCTAATTGTTCGCGTGTAACATTTACCCTCCGGCAATCTAAATGTTCGCGTGTGACTTTTATCCTCCGGCAATCTAATTGTTCGCGTGTGATATTTATCCTCTGGCGATCAAATTATTCGCGTGTGGCATTTACCCGCCAACAATCTAATTGTTCTCGTGTGACATTTATCCTCCGGCAATCTAATTGTTCGCATGTGATATTTATCCTCTGGCGATCAAATTATTCGCGTGTGGCATTTACCCGCCAACAATCTAATTGTTCTCGTGTGACATTTATCCTCCGGCAATCTAATTGTTCGCATGTGATATTTATCCTCTGGCGATCAAATTATTCGCGTGTGGCATTTACCCGCCAACAATCTAATTGTTCTCGTGTGACATTTATCCTCCGGCAATCTAATTGTTCGCATGTGATATTTATCCTCTGGCGATCAAATTATTCGCGTGTGGCATTTACCCGCCAACAATCTAATTGTTCTCGTGTGACATTTATCCTCCGGCAATCTAATTGTTCGCATGTGATATTTATCCTCTGGCGATCAAATTATTCGCGTGTGGCATTTACCCGCCAACAATCTAATTGTTCTCGTGTGACATTTATCCTCCGGCAATCTAATTGTTCGCATGTGATATTTATCCTCTGGCGATCAAATTATTCGCGTGTGGCATTTACCCGCCAACAATCTAATTGTTCTCGTGTGACATTTATCCTCCGGCAATCTAATTGTTCGCATGTGATATTTATCCTCTGGCGATCAAATTATTCGCGTGTGGCATTTACCCGCCAACAATCTAATTGTTCTCGTGTGACATTTATCCTCCGGCAATCTAATTGTTCGCATGTGATATTTATCCTCTGGCGATCAAATTATTCGCGTGTGGCATTTACCCGCCAACAATCTAATTGTTCTCGTGTGACATTTATCCTCTGGCGATCTAAATATTCGCGTGTGATATTTATCCTCTGGCGATCAAATTATTCGCGTGTGTCATTTATTCGTCAACAATCTAGTTGTTCCCATGTGACATTTACCCACAGACAATTTGTATAACTGCGAACTTAGATCTCTCCTCTTCAGCCACAGTCTTGAAATATTTCGTAAAGGTGGTGGGGACCATAACTAAAGAGAGCCTACTGTACTGCTGCTATGGAATTAGAAGCTCCTATAGTGCTGTCAGGGAAATGGAAGATGAGTTAGACTGGGATGACAGGCTTTGGTCTTTGCCTGCATCAGTTGTGGCCAAATTGATAGCAGTTATTTGTAAAATATCGTTTATCGTTTATAATTACAGGTGTAATATCATCTTTCATTTTACTTAGTCATTGCAATACAAAAATTATATATATTTAATTTTATTAAATTATTCAAGTACTCTGAACTTATTCAGAGACTAGGTAGAACAGAAATTTGTTCTACTAGAACGTTGAATAAAAGACACCAATCATGTTAAACAATAAGAAGTAAACGGTAGAAAGGGTAGAACGTAAAGAAAAGAAGAATGGGGACCGACACTTAAAGGAATTATTCCCTTTGAAGCAAGAAGTATGCCTACACTCTACTTAGACTCTTAGGTTCTTGCTAATGTAGCTTATAGTGATCCGCTACAACTCCTTCATTGCTTTATTCGTGCAACTAAAGTAGCAAGTTTGTGTGTGTGTGTGTGTGTTGTGTGTGTGTGCGTGTACGTGTGCGTGCGTGCGCGTGGGTGTGGGTGTGTGTGTGTGGGTGTGTGTGTAACGTAAACCAAGTCTTACACTTCATACTTTGGAGTTTCGGTTTTAACACGAGAAATGATACAAACAGCTAACTCACTATATATCCCCTACCGCGCTCGTTGCGGTGATTTACAGCGTTGCCAATTTGTCAATCCTTCTTTGAAAGCATTATCGTTGCTCCATCGCAGTTACTCAACGTCGCGATGTACTCGCCTCATTAAAGCAACTCATTACATTAGGCGGTAGTCGTTTGGATTTGTTTAACGTCGGCTCCTGTTCATAACTCGTGCCGCGGTTATTCAGTTGAGTGCGGTTTATATAGATAACACTATTTGATCTGGCTTTGCACCTCTCAACTGAAACTGTTGATCGATAAGCGGAACGCATGCCCGGTTCGGTTCCACCCCTCTCGCTTCCTCGTCTCCCCATCCGTCTTTTTACAAACTCGTCTTTTATAAACTATTGCTTCGGCAAATGTAAGGGAATTGTGTTTCCTTATTTTATTTGTAGCCAAGCGGAACGAGCCTTTCTTTCTTTCACCCAATTAATTTCAGAGTTTGTGTTTGGATAAAATAAATGTAAAGATTAATCATTCAGTCTGTAGAGCAGATTTAAATTCTGTAGATTCTCTGCAGTTTTATCTTCTTGTAATGGTTTTAGAAAATTTACGTTTTTAAAACGAAAATTATGAAAAAAACTTTGAGCCATTTTGGTCTAATTTTAATAAAAAGTCTTTAACACAAAAACGTTTTATTAAATGTACATTTCGATTGCAAAGCAATCATTTTCAGATAAAATTATTACAACAATAAGATATTTTTAATTTAAATAAATTCTTCAAATTCAACTAAAACGTTTTTACGTGCAGAGGTTTTATTTATTATAACACAAACTAAACAGTTATTTCACGTTCTATTTATACCTTGTTCAAGAAAAAAACTGCCTTAAGATCTAAAAACCATAAGCTTACGCACGCACTCGATCAACCACTCGCAACAATGGACTAGATCCTGTTGACCTGTAACACTGAAATATACGAGTAGTACGATGAGTCGATATTTGATATTTTAAAAAATAATTGGTTATGTTTCTTGTATTCACATTACTTTTTTAAAATAACATTTTGAGGATCGGTGTTTACAAAATATTCTCGAATATTGGAAATGTGTCTGTATTAACCACTAGTCTGTTAAATGGTGTTTTGAAGTTCACTGAAAATTGATTTAATGTTAGGCCTACTACTAATCAAAGAGTTAAGTGATATTTTGGGTTTTACTGAAGATTGATTTCTTTTAATTTTAAGGGGAATAGGCAACGCACACTACTTAGTTATGAGTTACAATATACAGTAAACGCTCCCTAATCCGGCAGATATGAGGCGGATTAATGAAAACGCCGGATTACTGGAGGACCCATTAAAAACGAAGTGTACATTGAAGAAGATTAATGTGTATTGCTTAAAAATAAAGAAAACAGTAAAATAGTCTTTACTGTACTTTAAATGATAGGTTAGGCTCTGTACTTTATATTAAAGTTTACTTTATCGGTAAAAACACAAATTTAAATGTTTCCTTCTGCACCACAACGAGATTGTTCACTGCCACTTCAGCAACAGTCACTGTACATAACTGCAATAACATACGGCTCGAAATAGTTGTATGTAACGATATACACAACTATAACCGGGCGGAGTGACGTCACTGACATCCACATGCAGTGAAAAATATACAAGTTATGTTTACGTATTGATTATCTGTACATCTTCCGCCGGACTACTGGAGAAACTGCAATAACATACGGCTCGAAATAGTTGTATGTAACGATATACACAACTATAACCGGGCGGAGTGACGTCACTGACATCCACATGCAGTGAAAAATATACAAGTTATGTTTACGTATTGATTATCTGTACATCTTCCGCCGGACTACTGGAGAGGCCGGATAGCAAAGGGCTGGATTATGGAGAGTTTATCGTACTCACATAGTGAAAGGTGGGCGAGTTTCAAACAACAATAGGTTTTGTTTTTAAATCTCTTATCATTAAAAAGGAAAACGCTCGACTCTAATCACATGCTCTAGAACAAAATGTAAATTTTTAGTTTCAAGAACTGATTGGTTTCGATGGGAGGATAACAGTTTGTCTTTTCTGATGAAAGTTTCACCTAAATCGTTGCCGCCGACGTTATTTGAAAGCGCAACAAAAGTTTAGAGAACGTTCTGAGAAGCTTAATTTTCTTCGGTAAAGTTGCAGACATACAATTAACGGAGATACCAGGCTGTGTTTTTCTTTCTTTGAAGTTCAACTTTACAAGGGATTTTATTTACAGCAAAAAGTAACGCAGCCTTGTAATTGGGTTTGTGTATTTCAATTTGGAAATATCTTTGGTAATTGTTTGTGCAGTTTTATGATCTAAGACGTGAACAAGACAATGCATTCATTGGTTTATAAATAAAAAACAATATATTTATAGAGAAATAAATGAATTTCTTATTAAAACCGAATTTACTGAACCGCGTATATTCTGTTACCTTAATTGCAACCAAATTTATAATTTTGATGAGAAAATATTTTAAAAGCCCTTCGGAAATAAAACATTGTTTTTATATCAAAATACGTTTATTACGCCTTTATATTTATTTTCACTGGGCCAGGTAAGTTATATATTCGTTTATTTTCTACGCTTACAATAAATCCAAACTGTGCAATAAAATGTTTAATGATTAAAAATTAAAATCTCAATAAACAAAACAAACAAAATACTAAACCAATTTTAGGTGTAAATCACAGATGTGGTAGTATGCTTTTATGTATTGTAGTGTATTACATACTATATTAAATACAGTAATGGGTATTGTTTTATTATTTGAAATACTATTTAAATTTATTTTACCAGCCAATTAGGTAACGAGTGTTAACATGTCATCTGTAAGAAAAGTTAATTTTCACATCAATACTTTGATTTTGGAGGGAACTTTTTAAAAATATTTTTTCGCTATTAAGATGATTTTTGACGTGAAAGAGTGATTATAGGACGAAAGAAAAGATATGTGGGTTTGTTTTGTGTGGTAAAGGAAACCGATAAATCTACACGAACTTTCTCATATCATGCATTATTTATCTCTTTGTTTCACCAACTGTTTTATTTACAACTTCCCAGCTGGTCTGACCTAACCTAACCCCTTCCTTATAAATGAATAATTTGAGCGTATAAGAAACGGATAAAACTACTTATTAGATAGTATAATAAACCGTGCACACTGGAACTGAAAACTGGTTTTGGAACTCTGCAGCCTACTTACGATTGGAAGTGACCTGAATAAAAGCAATTAAAACTGTAATGAAAATAATAAATCGTCTCATAATACGTTTATTCAAGTTAAAAGGTTATTTAGCGATATTAGAAATATTATTACGTTCATACAGAGGTTCAATAGACTATAAAGAAATTTTTAAAAATAACTACCGATTCACACATTTTTATGGCTACTATTATATACTCACTTTTATAAAAGTGCCGTAGCGCTGTTTTAATTAGGTATTACACACATTGACTTTGGCCGTTTCTTGTACTTTCTACCCGCTTCACTTCGTAGAAGGTTCTTGATAGTGTGGCTGTTGTGTCCGCTGTAACGTGAAAAGGACTTGTAAACTAGTCAAGCTCTGTAATAAAAACCTTGTAATAAAACCTCTGTAAGACCATAACTATATGAAGCAACTGTGGCGTAATGTTTATTTTTAAATAAATAAAACCTCTAAACCACAAATAACATTTTATTTAAACCTTATGTACATTTCGATTGCCCAGCAATCATCTTCAGCGGTTTTTAAAAAATACAACTAACTTTAAACAACAAAATACAACAAATATATAGGCTTAAACCGGCAACTACTTCGCCACGCCCCTTATTTAAAAAACTAACGACCAATCACGTTGCAGTAAATTCCCCCTCTACAACTTGGTCCGGTCTTCCCCCTCTCGTGGTGAAGAGTTACCGTTACAACTATTTCAATTTTACTAAAAAACAATAATAATCCTTATTAACAAAGTTATAACTATCTCCTAATTAATGAATATAACTGAGATTTAGGGATAGGCCCTTTATCACAATTTAATAAATTATTTTCGTCATATTTGTGAATGTACAAACTTTCAAAACTATTCAAAAGACCTTTTGAATTAACATTTTTCAATAATTTTAGATCATTTAATTCTAAAGTGTGTTTAGTGTTTAGAATATGTTCTGCAACACTAGATTTTTCAGGTCTTTGAAATTTTATATGGCTAATATGTTCATTAAATCTGGTTAATATTTTCCTTTTCGTTTGGCCAATATAAATTTTACTACATGAATTACAATTTATTTTATAAATCCCAGATTTATCTATCATCTTAATTTTATCTTTAGGGTTACCTAATACATTTTTTAAGCTATTTAAGCTTTTGTAAGCTACTTTTAAATTTACCTGTTTAAAAACTTTATCTAGACCTTTTGTTAAATCCATATCAAATGGTAGGCTAATGAATTTATTTTTAACATTTTCTTTTCATTTGTTTAAGCCTATATATTTGTTGTATTTTGTTGTTTAAAGTTAGTTGTATTTTTTAAATACCTCTGAAGGTGATTGCTGGGCAATCGAAATGTACATAAGGTTTAAATAAAATGTTATTTGTGGTTTAGAGGTTTTATTTATTTAAAAAAAAAAAAAAATGTTCGTTAAAATATCTGTTTTATCGGTGTAACAAATTTTTAGTTGCTAAGGAAACAAGTAATATAACAACTTTTCCTACTTGGGTCAAAGTAACATAACCTATGCGTTAAAACAGCTGTTGTATGTAGAACATAACCTATAACATAAAATCAGATATTTTATGAAAATATCCCTTTACTTATTTTACGCTAAATGAGATGAAACAACTACATTGCAAACCTTGCCTCTTTTGTGGAAAGTTTTTATCCCATTAAAACTAAAATTAATTAATTAATTAGTATTAAACTCTATTAAAAACTCTATTAACATCAAGTGTAATCCCCTACAAGTTACAAGAAAATGTATTCTAACTTGAGTGGTTAAATGAAAAGTATTTTACTAACGATGGTAAATTAGAACAAGATTTATATAGGGAGAGTGTGAACTAATAGAAGGAATTGAAAAATTAAGTTTTTTTGAAACAAAATTTTATCAGTGTTGCCTAATATAGATGGTTAAAGGTCTAAAATATCACATTTGTCGCAGCACTGTACGTTGAGGTTAGGGGGTGGTTGATAAAGTTCGTTTGACTGGCATTACCTTTGCGTATACTAATGTATATACGCAATTTGCTCGGTAATTACTATGCTAAAGTAGAGTGTAAAGGTTAAGTTGTCTTAAAAAAGTTGTTCGAGAAAATGTTTTACCATGGCTAGTACAGTTTTTTCTATTGATTGATAAATTTTCGAGGTTAGCATCGTTATGCAAAATTTTAATAGTTTTCTCGATAATTAACAGGCTAAAGTACAGTGTAAAGGTTAGGTTGTCTAAAAAACATCGTTCCAGGAAATGTTTTTACTATGGCTAGTACAGTTTTTCTATTGATTGATAAACGCGACAGTAACAGTAGTAGTTGCTCTTGTACTTCACTCGAGTCAAGTTTATCCCGGCGCGGGTTGTAGCCACTACACAAGCGTTAAAAACTTGTGTTTACGCCAAGAATAGCCTAGCAGCTGTAGTTGACGGAAATATGAAATGGTGGTCATGTGGTGCCTTACCACACGTACCTGTGGCAACACAGTAAATGTGAACATTAACCTTTTGTATTGAAATTTCGATAACAAAATGCTGTCAATTTCTTAACTGTGATTGACAAAGACCTTGTAAACTATGAGCACGTTATTTTTTTTTATTTTACAATTTTGCGTTCCAAAACAGACCCCAAAATTACATCCCAAGGGAAGTAACGTTTTGTCCTACGGTTATCCTCCGAGTGGGAGCTTCCAATTGCTTCCAACCCCGTTATGTGTCCAGATCATTCCGCTGTCGCCGCTATTCGTGATTCAGTACAATTGTTGCTATTACATAACACCTTGTAATAATACCCACCAACCACGTTAAGACCCCACATCGCTATAATACATTATCTTCAGCGTTCCGGTAGCATATTTTCGCTTTGTTTTCTGGCATCCTTCACATATCACCAGTCCGTTATTCTTGCATACTCGCGTTCTGTTCTGATCGCTATATTGCATCCAGATTCGGAAGCGCCCCAGAGGATTAGGGGACCCTCACACACACACTCGCGCTGACCCTGCTTGGCTACCTGTCACCGATGGGTCACCAAGACGACTGCCCCTTGTTCTACAAAACAAACATTTATAACTGCATCATTTATGTAATTGTTACTGACATTTTTTCATTCTACATATTATTTCTTAGAAATAGAGTCTAAATACGACGTAATTATGTCACACAAAGATAATAGGCAAAATAAGAGCCACAATATCGACACAATTATGTCCTGCTTGGCCCCTATTTCCAAAGAATAATAAGTAGATAGGAAAATGTGAAAAAATTACCAGAATGTTATAATTATAAAACATTTAGTTTTATGAATCAAGGACTAGTACTGCCACCGGCGCATGAGAAGAGCCCTGGCGTAGAAATGAGTTCAGTTCTGCGCATGCGCTATCGATGTATTCCTGACCTACAAACATAACCTAACAGTACGCTAGTTTTTTAGTAGTTATGTTTTAGTAAGTATTATAAGTATTTAGGTAAAAGTACTAATTTTAATAAGAAAGGGCGCACACAATAAATTATATATGATACCGTGTCTGCATTGTAATTTTCTGTAAATCTGACGTTTTGTGTTAGAAATGTTTTTGGGAATGACCTTATCGTTTTGACCTGCCTTGAACCAGGGCTCTTCGCGTGCGCCGGTGACTGTAAGTGACTCATAGAAAACTATAGGCAGGTCAGTGCTTGTGAGTGTGTTTGCGCGTGGAGGTGAGCGGACGCTCCCTAGCCTGGATGTCCTTTACACGCGTGTGCCTAGAGCTAGACGAAAGTGACTCCCTGGCATTAACCACCATTCTAGAGTAAGTATCTAACTTTAACTTTACTCTTGCTACTAGACAATTTCACCGCGCAAAAACTATTCAGACATTAAATTCTTCTTCTGTACAATAAAACTAGTTCATGCCATACCTATTATCAATAATTTCATACTAATTACTTTACAGTTTTAATGGCTGTCCATTTGTTAGAAAACTAGACTACTTAACTGACGATCTTTATTATCTAATTTGTTCCGGGTATTAATTGAGTGCCGTTACTAACAACGCATGTAGTAACATTTAAATACTCACTGCTACCTTGTGTTGATTTTGTATATGTTACGAAAAGCCGTAAAATTGATGTGGCTTTTAGCAGCGGAACGGCTTCAATCATAAAACACAGCTGTTAAGAGCTTCAGCAGTAATCATATTTGACATTTTACGAAGCAAAAGCTGGTGTCATTATGACGTCATAATATTAGCTGTGCGTCGTTGCGATGCCTGTATTATATAGATGTTTAATTTCCTGCGTATAGTTTATGACACAATACGCTTTTGTTAACGGATTCCTCAATATCTGGAGTTTCGTTCATCCGTTCTCGGGATTTTGGATAATGTTGGAAAGACAATTAGACTTGAAATCATCTGATAATTCGTAAAACAGTTACCGTTGCGCTTGTGTCGACAAGTTGTAATAATGGACAACCGACAATTCCTCTTTCCGTTTGTTAAAGAGAAAGTGTAAACTGTTCGCTGTGTACAATACTTTGTCTAGACTGTCTGCGGACAAAACATCTATTGAGTAATCGATTGAGTCAGTTCTACTGTATATGGGCTCGATTCCTTTCTGGGTAGATATTGTTTCCTCTGAGTAGATGTCGCCAATACACATCTCTTTAGGAGAAAAACACGTAATATAAACACACAGTTTTTAAAGTCAATTCCTACTTAACCCAACAAAGAAAATTTTATTTTAGTTACTTTTTATGAAATAATTAATATAAATAAAGTAGCATAACCAAAGTGTTAAAGCAGCTGTTCTACGTTAAAACAGTAGGTCATATAGCCTACTAGACCTTGTTCTACAACCTACAACATTTAGTTAGATGTTATGGACAGTTTTATATTTACATAATATTACTGGGAAATAAGTCCAAATCTACGTAATTGTATCATCCCGAAAGATAATAGAAAAGTTAATATTTTAAAGTTAATAATGAGATAAATATTTATTTTGCGGTTTAACTTTGTGGATGTTTTACTTTTGTTTTTGCATGTTTACCTTATTCTTACCGGATTTGTCTTTATTCTTGTGTTTTTTACTCTTTTATATCGTATGTTTTACCTAATTTTTGTTGTATTTACCCTTTTTTGAAGTTTTACTTTATTGTTATACTTTAACTTTATTCTTGTTTATTTTTACTTACTTTTTGCAATTTTCATTTTATTTCTACTTATTTAACTTTATTCCTATAATCTTTGTTTAATGTTCTGATATTTTTATTGCATTGTTGCTCTTCTCACACTATTTTCGTCTTGAATGTGTTACTTTATAATTGTGAGTTTGGTATACAAACTCAGGATGTTGCAATTGAACGTTGTAGCTGGGTTCCGTTATCGATAACCAGACGAACAACGCGGCTCGGAGCGTCCGTCACGGTCCAATATCAGTTCAGTTGCAGCGTGTTTTCCGGGTATCATCGTCGTGTTGTGGTTAATGTTTTTATTTGTATCTATTTAGCTTCTAAGTATTCGCTAGGTCTCGATGTCTCATCGGCTTGATGCGTGATAGCCGTAGAGGGATGTGTTGCAACGAGATGTAAATTGCCCTCATCGAACTTGGCATTGTAAGCGAAACGTGATTCGTGTCACTGCCAAGGCAACATTCTCTCGCACTCTACCTATTGCGCTGTTATGAAACGGCCAATAAATGTGTTGAGCCTTTGTTTTGTCTGTGACTGTCCGCAGAATTTCCCTGTTTCGGAGATTTTCGAACCTCCACGAGTATGGTTTACTCTTTAAAAACTGAAACCAATTATGTGAAGAAGTGATCTTTTTGCGTGGTAATTTTCTTTCTTCATCCAGCATTCAATTTTCGATTGTGTGGCAACAGTGGTTGAAGACTATGTTCTGGACCTATTGTTGACCATGAAATTTTCGCAAATTGAAAGTTAGAACTATAAAATTTAGAATTATAAAATGTTTTGCAGCTTTACAATTTTTGAAGTGAAAACGTCTATAGCTTCACCTACAATTACTTTATTTATTGCAGTTAAGAAAATTAATAGTTTTGCAAAGTTCTCAACGAAAATCACCAAAAATATAATTGTATACATTTTTTATTTAATTTTTAAATCTTTATTTAAAGAATGCATTTATTAAAGACATATATTTATTATAGTTATTAATAAAATAATGTAAGTAACAAATAAAAAAAAAAACATTTAATAGATGTTTACTAAATGCAATGTTTTTCAACAAATTCAATTGAAATAAGGTTTTAAAAAGTATCAGAAGTGCTCGAGAAGGTTTTCATTTCAAATATTGTTTTAAAAATACAACTTAACTTATTGTTACTATCGTTATATTGAATTGTGTAAAATTTTAAATAAGCGAATAAAAATATTAATATCATTTTACTTAACAATGTACAATAAATAGTGTAACATAACCTACGTGTAAAACAGCTGTTCTGCAACATAACCTACAATACAAAATCAGCTGTTGCTTGAAATCGTATGATATGATATCATTTAATTCACAATCAGGTGACTAATAGCGTAACCTGATGGGAATTATACTGATGGGAAACTCTGTATTTATGTTTATAAAATACGTTTTTGCAGGCGTCGCTATAGAAATTTTAATTTCAATAACTTGGTGTTTGAATATTTTGCGCTTGCGTTCGCTAGAGAAACGGTATTCAGAGAATATAGATTGGTGTCAGCGCGATTCAATTAGAAGGTAATAGTTTTTTTACGTTAGTTCAATCACTAGATCATAGGGTCGCTACTGTCACGTATCACTGAAACCCAAGTAACCAAGTGAACACGAAGGATACATGTAGTCCACTAACTTTGAAGAGCTATTGTCGCTCTGTATTGTTTCATTTCTTTGTATTTAATCTTTTGCATGTTGACCAAATATACGTAGGAACGTTTGGCGTCAGAAAGAATAAACGCTCATAAGGCGACCGTTCCCCGTTCCTCGTGAATGTTTCTCATATTGCAGACATGTCGGAGATATCTACAGTAGAACTGGTAAGGTCGTCTCGGGAAATGGCCGCTTGGAATGCACGACGAAGAAATGAAAATAAACGCAAATTACATCTACAATGGTTTGATTTTATTGTAAGTGTTGCAAATCGTCATTGCCAACTTAACAACGAATAAGGCGCTTTGCGGCGAGTAACATCCACAAAGCAGCTTCTTCAGAATCGGATGCAAAGCGGATAAACAGCCTGTAATTTTAACTAGGCGTCGTTTCATACCGTTACGGATGTAAAGACCCTCGCGCACAGCTCAGCTCTGTGTAAACAGCGCCAATCAAAAAGGGAGAGTTAGAATGAGATACAAAGAAGCCATAACCGTTGGAGCTAAGTCGATTCCGTACCGTTGCCATGGCAACCGAAGCAAACAACATACGTTTGTCGAGCATATTCTTTTTCTGTTTAATAAAACTGTACTTTTTAACTCTTACATTTCTACACCCTGTAACTATTTTCTGTTCAACGTGTTAAATTAAATTTCTTAAAATCGTTAATGTGTTTAGGCATTCATCGCCCGGCAATGTCCTTACTGGTTATAATATTATTATTTTTTTAGCAATCTAATACAAAACAAGTAATATAAACACAGATGTAAAGAAGTAAATTCCTACGCAAGTAAACAAAGAAAAATTTTATTTTGGTTACTTTTTATTAAATAATTACAATAAATTGAAACAAAGTAACATAAACCTATGCTTCAGAACACCTGTTCCACCACAAAACCTATATCATAAAATCAGCTATTTTATGAAATAATGTGTTATAATTTATTTTAAACCAAATGGAACGAAATAGGTATTTTGCATACCTTGCCCCTTTTGTGAAAAGTTTTCTCCTATATAAAAGTGAAATTAATTCAGTTTAAATTTAATTAATAAATTGGTGATAAATAAATAACAATAACCCTTGCTACAAATATTTAAACACCCTTGATGTACATACAGTGGTAATATTGGATAAAAATGAGTATAATAATAGAGTATACGAAATGCTAAAAGAAGGACCATATGAAAAAATACCAAAAAGTCCTTTAAATAAGTTTATTAGTATTACCAAAGATAGTTTAAAGAGTTGTAAATTAGTTATTTCTAAAGATGATCTTTTTAATTTAATGTTGGTAATCCAGTATTACCTAGGCTGTATTGCCTGCCTAAAACTCACAAAGAAGGTAAGTCTATGAGGCCTATTGTTTCAGGGATCAACTCACCTACTTACCTTCTTTCAAAAAAATTAGCTCTAGAGTTTAACAAATTAGAAATAGGGTATGGACAATTTTCCATCAGAAATAATTTAGAATTTGTAGAAAGATTAAAAGAAGTGGAACTTACAAGTAACGAAATTTTTGTCTCATTTGATGTTAAATCTTTGTTTCCTAGTATACCTATATTAGAAACGCTTAAAATTTTAAAAGAACGCTTAGGTTTAATTATTGTGGAACCACAGAAAGTGATGGAATTTTCCAAACTTGCTGAGGTTTGCATGATGCAAAATTATTTTCAATTCAATAATGAGTATTATCGACAAATAGATGGTACAGCGATGGGAAATTGCCTATCACCATTTGTGGCTGAACCTTTTATGAGTGAATTTGAAAGATAATTAGAAAAAGGTTTAACATATTTCCCTAGAGTTTGGTTACGGTATGTCGACGACATATTTGCTGTGTTTGATTTAAGTAAATCTCGCATTGATAATTTCTTATGCAGTATTAACAGTAAACATCAATCGATCAAATTCACTTATGAAGTAGAAGCAAACAACAGGTCAGCCTTTTTAGATATTAAGTGCATTAGGAACAACTCTAAACTTGAGTTTGACATATATAGATAATCAACCAACAATAATAGATTAATTCCAAATGATTCCAACCATAGCCACGCCCACAAATTAGCGGCATTAATAGTATGATTGATAGAGCGCTGAGGGTTCCCCTTTCACCTCAGCGTCTAGTTAAAGAAATAGAATATGTCAAATCTATAGCTCAATTTAATGGGTTTGATCCTAATATTGTAAGAAAATGTAAATTTAGAAAATTAAGGAGAGATTCCAACCGGAAGACAACCCTAAAAAATTTATAACCTTACCATTTGACAATATTATTACCAATGGTTTAGACAAAATTTTCAAAAATTTTAATTTAAGAATTGCATATAAAAATCCTAATAGGTTAACCGATTTATTAGGAAATTCCAAGGATAAACTTCCGATGTTGGATAGGTCTGGAATCTACACCATTACTTGTAAAACTTGTGACAAAATGTACATTGGTCAGACAAGGAGAAAGACTATAACTAGATTTAAAGAACATCTAGCCCATATTAAATATGGGAGACAGGATAAGTCCAGCGTGGCTGAACATATCCTTAATAATGGCCATGAATTGGATATAAATAGTGTTAAAGAGGGTAAAAAGGTGTTCTCCAACAGGTTGCTGAATAGTTATGAAAGTATATTCATTGCTAAAACTAGGGGCGATTTGTTGATGAACATTGATAAACGCCCAATACCTGGTTCTAGTTTATTCTCTTTGTTACGACCAAATACATGATTTTTAACTGTATTTATAGTTTAGTTCTAGTTGACATGATAATTTATTATTGATTATGTTTCTTTTATAATTTTAGTTCATATTAGTTTGTAATTAGTTTTAATTTAGAATTGTCACAAATCAGTGGCGGGTGTGGTCTTGCTCCACGTGCAGCGCTGGTACAGGTCCACAAACTGGTTGCTGGGCGGAGGAGTGGGAGTAGCCCATCGCGATTTTAGGTGTACTGTTTCTTTTTAGTCTTAGTATGTTTGTAACCTTCTGATGATGCTAACCGTGTTGGCGGAATGTACATGGGTGTTTAAATTTTTGTAGCAAGGGTTATTGTTATTTATTTATCATAATTACGCTACTGTGCTCTGTATAAAATTTCAATGAATTGGTATTTGAAAAAAAAACTAATAACATCAAGTGTCATTCATAACAAGTTAAAAACATTTATTCGAACTAGAGTGGATGGATAAAAAGTATTTTATCAAGATTGAAAAATCTTTGTTACGATATAATAAATGTGGCGTTATTGTGTCTTGAGATATATTAAATGGTGCTTTCCTGGGCAGGCACAGAGACAATATTATCTTACTAATATTAAAAATCAATCTAGTATACACTATATCCTTATTATTGTGTACCATAATTATTTTTCTTTTAATAAATAATAAATTTATGATACACATTTTCCATATGCATCTGTCAATAATATAATACATTGTGTTACGTACTTTTAAGGATGCAATAAATTATTAGACAATTTATAGTAAAAACATTCACACTTTTATGGCTGGTATTATATTTACACCTAACATTTATAAGAGTTTTAAAACACTGTCTTAATTACGTATAACAATATATACTGATTTGGGAAATATTCTGTTTATGGGTAGCTCGCGCTAAACTGTCACTTTGCCACTAAAACGTTTATTGTCTTCACTACATTGCAAACACTGACTTCACTTCACGCTCAACAAATCCTTTGTATTGCCACTTCTAGCAATTTCTCGTACTTTCTAGCCGCTTCACTTCTTAAATGGTTATAGACTTTACCTCAAATATGTAGCTGTTGTGTCCGTTCAATCCTGAAAAGATTTGTAAACTTGTTAACCTGTTTGACATGTGTGGAGCCTTGCTTATTTAAGATTTTTTTAAAATAATAGTTACGTATTTTAAATTCTTTGCAATTTCATATAGCTTTTTTATTATTAATATTACACTCCTAGATTATTTCGATTTTTTAAATTATTTTTATTCATTGTAGTTAATTCGCTTTTTATAAATTCTTACTATAGAATGATTATATGGATTTTATTCACTCTAAATCTTCATTTATTATGTCTTAGAATTAGGCCATTTTTTCAAAATAAGAGTTTATTAATCACTTAAACAATAGTTTATAACTATCCGAACTTTTAATAAGTGTCACAGAACGTAATGGACTACAAAATTCAAGAATAAGAGTTTAGTTTAACTCAGATTCAAACCAGGTTTGCTTCAAAATATGAAACTAATTCCGTAGTATTAACTGCAATTATTCTTATATACGTATTTTTGCATTCTTCGGATTTATTTACTGGCAGCTGATTTTCCTTAAAAATAATAAAATTATATCACATAAACATATGTGTTCAGGTTGACTTCAACCATTGTCATCCTTACGTTGCTGTGGATCTTTATTTATTCTATTACCTATGACGTCATGGTACAGCGTTGCGGTTAAGGGCTGGAATTTCCGGTTCCGTGACTCGTCTCATGGTCGCGATTCTGGAAGGCATTATAATTTGTACTGGAACAAGTTTTTTCACAACCGTATTTATTCCAATTTTATGAGTTGTTAATTCAGTCGTGATAAACGCTCACCGCACTTATAGTGATTATAATATATAACACTTTGTATAATAACAGATGATTACAATATTATATATTAGGCCAATTTCCTTTTATCTTGAACTCGTTACGTCGCGAGATAAAAATGGCACACATCTTTTGAAACGACCTCAAATAACGTATTTTTTTAGAGTGTTATCGTCACGAGAAATTCACGGTTGATCTGATTCACGGCAATAAAACTGTATGCATAAAACATATAGTGTTTGATACGTAATTATTTCGCAGTGTTGTACTGGAACAAAGAGGGTATTCCGCTAAGCAGAGGGTTTTACAAGCCTATTCCGAAAGCAAATATCGCATGGAAAAATCTTTCAGTAATAAATTTTGAATTTATCCAGTTTGTTAGCGTAGGGACTGATTTTTTTTCAGCATCCCTGAATTTTTCCATTATAACTAAATGCAATCGCATTATAAAATTTTTATTGAATAAAATACCTCGTTTTTATAAAAACTCTGCCAGTCTTCATTAGCAAACTCTGAATGGGGTGTTTATATTTTGATTGAATATTCCCGTTTTTATTAAAAATGTATTTGTCAGCAACATTCAACGTTTGCATTGTTATCGACACATTGTTGATCAGCTGTCCGTCCTGCGAAACTATGAACCCAATAACTTTTCCGTTGTTTGGGAAAGGAATCTCTAAAAAAAGAGATTGTTCTCAGCGCTTTTTGCGTAATTTCTAAATTGGTATTTTATTCATTTTTAAATTTTAATTTATATAAATCAATTCTGAAATAAAAACCTTTACCTCTATTAGTGAAAGAAGGCATTTTATTCGTATATCTTTTATATTATCAAGTAAATTATTGCGTGTTAGTAGAAGCACTTATTATTTGTTTAAATGAAGACGGCCGTTTTGGGAGATATTTCTTATCGTTAAATCGAACCATAACTGTTTCGAAGGCTGTAACCGAATCGTCCGATCTGTGTTAATCCCCCGAGTCGAACTGGTCCGATGGTTCACGTAGGGATCAGCTGGAACTGGTCCGACGGGAACACACATGAACGAACTCTAGAAATGATTGTTAGGTTAGGTTGGGATAGGACAGGATAGGTTAGGTTATTACTCACTCAACATAGAAAACATCGTACACTTTTTCCTGTTCACTATCACTTTTTTCTGTTTCGTACACCGTGACTATCAAGATGGACGTTTCGTTTGGTATTTTCGAAAAACTTCACGAAGTTTAGTTCCTCTGAAATAAAATAGAATATTTAATTTTTGGGTTTTTTAATTAAGTGACGTCAATTTAAGGTTTGTTCCATATAGATTGTTATCTTTCGTTGAAAAACTGGTATTTTTGTTTAATTTATTGCATGTTCACTTGAATATATATATATAACTACTAAAATTTCTAACGCATATAATTTTAAAAAACATTAATTCGAAAATTAATTTTAAAGATACACAGATGTTATATGTGTATAAATCTATATAAACTATACAGCTTTGAAAATTGCTTATTTTTTAAAGCAAAACAGAAAACCAAAATAAAATTACTATTGGTATCATCAACTATAGTTAATAACAATTGAAATATGTATATCCAATATTTGTGGTAGAGTGTGCAAGCAAGAAGAGGAAACATTAGAGCACATACTTTTGAAGTGTCCTGTAACAGCAGCAACAAGGAGTCCCTTGATAAAACATCTAGGACGGGAATGTACCCTGGACAGAATCTTGAAAGAAAGTTGTTTCTGGCCATTGGCAGAGTGTGTGTATAGGAGACATCGAGCCATCGAGGCCAACCTTGGAAGCTCGTAATAAGAAGTAAGTAATATTTGTGGTAGTGAGTTTAGGGGGTGGGGGTGTTGAGCGGTACTTAAGTGACCCTTTCTTAAGCAACACAAATTTCATTTTAATATTTTACCATCGGACCGGTTTGGTACCACCCGTTTCGAAACCTTATTACAGTAACAGTTGACAATGGCACACATCTCAAACGGCTGCCCCCATTTAAACAAATAATAAGCCCGCTGTAGTTAAGGCTTTACTTGGAAATACATATTTAAAGTGTATTAGTACAATTTAGTAGCTCAATTTGAACTTGCATTAGTCATTTTAATTTGGTTTTCTATTTTGTTTTTATACTAAGTAATGTTCAAAGTTTTATAATTATATAGATTTATAGAAAATCTGTGTATCTTCAATATTAATTTTTTCGAATTAATGTTTTCAAAATTACATGCTTTAAAAATTTTAGTAGTTCAAGTAAACTTGCAATAAACTAAACAAAACTACAAGTTTTTCAACGCAAGATAACAAACTATATGTAGCGAAACCATTAATTGTTGTCTCTTAATAAAAAACTTACAAATTTAAATATTTTATGTTATTCGGAGGAACTAAAATTCGTGAAGTTTTTCGAAAATACCAAACAAAGAGTTTCCAGTTTTGTTAAAACATTTTTCTGTAATATTACAAAACAATACGACCTTGACCTTGGGGCTTTGTCCATATATAAAAGCAATCATGAGATAATAAATGTATTGTAATGTGCCTGAGTTAAACATCTATTAAATGAGTTTATTTTTAGAAATGAATGATGTGTCATGAGACAAAATCCCAAGAGACAGAAATCTCTATTGTTAAAGCTGTAAGAAGAAAAATGAAAGGTACTCCAAGCTGACGTGAATGGATTTTATGACGTAAAGATTTGAAGACAATTGCAATTTAGAATAAATCGTATGTTTGCTGTTAATACTTGAACGTTATATTTTATTTACTTACTCTTAAAAGCATCATGTTAATTACCATTAGTATAATACTCAGCTAAAATTTCTGTTTGTATATTCAGACCCGATAATAAATCTTTTTAAATTTTAAATAAATAAAACCTAATCAAATACATTTTCTTCTGTTCTTACTATTTTTTCACTCTCTACTTACATATACCGAATATATAAATAAATAAAAATATATAACTACTGTTAATTTTAAGTCGTAAAAATACGTTTTATTCATCTACTCAAGTTCAAATACATTTTTTTAATCTTTTATTGGATGACACATGATGTTACCACATTAAAAAAAATATATATTAATTAATTTTTTTTCTATTTTGCTACTTAATATTTTATTTTATCTTATCTATATACATATTTACATAACTTGTAATGACTTAATAAAAAGTAACTTATATATTTTTGTTGTTTTTGGCCAAAGTGGGAATTGTTTTAAATGTATTTTTTTATATTACTTGTTAGATATATATTTACACTTTTCAACTTTTTACTTCAGTGGTTTTGAGCAAAATTAAAGGCTTTTTATTAGTCGTGAAACTAAATACGAGGATTTCCAATTCTTAAAACGTCCCTGTCAGAATTTAATCGATAAATAATATCATCTACAACTTTTTGTTTAAAATATTAAAAAAGATATAACCCTTCAGATTTCAGAAATCCACATGTAATGGCCATCCACAGATTTCTCCTTCGTCAGAATCTTAGTGCAACATTGGTAGGTACTGTTAAACTACCGGAAAATTTAAAAAAGAAGTAATATAAAAAAAAGTAAATTAAATCCCTTCTCTGGTCAACAAAGAAAAATTGTTGAAAATTCTATTAAATAATTTAGAATTATAAGTATGCATATACATATGACAGTATCACAAATATCAAGTGGAGATATTAATTACTAAAATTAATGAATTAATATTTGCAAAAACTAACAACATCAAGAGTCATCTACTACAAGTTTTAAAAGATGTATTTGAATTTAAGTGGAAGACTAAAAAGTAGTTTATTAACGATTGAAAACTTATATATATTATGTGTTCTTGTTTAATAATCTAAAACAACATAGGCTATTCAAATACAAGAATATTTATTAATTTATATCCAAAGCTTAATAATTGACATTATTGTAATTTTCATTCCTGATGATGGTACTGTTTACCAACGAAAAGCTTTGGATATAAATTAATAAATATTCTTGTATTTGAATAGCCTATGTTGTTTTATATAGCCTATACATACTTAAAAAGAATGCGTAAATTAATAGAAGAAATTGAAAAATTACGACAGATGCTTATCATTTATGGGCTTAATTGGTTGCAAAGTATGACTTATTTTCTAAAATTGAGAACATTTCAAATTTCATGTGAGATGAATATTAATATTTCTTTGATACTAAACAATTATTTCTAAATTTTTCATTTGGTTGTTTGATTGAATCATTTCATTATTTATGGCTATTATTAATCCTTAGAATAAAATATCACCAATATTAAATTTTTGTCGTGTGATAAAGATAGAATATTATATTCGCGGTAGAGGAAAACGATTTAGGCAAGGAGATCGATCGTATTTTAGAAACGTTTAACCCTAGAGCTAGCAGTTACGTAAGCCCACAGTGAAAACACTGGTTGTATACAAACTTCCTATTTCCGTCAACAAACACGCCGCCCGTCTATTCTTATCCCAAGCAACGTTTGTTAACATCAACTTTGTGCTCCGACAGACACGTGAAATACGAACATCTTTTACTGTAAACTGTTCCTAAAAATTAAATCTATACCGACGTTGTTTGTTATAGAAACCTTCCTTCTTAAATTACAAGGTCAATTTTGGCGACCCACTACATAGAAGTAGTGTATGTAGTAACATTGTTCCATCGCGTCCACTCATTTCTTATACGGTCTTATATCGAAAAAAATATAACATATAAAATCATTCTGTGTGATGTGTGTTGTGTGTGTGTGTGTGTGTGTGTGTGTGTGTGTGTGTGTGTGTGTGTGTGTGTGTGTGTGTGTGCGTGCGTGCGTGTGTGATGTGTGTTGTGTGTGTGTGTGTGTGTGTGTGTGTGTGTGAGAGTGTTTGTTGTGTGTGTGTATGTGTGTGTGTTTTTTTTGTGTCGTGTGTTGTGTGTGTGTGTGTGTGTGTGTGTGTGTATGTGTTTGTGTGAGTGTTTGTTGTGTGTGTGTGTGTGTTGTGTGTGAGTGTTTGTTGTGTGTGTGTGTGTTTTTTCTGTGTCGTGTGTTGTGTGTGTGTGTGTGTGTGTGTGTGTGTGTATGTGTGTGTGTGTGTGTGTGTGAGAGAGAGTGTTTGTTGTGTGTGTGTTGTGTGTGAGTGTTTGTTGTGTGTGTGTGTTTTTTTTTGTGTCGTGTGTTGTGTGTGTGTGTGTGTGTGTGTGTGTGTGTGTGCGTTTGTTGTGTGTGTGTGTGTGCGTTTGTTGTGTGTGTGTGTGTGTGTGTGTGTGTGTGTGTGTGTGTGTGTGTGTGTGTGTGTGTGTGTGAGTGAGTGTTTGTTATGTGTGTGTGTATGTGTGTGTGTGTGTTTTTTTGTGTCGTGTGTTGTGTGTGTGTGTGTGTGTGTGTGCGTTTGTTGTGTGTGTGTGTGTGTTTTTTTTGTCGTGTGTTGTGTGTGTGTGTGTGTGTGTGTGTGTGTGTGTGTGTGTGTGTGTGTGTGTGTGTGTGAGTGTTTGTTGTGTGTGTGTGTGTGTGTGTGTGTGTGTGTGTGTGTGAGAGTGTTTGTTGTGTGTGTGTGTTTTTTTGTGTCGTGTGTTGTGTGTGTGTGTGTGTGTGTGTGTGTGTGTGTGTGTGTGTGTGTGTGTGTGTGTGTGTGTGTGTGTGTGTGTGTTTGTTGTGTGTGTGTGTGTGTGTGTGTGTGTGTGTGTGTGTGTGTGTGTGTGTGTGTGTGTGTGTGTGTGTTTTGTGTTTGTGATGAAATTATCTTTTTGAAAGACGAGTTTTGTCCATTTGTAAAAAGCTAAAGTTGAAACGAGGTCAGGCCGAGTGGGAGTTATATCTCAGATTGTACATAAAATATCAGGCAAACATAAAATCGGAGTGGTTTCCGTGACCACAGAAAACAGTTAAGAATAATTTATCTCTCCTGTCACTTGGGTTCAACTCTTCTACTTAAAAAGTTTTTTCTCTTAGAAATAAATACGCGCAACAGCACATAGGCACTACTTTTTTGTTGCATTTTAATTATTTCGTTGTTTATATTGATACTTATTATGATCTGGTAAATATTCCTGCAATGCTCGAGGAACATTCGATGAAGATATTCTGTATAGTGTAACGATAAGATAGGCATTGAAAGTGGTGTTCGGAGGCCGTTTCATATTGCCGACAGCACACGCAGCGCGATGCTATTCCTGTCCCAAACACAGCTCGTTCGCGCCAGCTTTGTGCAGTTAGTGGAAATGCGTTGAAATAGACTTCGCGTGAAGTAGAACAAACTTTTAGCAGTAAAATTACTGTAGCAAGTAAGATTTACGTTGGGTATAGAAGTACACACCAGATGGCAGTAAATTGTAAACCACTTCTGGATTACCGTCTTGTGAATTCAAGTGCGCAATATATTTAATGAAATACAGAGTATTATTCATTTTTTTAGGCAAATGTTTTTAGAATAATTTTAATAATTCATACTTCAGAAATAAAACAAGTAATATAAAAAAAAATTTAGTAAATTTCTATTCCAAGTCAACAAAAAAATATAATTTTAGTCTCTTTTATGTATATACATATGTCAGAATAACAATATTAAGTGACAAAGTAGAAAGCGAATTTCCTTGCTATTTTCTATTTCTTTGTATGGTGTTGGAATATTATTTTTATTTATATATATTTTTTTGTCACTTGCATTATGTTGCAGTTTCTCTTCGCGTTCCTTTCGCATTGTCCGTTTGTGAAGCAAGGTTCGATACCGTTAATCGTGTTTGTCCTTGTGCATTATTTATGATATTGTGTGGTAACCATGGCAACAATTTAAGGTCGTACAATGGAGATTTCTACGACAATCAGATGGGAGCAAAAGAAAAATGTATATACTTCTTTGAGAAAAACACTTTTATCTGTGACAAAGTTGGCACTTTGTCAAGAGCGCTAGAATTTAAACATAAAGATACTCAGTCCAAATCCGGCCTAAACCCACAAACTTTTATAATTAAATATTTCACAAAACTGTGTTAACATCCATTACAAGTTTTAAAAAATTTATCTCAACGTGATTTGGTGAATAATAATGTATATTATTAACGATGTAAAAAATTTATATCAGGAGAGTAGGAGCTAATAGGAGGAAATTAATAAATTCAGTTACAGCTTTGTAAATAGGTTAATAAAGTGCGCAATGGAGAAGTTTAATTTAAGAAGCTAACCTGTACCATAACTCTAGCTATATTCAAGATGCAATTCGTGTTTGAGCAGTTGAAATAAGTATTAAATAATTAAGAAAACGGTTCATCATCGAGTCGAAAATATTTATTTTAATACTGGAATGTTTCGGCAACTAGTTCGTCGTCTTTAACAAGGATTTGTGCTGTAAAAACAAAGTCCTTATATTTAAGGTACGAAGTAATGTGAGGATATTTAAGGTACGAAGTAATGTGAGGATATTTAAGGTACGAAGTAATGTGAGGATATTTAAGGTACGAAGTAATGTGAGGATATTTAAGGTACGAAGTAATGTGAGGATATTTAAGGTACGAAGTAGTGTGAGGATATTTAAGGTACGAAGTAATGTGAGGATATTTAAGGTACGAAGTAATGTGAGGATATTTAAGGTACGAAGTAATGTGAGGATATTTAAGGTACGAAGTAATGTGAGGATATTTAAGGTACGAAGTAATGTGAGGATATTTAAGGTACGAAGTAATGTGAGGATATTTAAGGTACGAAGTAATGTGAGGATATTTAAGGTACGAAGTAATGTGAGGATATTTAAGGTACGAAGTAATGTGAGGATATTTAAGGTACGAAGTAATGTGAGGATATTTAAGGTACGAAGTAATGTGAGGATATTTAAGGTACGAAGTAGTGTGAGGATATTTAAGGTACGAAGTAATGTGAGGATATTTAAGGTACGAAGTAATGTGAGGATATTTAAGGTACGAAGTAGTGTGAGGATATTTAAGGTACGAAGTAATGTGAGGATATTTAAGGTACGAAGTAATGTGAGGATATTTAAGGTACGAAGTAATGTGAGGATATTTAAGGTACGAAGTAATGTGAGGATATTTAAGGTACGAAGTAATGTGAGGATATTTAAGGTACGAAGTAATGTGAGGATATTTAAGGTACGAAGTAATGTGAGGATATTTAAGGTACGAAGTAATGTGAGGATATTTAAGGTACGAAGTAATGTGAGGATATTTAAGGTACGAAGTAATGTGAGGATATTTAAGGTACGAAGTAATGTGAGGATATTTAAGGTACGAAGTAATGTGAGGATATTTAAGGTACGAAGTAATGTGAGGATATTTAAGGTACGAAGTAATGTGAGGATATTTAAGGTACGAAGTAATGTGAGGATATTTAAGGTACGAAGTAATGTGAGGATATTTAAGGTACGAAGTAATGTGAGGATATTTAAGGTACGAAGTAATGTGAGGATATTTAAGGTACGAAGTAATGTGAGGATATTTAAGGTACGAAGTAATGTGAGGATATTTAAGGTACGAAGTAATGTGAGGATATTTAAGGTACGAAGTAATGTGAGGATATTTAAGGTACGAAGTAATGTGAGGATATTTAAGGTACGAAGTAATGTGAGGATATTTAAGGTACGAAGTAATGTGAGGATATTTAAGGTACGAAGTAATGTGAGGATATTTAAGGTACGAAGTAATGTGAGGATATTTAAGGTACGAAGTAATGTGAGGATATTTAAGGTACGAAGTAATGTGAGGATATTTAAGGTACGAAGTAATGTGAGGATATTTAAGGTACGAAGTAATGTGAGGATATTTAAGGTACGAAGTAATGTGAGGATATTTAAGGTACGAAGTAATGTGAGGATATTTAAGGTACGAAGTAATGTGAGGATATTTAAGGTACGAAGTAATGTGAGGATATTTAAGGTACGAAGTAATGTGAGGATATTTAAGGTACGAAGTAATGTGAGGATATTTAAGGTACGAAGTAATGTGAGGATATTTAAGGTACGAAGTAATGTGAGGATATTTAAGGTACGAAGTAATGTGAGGATATTTAAGGTACGAAGTAATGTGAGGATATTTAAGGTACGAAGTAATGTGAGGATATTTAAGGTACGAAGTAATGTGAGGATATTTAAGGTACGAAGTAATGTGAGGATATTTAAGGTACGAAGTAATGTGAGGATATTTAAGGTACGAAGTAATGTGAGGATATTTAAGGTACGAAGTAATGTGAGGATATTTAAGGTACGAAGTAATGTGAGGATATTTAAGGTACGAAGTAATGTGAGGATATTTAAGGTACGAAGTAATGTGAGGATATTTAAGGTACGAAGTAATGTGAGGATATTTAAGGTACGAAGTAATGTGAGGATATTTAAGGTACGAAGTAATGTGAGGATATTTAAGGTACGAAGTAATGTGAGGATATTTAAGGTACGAAGTAATGTGAGGATATTTAAGGTACGAAGTAATGTGAGGATATTTAAGGTACGAAGTAATGTGAGGATATTTAAGGTACGAAGTAATGTGAGGATATTTAAGGTACGAAGTAATGTGAGGATATTTAAGGTACGAAGTAATGTGAGGATATTTAAGGTACGAAGTAATGTGAGGATATTTAAGGTACGAAGTAATGTGAGGATATTTAAGGTACGAAGTAATGTGAGGATATTTAAGGTACGAAGTAATGTGAGGATATTTAAGGTACGAAGTAATGTGAGGATATTTAAGGTACGAAGTAATGTGAGGATATTTAAGGTACGAAGTAATGTGAGGATATTTAAGGTACGAAGTAATGTGAGGATATTTAAGGTACGAAGTAATGTGAGGATATTTAAGGTACGAAGTAATGTGAGGATATTTAAGGTACGAAGTAATGTGAGGATATTTAAGGTACGAAGTAATGTGAGGATATTTAAGGTACGAAGTAATGTGAGGATATTTAAGGTACGAAGTAATGTGAGGATATTTAAGGTACGAAGTAATGTGAGGATATTTAAGGTACGAAGTAATGTGAGGATATTTAAGGTACGAAGTAATGTGAGGATATTTAAGGTACGAAGTAATGTGAGGATATTTAAGGTACGAAGTAATGTGAGGATATTTAAGGTACGAAGTAATGTGAGGATATTTAAGGTACGAAGTAATGTGAGGATATTTAAGGTACGAAGTAATGTGAGGATATTTAAGGTACGAAGTAATGTGAGGATATTTAAGGTACGAAGTAATGTGAGGATATTTAAGGTACGAAGTAATGTGAGGATATTTAAGGTACGAAGTAATGTGAGGATATTTAAGGTACGAAGTAATGTGAGGATATTTAAGGTACGAAGTAATGTGAGGATATTTAAGGTACGAAGTAATGTGAGGATATTTAAGGTACGAAGTAATGTGAGGATATTTAAGGTACGAAGTAATGTGAGGATATTTAAGGTACGAAGTAATGTGAGGATATTTAAGGTACGAAGTAATGTGAGGATATTTAAGGTACGAAGTAATGTGAGGATATTTAAGGTACGAAGTAATGTGAGGATATTTAAGGTACGAAGTAATGTGAGGATATTTAAGGTACGAAGTAATGTGAGGATATTTAAGGTACGAAGTAATGTGAGGATATTTAAGGTACGAAGTAATGTGAGGATATTTAAGGTACGAAGTAATGTGAGGAGGCTTACACTAACAGACTTCATAAGGGCAACGGACTAGTTGCTGAAACGCAATAGTGAAATAAGTATCTGTGACTCAATACTCAACCGATTTATCATTTATTTAGTAATTAAAGAGTGTATTACCGATAATCTACCGTTACAAACACCCCCTCCAATTTTGGAACGAAACCACACTCTTAATGATTATTAACGGAAATTACGAATGATAAGAGGTACGACTGATTTAAACGGTCACGGAGTTAAATTGTTCATTCTGATTTTATATCGAAACATGTTTAAGCGCATTTTATCTTGCATTTTCAAAAAGTCACCCTTCCTAATTACTGGTTACAACCCTCTTGAATAATATTCCTGGCTATGGAATTTATTTGATATTTTTCAACCCACAGAAATTCTTTTTCATGTCCAGTATCCTAGGGGTACTTTCTCTTTCGGAACTAGTTGTTCTGTGAGGAAGCACTTAGACAGGACAAGTTCCTTCGTCCAGTGAAACCACCCAGGTTGTAGTACAATAGAGAGAACCTGTTACTTTAATGAGTTCCAACCACGGAACGTATTTTGTCTACTAGGCGGCTCTAAGCTTTTTTCCGTGTTTTGGAGGGAATCACATTTGTCTTCCAGCCAGATTCAGATTAGACTTGAGAAAGTTTAATACGTCATATGTTGGGTGGGTTGCCTATCCATAAAAGTAGACCAGGGAAAAGATAATTTCATGGTGAAAACAGCCTTCATTGGATGAAACACAATAAGTGTTACTTTAGAAATTGTTCACATTTTAAAAATATTATATTTTTTTTAAACTCGTGCGGTGCAAAGATTTTAATAATTTATTGTCTATAAAACATAATAAATAGTATTTCTTACATTCCATTCCACTATTATGGAGTCTTGCATATTTAAATCTTTGACAGTCGGATTAAATAAATTCAGACACAAAGAATTATTTTATACTTTTATTTTACTGTGCACACTAAGTTAAAACTTTCACTACTATTTAGATATTTAATTTATTTATGGAGCGAATAAAACACGACTTTGGTTGAAAGTAGCAATATTTCCATTGTGTTCTGAGGAATAAAAAGAAATTCTAATATGTATGATGGGTTCGAATCAAAGTTTGACATTGCCCGTAATACAGGTATTTATTGCGCAGTTCATTTAGTTAGAAATTTAGTAAGTTCAGAATTCCAATAAACTGCACTAGACTATATTAAATATTTCTTATTAAATTTATTCACTTTATCGTCCGACCACGTTTCGGCCATTGACGCCATATAGCCATTTTTTAAACAGAAATAAATATAGGGTTTTGCAGTTCTTTAGAGTCATGAACTTATATAATACTATAAACAAGCCGTCAGTTTCTTCTTCGTTATAATTGGAAATTCACAGTAATATTTTACTGAGTTTTAGCGACTCCTCGTGGCGAAACGATGAACTAAGATTCTCCAAGTGATGGACTTGTAAAGCAAACGTCTCGCCAATTTTGTTTATTTGTTCCACATTATTATTCACGTACGCATCGTTTATAAACATAATGGTTCCAGCCTAGTCTGCATTTGACCTGACTATAGTAAAATTGTACTAGTCTTGGTAAAAAACATCACCTCTTTAAAACCACTCGCAACAGTACTTCAGCTGCTACAAATTAAATAGAGAATTAGGGAATCTCTTTTTTGACGGTGCTGTGTACGCCATTATTCTACCGCTCTGTGATTCAGAGCGTGTGTAGAGCCCAATGTTTGCAAGATGGACACTATTCCTACTCTACTCTTCCTCTCGAATTACTAAGTGCCAGCTTAGTTGGGGGTTTAGAAGAAGAACTATACTACCCGTGGTCAAAAATATTGCCTCATTAAACTACTCGCGACAGCACTCGCTTCTACATATTAAAGCAGGCAATTAAGGAATCCCATAATAACGATGATTTGGCCGCCAATATCTCTTGGAAGTTGTCCGGTTAAATAATAATAGATAATACTCAAAAACTTCTAACCCCAAATACTGTTATTCGTTTCATTCTATTAGTTCGCATTCCCGTTATTTATATCTTGTTCAAATATTCAATCGTTAATAAAATACGTTTTATTCATCCACTCAAGGTCACTTACATTTTTTTAAACTTGTAGTGGATAGCACTTAATGTTAATACAGTTTTTTCAAATATTAATTCATTAAATAAATGTAATGAATTAATTTTAGTTCTATATGAGAGGAAAGGGGCAAGATATGCGATATAGTTATTTCGTCTCATTCAACTTAAAATAAACTAAACATATGATTTCATAAAACAGCTGTTTTTATGTTACAGGTTATGTGACAGAACAGCTGTTTTGACGCATAGGTTATGTTACTTTATTTATATTAATTGTAACTATTTAATAAAAAGTAACTAAAATTATATTTTTCTCTGTTGGCGCTTGTAGGAATTGACTTTGAAACTTTTGTTCATATTACTTGTTTTAACCTAATATACAACAATTAACATTTCACATCTTTTCAGTGATGTTTAAGTGAAACCGTTATAATAAAAGCCTTCCATAATTACTGTAGGACAAATGCAGTCTGTTTGAATGTTGGCACGCGACGCTTGGCGTTTAGTTCTATAGAAACAGAGCTCCAATTGTGTAGGGTGACTGTGACGTAATTGGCAGCGCAGCCGTTGCTAGGCCTGATAGAGTTCACTTTAGACTTGTATACGCCCTGTTTAGTCGTAACAGATTTTTAGTTAAATTAAAATTGGTTTCTGATTGTCGATCGTGCCGCGGGTTATCTTCATTGGATAACTAGTTTTATATCATCTCATTTTCAAGAAAATAAACCAGCTATTTTATATTATGGTCATAGAACAACCACATAATTTCTTTCACAAAAAGTTATTTAAGATATTGTATTTAAAAATAGTTTCTATAATTAGTTAATTATTTCTCTATTTTCTACTGATTATTAACAAAGAAATGTTTTACCTCAATTGGTTACGAAAAAGTGTAACTTCATTCGGTCAAACGGAACTAATAGTTTAGGCATTGCATTATCTTAAAAATGCCTATAACCAACCATTTTACGTTTTTAAAATCTCAAATTTAATTCGAATAGTATTTAGACAAGTTTTTGAAAGAGTATTTAACTGCCTCTTACACTTTCCGACCAATCACGTTGTGACAAAGCCTCCCTCTCCTATCGGCTGACCAATACCACCGCCGCAAAGTCCGGTTTATCAAATTGACGTGGACGGGTTTATCTTTACAAATGTTTTATTCTTGATTTATTATACATTTTTAGGCTAACATATTTTATATAAATAGTAAGACTACAACTACATGTAGGCCTATCTCTTAAGGAACAAATACATCTTAGAATTCGGGTTAGGCCCTTTGTCAAAATTTAGTACGTTATGCATGCCATATTTATTTATTATCAGACTTTTGAATTCTTTTTCATTATTAATAAATATGATCTGAAGATAATTCCTTTGCGGTTGAAATGTACAAAAGGGCTTTTAAAAAATTATTTTTGCTCTAGAGGTTTTACTTGTTTAAATTGAAAATTACGCCACGGTTGCCTCAAGTTTTAAAAAACAAGTAATATAAACAAAAAATGTTCAAAGTAAATTCCTACAGTAAAAAAAAATTATTTTAGTTACTTTTTTATTAAATGATTACCATTAATATAATTGGAGTAACATAACATATGCGTTAAAAAAGCGGTTTTATCACATAGCCTATAATATGAAATCAGCTGTTTTATGAAATCATATGGTATCACTTGAGTTATCTAAATGGGACGAAATAACTATATTGCATACCTTGTCCCTTTTGTGAAAAGTTTTTCTCTATGCAAAAAAAAATTAATTAATTGAATTTAATTAATGAATTGTTTTGAACAAATGGGTTTAAACTTAAACGTATGAATAAAAAGTATTTTGTTAACGATTGAAAATTTGAACAAAAAATATATATAAGCAGAATGTGAAACAAATGTATTAACTGTTGGGAAGAAGTTGTTTTAATTATCTTATTCTTTATTGAATGGATTTCTCCAATCCGTTTATAGTTGTTCTTTTGAAACTGTCGCATTGACTTCAAAGACCACTGCTGTGGGTCAGAGCGCGGGCTAGGAGAGATTATGTGCTCGTGTGTCTGCCGTCCTATCGATTGTTAACCCTCCCGGTGGCGTTTGCGGGGCGGGGGACACCCTCCGCAACTAAACCCTATAGCTTTACAAAATTACACTCCCCTTAATGTTGTTATTATTGGCAACCCTGATATTTTCTGTGTCGACAGGTTTTCTTTTCAAAACAAAATTACCGTGAGTGACTTGCGACAAGAGTAGGCCTATAAAACTTTGGGGGAAAGCCTACGAAATCGCTTATCGTGTACAGTTCTGATCGAGTTGGATTAGAGAAGAAGCCAAGTACGTACGTGACAGGACTTCGAGGATGGTTTTATTCTTACCTTTAATTATTATAGTTTAGTGTTTATTGTTCCGTTATGCCTTAGACGGTCTCAGAGTATTAAGGCTTCCTTTAGTGTGGATAGAGTTGTGTATACTCGCAGAGAGAAATTATGGTTGCATTCCATTACATCATCCCATACTATAATTACTCGGCCTAATTATTCTAAACGTGCCATTTAAATACCTGAACCCGAGACATCACGATACCCGTTTGCCTTTTTCTACAGCTTCACGATACCCGCTTGTCATTTTCTAAAGCGTCTCGATAGCCGCTTGTAATTTTCTACAGTCCAAAATACCCGTCATTGTCCACAGATAGCCTTTTGCCACCGCCTACATCGTCACGTTAGCTGCTTGTAATATTCTACAGCTCAATATTCCCGTCATTTTTTACAGTTTCACGATAGCCGACTGTATTCTCTACAACCTGACGACAACCTCTTGTCGTTTTCTACAGTCTCATGATAGGATGCTTGCCATTTTCTACTACCTCACGATAGCCGCTTGTCGTTTCCTACAGCATCACAATAGTAGTTGGTAGTTTTCTACAGCCTCACGATAGTTGATTGTCATTTTTTACAACATTACGATAACAGCTTATCATTTTCTACATCTTCGCGATAGCCACTTGTCATTTTCTACAGCCCCACGTAACATCTTATCATTTTCTACCGCCTTACGATAGTAGCTTCTGTCATTTTATACAACCTGACGATAACAGTTTATAATTTTTTACAGTCTCACGATAACAGCTTGTCATTTTCTACAGCTTCACGATAGTTGCCTGTCATTTTCGACAGCCTTACGATAGCAGCTTGTCATTTTCTACAGCTTTACGATGGCCGCTTCTTATCTTCTACAGCCTCACGATAGCACCTTGTCATTTTCTACTGGCTCACGATTTATTACTCACTAATTATTTTGCCACATAATAATTGTGATTCTGTTATATTTATGTGTGTGTATATATATATATATATATATATATATATATATATATATATATATATATATATATATATATATTTGTTTGAATTGTAATTATTTATTAAAAAGTAACTAAAATAGAAGTTTTCCAAGTAGGATTAGACTTTCCTTGGTACTTGGCTAAATACAGAGTAACTTGACGGAAACATTGCCGTGAAGGTTTAGTTACAAAATGTGAAAGTGGCAAAAACATTGACGACAGGGTTATGTTTAACAATTTGGAGCAATGTTCGTCACTCTGTGTATTAAAAAAGGAGTTTTTTAACGTAATAACAGGCCTTTACGAGTTGTACGGTTTAAAAGTAAGCATTATTTCAACCCTCTTTCTCCACGGCAGTTACGTAATCAATCACCCCTACCTCATCATTCATCCCCCATTTTAACCTACCCCTACAGATTCTCTTACACAGACGATCGCCAATATAAAAAACTGCTTCTTTAAATTGTTAATATAACAGTTTGAGAGTCTCTACATGGTGATGTTAGAGAAACCGGTGTATAACAGATTACCGGTGAGATATTGGATTTTTTGTAGTAATTGATTTCCCCCTCCATTTCTAGTTTACCCAACAACGTTATTTGGGGAATCTAGCTATTCCCCTCATATTTTGCCAGTGATTAGCACTTGATAAAAACAAATAAAAGGTTCTATAAACCTATAAAAAAATAATTAAAGCCTATTCCTACTCAGGTCAAAAAAGAAAAATTGTGTTTAGTTACTTTTTATTAAATAATTACTATTAATATAAGTAAAGTAGCATAACCTATACGTAAAAACAGCTGTTCTACCATATAACCTATAACATAAAATCAGTTGTTTTATGAAATCATATGTTTCGCTTATTTTAAGTTAAATGGAACGAAAAAACTCTATTGCATACCTTGCCCCTTTTGTGAAAAGTTTTTAAATTATATAAAATTTAATTAATTCAATTAACTTAATTAATGAATTAATATTTTCCAACTGTAATAACATCAAGTAACATTCACTGCCAGTTTAAAAAAGTATATTTGGACTTGAATGGGTGAATAAAAAGTATTTTATTAACAATTGAACATTTGAACTACATAGTGAGAGTGTGAACTAATAGAGATGCATTTATAAGCAGGACTAGCTATTCTACAGTCTCTATTTTCTAATTCGCACCTGAAATAGGCACTAAAACGTCGTCATATCAAATTTCGCTTTGTTTGTCGTTAGCAATATTGAGGAAATATTCACGAATCTAGGCCTGGAAATGAATGCCGCCCAACAGGTCTTGCTTTATGCTGATGGTAATTTAATTGGACTGTACGTGTTTAAAAGCGGCAAAGATATCGGCCTGCAAGTCGGGCCTAGTGCGGACGCAGCGGCGCAGCTAATGACGTCATTATAAGTAGAATGAATTCTCATCAAGTATACAGGATCATTAGTAACAGATTAAACTTAAAACCAGGGAAGAAATTAAGAACAGGTTTATGCGTTGGACAAGCAGTGAAAGCGGCTAAAAGATTAGAAGGTCTCACTCACGCACGCACACTGGCAGACGACCAAACAACAGACTACAACCCATTTTACCTTCGTTTAAACATAGTCCACGACAATAAATATATTTTGTACATAAATATTGTATATAACGCTTTGTATATTAGTATGACGAAAACAATTTTTTCGTGGTACTTTTATTTTTTTGTTTTCGAGATATTTAATAATATATTATATACATTTGTGTACATTTTTCTGCCTTTTCTAACGTGAAAATATATTTATTTCTTTACGCGTTTCGGAAAGCAATTCACGTAGGTAAATATTAACTCGGTACCCAATCAGTAATGAAGGCGACATAGTCGTCGAAACTAGTCTGTAAGCATTAATAAACTGATGTGTAGTAAGATTTTGAGTAAACTTTATTAATATTAAAATTTAGTGTTATGAAGCATATAAAATCAGATGAGTTATGAAGTGTACGAGGTATATACATCATATAGTTACGTTTAAAACTATTTGAAAATATTTATATAAAACTCAGACATATAAGCGCCTTATAGACAACTTGTAATAAACAAGCCGAGGGTTGGCATTTTACAATTTAAATTGCATATTTTGTAGCGGGATCCAGTTGGCACATGGACGAGAATAAGTAAAAGTATACTGTGAAGCCGCCATTTCATTTTGGGTTCCATAGGGTATGGAGTGACGCAATTATAGAGATGAACGTTTTGATATATTGACAATATATGTACCCATAAGAAGTAAATGAATGTAACAAAGTGAAATATCTTGAGAAATAACCTAACCTGTTCTCCAGAACACTTTTCAGATAATTATTTTGATAGCAAGTACAAATTTATATAAAATGTGAAATATTTTTTTAAAAAATCAACCAGTTGATAGTTTTAAATCGTAAATTGACGAATTGAAATGTTTCAAAAGTTTGCGATTATCCCAGTGTAACTCGTTAAGCCGGTAAGGAACAGCGAAGTCGCCTTTGTTCTCTAGGATTAAACAGGGCTTGATTGCAAAGACCTTAGGGTAAACGTAACCTCTACGGAAGTAACGGAGAACTGAGTCACTTTATATCTTGTCCACGTGTTTAATCTTTTATCTTAAATACTACTTCAAGAGAAGAAATAATTTTACTTAACATTTAGTTAAAAATCAAGGCTTTTTCCAATGCTGATCGCGTTCATTTTTCAATTGTCTTCCCCCCCTCTATATATATTTATATATCTTGTTAATATTTTCAATAGTTTATAAAATACTTTTTATTCGTCCAGTAAAGTTCAAATACATTTTTTTAAAAACTCGTTGTAGTTGACATCAAGATGTAATAAAGTTTTTTCATAAAATGAGTTAATTTTAGTTTTGTAAGGGAGAAAAACGTTCCATAAAAGGGGCAAGGTATGCAATATAGTTATTGCTTCCCATTTGGCTTAAAATAAGCGATAACATATGATTTCATAAAACATCTGATTTTTATGTTATAGGTTATGTGGTACAACAATTGTTGCATAGGTTATGTTACTTTATTTACATATTTGTAATTATGTAATGAAAAATAACTTAAAAAATTTTTTTTTTGTTGACGTGTGTAGAAACTCTAAAACAATTTTGTTTATAGTAGGCTACTTATTATTATTGTGAACACAAATTTTTATTTTGAAAACGAAAGTTTAACCATATTATATTTTTATGTTAATATACTGAACAACTAAACCACAAACAATTTGGTTTATTTGTTATTAGGTAATAATTTCATCTGAAGATGATTGCTTTGCAATCGAAACGTACATACAAGTTTAAGTAAAACGTTATTGTGGTTACGGATTTCATTTATTTAAAATAAAAATTACCTCTTAGCTGCTCCAAGTTGTTATATTTTCGAAACTTTTGAAAGTTTCAACTGTGCGTTCTACTAGACGTGATACAAACACAACCTAACTATACTGTACAAAATATAAAGATTTACATTCTTAAAAGTTCTGTATTTTTAATTGGTACTGGATAATGCATCATAGAACTAAAAATAAGTTTCTGCTCATAGTTTCAAGATTCAAGTCTAAATTTCTTGTACACTATATTTGTATTTCTAAGAGTATATCTAACTACCTCTCCTCTACCTCTCTATCAGTGTATGTGTTACTCTTATACCATGTGACTAGATTTGCTTCCAGGTTTCTTATAAAGAATGATTATATATGACTAAAAAAATTTCAATCGTTAATAAAATACTTTTTATCCATCCACTCAAGCTCAGATACATTTTTTTAAACTTGTAAAGGACGACACTTGATGTTAATAAAGTATTTTCAAGTATTAATTCATTAATTAAATTTAACGAATTAATTTTAGTTTTATATGCAAGAAAAACGTTTCACAAGGAGCCAAGGTACGCAAAATAGTTATTTCGTCCCATTTTTGACTTGAAATAAATGATGAGATATGATCGTAAAACAGCTGATTTCATGTTATAGGTTATGTGGTAGAACAGCTGTTTTAACGTATAGGTTGTGTTACTTTATTTATATTAATTGTAATTATTTAATAAAAAGTAAATGAAATATTTTTTTTTGTTGACCAAAGTAGCAATTTACTTCTAATATATAAATAGTTTATATTAGGGCTACTTGTTATTGTCAACACACATTTTTATTTTGAAAACAAAGGTCTACATTAATTTTAATATTAAATTGAAATTGACATAAGGGTTTAAGTAAAACATTTTCGTAGTTGAGAGATTTTATTTGTTTAATATAGAAAATTACGCCTCAGTTGTTCTAAGTTGTTATATAATTTACATTGCCAATAGGGGCTGGATATGCACAACGGACTGATCACTGTGACGTATCGATCTTTTTCCATAAGTTGAAGAATCGATCCATTTGTGGCACGGAACTGTCATTAGTGTCTTACAGAACCAAAACTAAAAACCCTTCGAGATCCAAGTCTGAATGTCTTGTTTACACCTTTTGTATTTTTAAGAGTAGGCCTAGTCATCTAATTACCCCTCCCCCTATTTAATTACCCCCTTCACCTGTCCTCAGTGCATGTGACCGGAAATGCTTCTACGTTTAATATTTTCCGATTTATTTAAATGCATCACGAACACAAAGTTCCGTAAAATGTGAGTGTCCTCTCATTTTCCGACACGTTGTGACGCAACACTGCACGGTTCGCTGCCATATGGATATTGTCAATAATTTGTCATGTTTGGCGCTCGTACATTACGCGCATCTACGTATTCCCTTCGGAAGGCGATTTATGTAGGGTGTACAGTCAAGTGCAACGTAAAGCAGTCTCTGGGCGACATAAAACTGCTGTATATTCTTATCCGCCATATTGTATTTTTATAGTCAGTTTCTATACAAGTAATAACTTGTACAGACAATAGAATTACTGTCTTCGTGCAGGTTAGACTATTGGCTACTGGAAACAGTACATTGGGTAGCGTAAAGATAAAATCGTGTTTCAGTTCTTGCCTCCAGGTCCCGTTGGTTATTTCACATGCGTATCTATATTTACTCTTTTACGGAGGTGTGAAACATGGTGTGTATGGAGTGGAAATAATTATATAGTATGAAAAGAGGTTAGGTATTATATAGTCTGTACTTTCTCGTGCGAATTTCGAATAGGTTTTAGGACTTGCCGTACAATTTTAACAGTTACCTGGTAGCGGGTAAACTTTTATAAACTGGCACTTGGGGGCTGCGGGCCTTGGCGTGAGGCCGAGGACCAAGGAAAGGGGGGGGGGGTGCTCTCAAGTCACTTTCAGAAACATCGACACTTGTACTTCAAATAACTATTAGGGTTTACTCATTATTTTGCTAGTTAGTATAAATAACTACAAATGTAAATATAACGGAAGCGTGCTAATAGGATTGTCTTAAATGTTGGGTCGGGTAATAGCGGTTTATGGCCCTGATGAGGGATGTCGACAGTGCCTGATTTTTTCTAGACCAGGGGTTCTCAAACTTGCCTATATCGAGGACCTCTGAATTATTAATGTTGTCATTGCGGACCCCTGAAAAATACCTTTTATAATTTTTAATAATTTAGTCGTAGTAACCACAAGTGACCAAAAGGCGCCTCATCACTCAAGGTAAAATCATTGCACTTAATGGTGGATAAAATTACTTACAATAGTAATATATTAAACTTCATAAAGGCAGTGCAACGGAAAACAATGGATGACGTAATATATATATATAATATAGGGAAGATATTTAGGATGGAAAAAAGCTATCTAATCGTTTTTCTACATATAATTTATGTATTTCTTAAATTGAATACAATTGGGACAACAGAACACTTAGTAATAATTACAAACATTTACCAATTTTAGTTTTAAAAAAAACAAACATAATATAATGTTTGTAATAAACATTATTGATAATTTTTGAACTTCATATTTTGTAATAAAAATGTTCTTCGAAAAAATAGCGGATGTTCTTGGTAATATGCTTTTTGAAATTCAAATATCTTCGGCGGACCCCAAACACTACGCCCGCGCGGATCACACTTCAAAACCCTGTTCTAGTCGACGAATACACAATTTCTACCTAACAGCCAAGCGCCAGCTTATAAAATATGACCTATAGGGAGTAGACAACTCCTTCGCCCCTGTTGACAGGAGGGCTATAAGATAGGCGAATCTGCCACACGTTGCCAAAACCTTCCCTTATTTTTCCTACCCTAATGCCTCCTTATTCTTATCTAGTTCTCATTTATCGTGTTCTTTTTTTTACACGTAGATGTAACAAATAAGCCCTTTATAACGTCGATAGAAAGTAGTTCTTTAGGTACGCGACCCTGAGAGGACGTTTATACCTCCCCTATATCTCATACTATAGTTCGATTTAAATGAGAATAGGAAAGGATCTGAGGCCGTGTAGGGATGCGGTATTGTCAGTTTGAAGTTGTACTACTCAGCGACGGAAGTTTAACGTAGTATTGGCAACAAGGCTCACCGACCCAGCAAGGCGTGGATTTCCTATTCGCCCACAAGCGGCAGTCCGCACTCCTCTGACCGATTACTTTTATGTCTCTAACTTACCTATTTACATTCCTGACGTCATAATAATCAAACTCTGATCACTTTAAAACAACGAAGAAAATTTCAGGTACAAACTTTCTAAGTACTTTCAAGTAATATGAGAGTTTCTAAGTGTTTGCTATCGTCTCTACATTAGTTAAAGTAAAGTTTTAATAAAACCTACTTACGTAAAACCAGGCAATCATCAGTATTTACGCCTCTGGCTGTGATTTTAAAATAAAACTTTAAATTAGCATTTCCTCCCCTTCTCACCAGAGTTTGGGGGGGGGGGGTTCGTAGTAGCAGGGGAACTTTATGCCCTTACCTTAGTCCTAGCTAATTCTATTTTCCTTGCCTTATCCTTCTTACCAAGGGTTGTAACGGGTTGACGTTTACTTTACACCATTAAAGAGTAGGTACTTCGGCTCAACCTTTTGTTCACCTGAGGTCATGATCCGCTCTGTATTCTCCCGTGTGTAAATGTTTGTTAGAAGAAAGATGGGGAGAAGAAGGGCTATGGCTGACCTAGCCTTTCGGCTCTTACCGCTAAGCCACAAAAATAGACGCATAAGTGGGGGAATCTACAGCGCAACGTTTTGAAATCACGCCCCCCACGGATCTAACATTAAACTAGTGATTAGCGTCAGGACCGTAACGGGAGATTCGGTGTCGCGACCCGTAAGGTCTTCCTACCTGACAGTAAGACCTTGACTGGTGGCTCACAACCCCCCTTCCCCCGAGACGAACCCCAATCAGACACTATGGTTCGACCGTATTACTAGAACCACTCGGGGCAGGAGAAATTTCCGAACGGCTTGATCTTCGTACCTCAACCCCCCCCCCCCCCTCTGATTAGTTCGTTCCAGCTAATACAGTCAAACCTTTACCTATTCCCGTTTGGCCTTACCTAAGGGCCGCACCTTCAGAATCGGGACATGATCCTGGGGAGTCATACACCCTTTACGTTAGACTTTGAGGGCCTATATTCTTTACAAGTTTCATCCTCAGCCTTAATCCTCGATATATTTACAATCCTCTATTTTTCTTTGTAGAAGACAATAGTAATTTTAATAATCGGAGCAACTGAGGTGTAATTTTTACTTATAAAATAATAAAACCTCCTAACTACAAACAAATTTTTACTTAAATCATAATGTAAAAAAATCCGTTTTATAAATCCTACTATACATTAATTTATATTGTAATTGTATACATTTCGATTGCATAGCAATCATCTTCAGAGGAAATTACTACAAATCTTTTACGTGTAATTTCTATATCTGCATGGTTAATTCATACAATTAACAAATAATTGGCATTCCGCACTGTAAGTTTTAACTTTAGTTTAATAAATGTGAACTGGGATATCGCTAACGCCGCAAACATATTTCTGCTTGTCTAAGTAGGTACCCCCTCCCGCCGAACACGCATCCTCTGTTCTCAGCTGTTCGGAGCTACATCGATTCACGACTCCTGTACGCGGCCCGCGTTATTATGGCTTCTCGTTTTTCGGAATATAACTTTATTATAAAGACCAGGAAATTTGTTTTACAAGATTCGCTCGGATTTTCGTGCGCGTAAAACTTTTTATCGTTTTATAAACGCGGCTCGTGTTATGTTGTTTGACTCTGTAACTGTAATAAAACATGAAGAGTTTATGGATTTTTTTATTATCGTAATTGCTCAATTAGTTAAAATTTAGTGTCTAAAACTGGACTCTTGAAATAAGCGCGAGTTTTTCAATTCCTTTTATTAATTCACAGTCTCCATTTATATATCTTTTTAAAATTTCAATCGTTAATAAAATACTTTTTATTCATCCACTCAAGTTGAAATACATTTTCAATTGATGTTAATAAAGTTCTTCAAATATTAATTCATTAATTAAATTTAATGAATTAATTATATGACAAAAATATTTATCACAAAAGGAGTAAGGTACGCAATATAGTTATTTCGTCCCCTTTTGCTTAAAATAAGTGATAACATATGATTTCATAAAACAGGTGATTTTATGTCACAGGTTATGTGCTAGAACAGCTGTTTTTACGTATAGGTTATGTTACTTTATTTATGTTAATTGTAATTATTTAGTAAAATTAACTAATATAAAATTCGTTTTTGTCGATCCTTAAGTAGAAATTGACTTTAATTTAGGCCTTCTTGTTTTTGCAATTTTGGTTACTCAAGAAATAGAACTAGGAGTCGGATTGTTGATTTTCTTTTCAGAAAAGGTTGAAACTTCCGTTACTTTTTGAAACGATTATAAACATGAAGTCATAAAATTCGTGTTTATTTGATATGCTTAGTATTTGTATTCATTGGGATATCATTCGTCACAAGAAAATATTTTCTACGATATTTAACACGTTTACAAATTAATGTCTAAATTAATTGAAACAATGTTAGGCATGTTAATGAATCACTGCACCAGATGTGTTATACAGTATCTTGTGATAATTTAAGCTCATATTTTTCCTAATGATCAAGAACGACTGGGAGGTAAATGTATTTTATTATGTTGGTAACCTTCGTTGCAGAGGTTCTACTTCAAATAAATACTGTAGTAGCTCCTATGGGAATCCGATGGAAGTATAAATTCCAATAATATTTAATAATCAGAATACATATTAGACAATATCTATATTTACCGTTAAAGTATTAAAAAACAATATAACTTACAGTTATGTATAATAAAATGACATAAACTATGAGTGATGAAAACAGCTGTTGATGAATTCAAATATTGAAATAAATAATAAAATAATATTTAATTAATAAATAATAATATATAATTATGTATGCGTGATTATAACTAATTAAATGTATAACAATTATATATTATTATGATTTTCGATAATTTTCTATTTTTCCGCTAGGATTTATAAATCTCATTTAGAGTTTCATAATTCCCAGCTATTCCCAGCATTGTCCCGCTCCTCGTTGACGCGTTTCGGAGGATCTCCATCTCCGAGTTCATACAAAGTTCTGACAGATGGAGATCAAGGATTAGCGTTACAATGCTTGGAATGGCAGGGAAATATTAAATTATTGATTTAATAATAGGTCTACAGTATTTAATAATGATTTAAACATACCCTCCAAATAACCTCTAAATGTAGACGAAACCCCATGTTAACCTTGACCTATCGTTGTGTATAGTTCACGTAAATCTTTGGGGGATCTGGTTAGAGATAAAAGAGAGTACCAGGATCGTATAAATCTATAGAAATATGAATAAAATTCAAAGTGATAAATTCTCGTTAAAATTCAAAGTGATTACGTCACGTTCCACCAATCACGGCCATGCAATGTTATGTTTACACTAGTATGAAGAAATACATTTCTTTTCAGCGTCCTTGATCACACAGATTACGATTTTAGCTAACGTACTCATAGTTTTGCGTTCGTTACAATGTTCAACCTGTTTTTTTACACTACTTAACTAAGTGAATACGTAATTGCTTACTTGCTGGCCCGTTTCAAAACGATCGTTTCTTTTTCGAAGCTAACCTTCTACTAGCGGCTTCTGGCTCTTTACAAACGGTATGTCAGGGTTGGATTTACGACATTGGGTGAGGTGTCGGCGTCTTGTGTGATGTATTTGAAAAGACTATTGGCTTCGAAGTGTGTATATTTCGAAAAAGAAACGATCATTTTGAAACGCGTCAGCAAGTAAGCAATTACGTATTCACTTAGTTAAGTAGTGTAAAATTAGTTTAATCAGTGAATTCAAGATGATTACATCAAGAAACTTCTTTAACCTGTATTATTTGACTTTTTACTTGACTGTTTTCTTGAAGCAATATTATTTTATTAATGTTGGGGTAAATTTCGGTTGAAAAGCAACCATCTCTAGAGGCAATATAGGACCAAATCCTTTTCTAGATTTTGTTTTATTGTAATCAGGGATGGTTGCTTAGCAACCGAAATGTACGTGAGTTTAATATTTAATTTATTGTTGTTAGAGGGCGCTCGTTATAAATTAATTGCAGTTGCTTCTAAAATAATAGTTTACAAATATTATTTATTAATTTTTATATTCTAACAGTGTTTGAAATATGTATTTAATTCAGTGTGTTGATCAGATAAAATTAAAAAAGAGTTCGTGAGTAGGAAAATCACAACAAAAATAGCAAATTGTTATAACTAATAATCGAGTTAATTTTGTTTATGTTCTAATAACATTTAGAATTGTTGTTTTTCAAAACATCTATTTTGGTTAAAATTCAGATCTAAGTTTCAGGTTAACAGATTTAAAAACAACCATCGATAAATCGATTTGGGGAAAGTGTTAATAAATCATGTATAATTATTGCCTACTATTGCGAATGCACTGATCATTTTGTTCATACTAATATTAGTTCTGAAGATAGTAGAGCGGGAAATTGGGGGGGGGGGTTGACTGACGCTGCTACGAATGATCAGAAAAAAATATTGTATTAAAGAATTATTAATTTTTATTAAATAAGTTTTGAGAAGTTTAAGGTAATAAAAATAATAACATATCACCTTATATTTAACTAAAATTGACTTGTTGGGGTATAAAAACAGCTCGGTGTGAAACCCAAACCTTTTTTGAGACACCCCGTTCTTCTTGAAGTTCTTACTATTCTAAATACAGTACCTAAATATTGTCCTTTTTTATTACAATGTGGGACCTATTTCGCCTAAATATACGTTTTCAGCAGATCATCCATAATCCGCGATTGGTCGAGCGTGCACAGTGCACAAGAGCCAAAGCATGACGCGCCGAACTAAATGTTGTTGGAACAGGTCCGCCTTTACTCTCTCGGCCATTGTGTAACTTACGACCTTGTAGCTCTAGTCGGTGCTAACAGTCGCGCATTCATTGTTATACCTACTTGGCTTTATATTATCCTGGTTTTATTTAGTTTCTTTACGCAGTATGGATTTGCACAGTTGGTTTCAGCGCGGTGTTTATCACAGGAGCAATATTTTCTTGTAAATTACAAAATAAAGCAACAATATAAAAGGCTTTATAGGAACAATATTTTATTGTAAATTTCATAATACACAGTAATGTAACAGGCGCTATTGCAGTGACAATATTTTGTAGTAAATAATTAAATGAAGCAAAAATGTAACAGGCGTTATTGCAGTGACAATATTTTGTAGTAAATAACTAAATGAAGCAAAAATGTAACAGGCGTTATTGCAGTGATAATATTTTCTTCTAAATAACAAAATGAAGCAAAAATGTAACAGGCGTTATTGCAAGAACAATATTTTCTTGTAAATAACAAAATGAACCAAACACGTAAGAGGCTTTGTTACCGGAACAATATTTTCTTGTAAATTACATAATGAAGCAACACTGTAAAAGGCTTTGTTTTAAGATAGATTTACTTCAAGTGATTCGAAATGAAAAAAAAAACAGCTGATAATTTTTACTTTATTACGACGCTTTTTGTTCCGGATGTTTTATTAGTAGAGATAGTCACATTTTAGAAACAAGCCTATTTTTTGTTGTTAACTCGGTTTATATTTACGTAGGCTATAACAAAAATTGTAATTTATTCCCTTGGAATTTATCCAGGTTGTTGACACTATAAATGTATTTTTACGTGCAAATAGCGTACACCAATCACGTCCTTAATAAAAACGTAAACAATTTTTATCGACTACAAGTTTTGGGTGACGCTTTTATGACGTGTTGATGTTCACAGCGTTAAATTATCGTCTACTGACCAACACCTGCCCAATAACTATCACATTAGTAGGCTATATATTTTGATTCAAATGTAAAATTGAAATCGTAAGAAAGTAATCATTGGTATTTAAATAGTTTTCAAGTTGTAAATATTGCAAAAAATATATAACTATTGTAGAAACAACTAAGGAACGTGAGGGAAATAATAAAAGTTTTGGTGGGAAACTACTCCCAACGTAACGATATTTACAAAAACAAGATGGCTTTTGTACTCTGGAGTTTGCCCACAACGATAAACCCGTTAGTACCTTCTGTTTTCAGTCAGTAAGTTCTACAGCACAGTACAGTACTTGGAACTCTGAATTGGCGATAAACCCGTTAGTACCTTCTGTTTTCAGTCAGTAAGTTCTACAGCACAGTACAGTACTTGGAACTCTGAATTGGCGATAAACCCGTTAGTACCTTCTGTTTTCAGTCAGTAAGTTCTACAGCACAGTACAGTACAGTACAGTACTTGGAACTCTGAATTGGCGATAAACCCGTTAGTACCTTCTGTTTTCAGTCAGTAAGTTGTACAGCACAGTACAGTACAGTACAGTACTTGGAACTCTGAATTGGCGATAAACCCGTTAGTACCTTCTGTTCTCAGTCAGTAAGTTCTACAGTACAGTACAGTACAGTACTTGGAACTCTGAATTCTCGATAAACCCGTTAGTACCTTCTGTTTTCAGTCAGTAAGTTCTACAGTACAGTACTTGGAACTCTGAATTGGCGATAAACCCGTTAGTACCTTCGGTTTTCAGTCAGTAAGTTCTACAGTACAGTATAGTACAGTACTTGGAACTCTGAATTGGCGATAAACCCGTTAGTACCTTCTGTTTTCAGTCAGTAAGTTCTACAGTACAGTACTTGGAACTCTGAATTGGCGATAAACCCGTTAGTACCTTCTGTTTTCAGTCAGTAAGTTCTACAGTACAGTACAGTACAGTACTTGGAACTCTGAATTGGCGATAAACCCGTTAGTACCTTCTGTTTTCAGTCAGTAAGTTCTACAGTACAGTACAGTACAGTACTTGGAACTCTGAATTGGCGATAAACCCGTTAGTACCTTCTGTTTTCAGTCAGTAAGTTCTACAGTACAGTACTTGGAACTCTGAATTGGCGATAAACCCGTTAGTACCTTCTGTTTTCAGTCAGTAAGTTCTACAGTACAGTACAGTACAGTACTTGGAACTCTGAATTGGCGATAAACCCGTTAGTACCTTCTGTTTTCAGTCAGTAAGTTCTACAGTACAGTACAGTATAGTACTTGGAACTCTGAATTGGCGATAAACCCGTTAGTACCTTCTGTTTTCAGTCAGTAAGTTCTACAGTACAGTACTTGGAACTCTGAATTGGCGATAAACCCGTTAGTACCTTCTGTTTTCAGTCAGTAAGTTCTACAGTACAGTACAGTACAGTACTTGGAACTCTGAATTGGCGATAAACCCGTTAGTACCTTCTGTTTTCAGTCAGTAAGTTCTACAGTACAGTACAGTACAGTACTTGGAACTCTGAATTGGCGATAAACCCGTTAGTACCTTCTGTTTTCAGTCAGTAAGTTCTACAGCACAGTACAGTACAGTACTTGGAACTCTGAATTGGCGATAAACCACTGTGCAATACAATATTTACCGATTCCCTTTCCACAGCCAAAGAATAAATATCGCTTACTACACCTCTAATCAAGAATCGCTTGGACTATTCGTAGCAAATCCAGGTCTAATGCGCTTCCTTCACTGCTAATCAAGACGTTGCACGGAAGAACCGCTTGGACTATTCGTAGCAAATCCAGGTCTAATGTCGCTTACTTCACTGCTAATCAAGACGTTGCACGGAAGAACCGCTTGGACTATTCGTAGCAAATCCAGGTCTTATGTCGCTTACTTCACTGCTAATCAAGACGTTGCATGGAAGAACCGCTTGGACTATTCGTATCAAATCCAGGTCTAATGTCGCTTACTACACCGCTAATCAAGACGTTGCACGGAAGAACCGCTTGGACTATTCGTAGCAAATCCAGGTCTAATGTCGCTTACTACACCGCTAATCAAGACGTTGCACGGAAGAACCGCTTGGACTATTCGTAGCAAATCCAGGTCTAATGTCGCTTACTACACCGCTAATCAAGACGTTGCATGGAAGAACCGCTTGGACTATTCGTAGCAAATCCAGGTCTAATGTCGCTTACTACACCGCTAATCAAGACGTTGCACGGAAGAACCGCTTGGACTATTCGTAGCAAATCCAGGTCTAATGTCGCTTACTACACCGCTAATCAAGACGTTGCATGGAAGAACCGCTTGGACTATTCGTAGCAAATCCAGGTCTAATGTCGCTTACTACACCGCTAATCAAGACGTTGCACGGAAGAACCGCTTGGACTATTCGTAGCAAATCCAGGTCTAATGTCGCTTACTACACCGCTAATCAAGACGTTGCACGGAAGAACCGCTTGGACTATTCGTAGCAAATCGAGGTCAAATGTCGCTTACTACACCGCTAATCAAGACGTTGCACGGAAGAACCGCTTGGACTATTCGTAGCAAATCCAGGTCTAATGTCGCTTACTACACCGCTAATCAAGACGTTGCACGGAAGAACCGCTTGGAGGACTATTCGTAGCAAATCGAGGTCAAATGTCGCTTACCACACCGCTAATCAAGACGTTGCACGGAAGAACCGCTTGGACTATTCGTAGCAAATCCAGGTCTAATGTCGCTTACTACACCGCTAATCAAGACGTTGCATGGAAGAACCGCTTGGACTATTTGTAGCAAATCCAGGTCTAATGTCGCTTACTACACCGCTAATCAAGACGTTGCACGGAAGAACCGCTTGGACTATTCGTAGCAAATCCAGGTCTAATGTCGCTTACCACACCGCTAATCAAGACGTTGCATGGAAGAACCGCTTGGACTATTCGTAGCAAATCCACGTCTAATGTCGCTTACTACACCGCTAATCAAGACGTTGCACGGAAGAACCGCTTGGACTATTCGTAGCAAATCCAGGTCTAATGTCGCTTACTTCACCGCTAATCAAGACGTTGCATGGAAGAACCGCTTGGACTATTCGTAGCAAATCGAGGTCAAATGTCGCTTACTACACCGCTAATCAAGACGTTGCACGGAAGAACCGCTTGGACTATTCGTAGCAAATCCAGATCTAATGTCGCTTACTACACCGCTAATCAAAACATTGCACGGAAGAACCGCTTGGACTATTCGTAGCAAATCCAGGTCTAATGTCGCTTACTTCACCGCTAATCAAGACGTTGCATGGAAAAACCGCTTGGACTATTCGTAGGAAATCGAGGTCAAATGTCGCTTACTACACCGCTAATCAAGACGTTGCATGGAAGAACCGCTTGGACTATTCGTAGCAAATCCAGGTCTAATGTCGCTTACTTCACCGCTAATCAAGACGTTGCATGGAAGAACCGCTTGGACTATTCGTAGCAAATCCAGGTCTAATGTCGCTTACTTCACCGCTAATCAAGACGTTGCACGGAAGAACCGCTTGGACTATTCGTAGCAAATCGAGGTCAAATGTCGCTTACTACACCGCTAATCAAGACGTTGCACGGAAGAACCGCTTGGACTATTCGTAGCAAATCGAGGTCAAATGTCGCTTACTACACCGCTAATCAAGACGTTGCACGGAAGAACCGCTTGGACTATTCGTAGCAAATCCAGATCTAATGTCGCTTACTTCACCGCTAATCAAGACGTTGCATGGAAGAACCGCTTGGACTATTCGTAGCAAATCCAGGTCTAATGTCGCTTACTTCACCGCTAATCAAGACGTTGCATGGAAGAACCGCTTGGACTATTCGTAGCAAATCCAGGTCTAATGTCGCTTACTTCACCGCTAATCAAGACGTTGCATGGAAGAACCGCTTGGACTATTCGTAGCAAATCCAGGTCTAATGTCGCTTACTTCACCGCTAATCAAAACGTTGCACGGAAGAACCGCTTGGACTATTCGTAGCAAATCCAGTTCTAATGTCGCTTACTTCACCGCTAATCAAGACGTTGCACGGAAGAACCGCTTGGACTATTCGTAGCAAATCCAGTTCTAATGTCGCTTACTTCACCGCTAATCAAGACGTTGCATGGAAGAACCGCTTGGACTATTCGTAGCAAATCGAGGTCAAATGTCGCTTACTACACCGCTAATCAAGACGTTGCACGGAAGAACCGCTTGGACTATTCGTAGCAAATCGAGGTCAAATGTCGCTTACTACACCGCTAATCAAGACGTTGCACGGAAGAACCGCTTGGACTATTCGTAGCAAATCCAGGTCTAATGTCGCTTACTACACCGCTAATCAAGACGTTGCACGGAAGAACCGCTTGGACTATTCGTAGCAAATCCAGTTCTAATGTCGCTTACTTCACCGCTAATCAAGACGTTGCACGGAAGAACCGCTTGGACTATTCGTAGCAAATCCAGGTCTAATGTCGCTTACTACACCGCTAATCAAGACGTTGCACGGAAGAACCGCTTGGACTATTCGTAGCAAATCCAGTTCTAATGTCGCTTACTTCACCGCTAATCAAGACGTTGCACGGAAGAACCGCTTGGACTATTCGTAGCAAATCCAGATCTAATGTCGCTTACTTCACCGCTAATCAAGACGTTGCACGGAAGAACCGCTTGGACTATTCGTAGCAAATCGAGGTCAAATGTCGCTTACTACACCGCTAATCAAGACGTTGCACGGAAGAACCGCTTGGACTATTCGTAGCAAATCGAGGTCAAATGTCGCTTACTACACCGCTAATCAAGACGTTGCACGGAAGAACCGCTTGGACTATTCGTAGCAAATCCAGGTCTAATGTCGCTTACTTCACCGCTAATCAAGACGTTGCACGGAAGAACCGCTTGGACTATTCGTAGCAAATCCAGTTCTAATGTCGCTTACTTCACCGCTAATCAAGACGTTGCACGGAAGAACCGCTTGGACTATTCGTAGCAAATCGAGGTCAAATGTCGCTTACTACACCGCTAATCAAGACGTTGCACGGAAGAACCGCTTGGACTATTCGTAGCAAATCCAGGTCTAATGTCGCTTACTACACCGCTAATCAAGACGTTGCACGGAAGAACCGCTTGGACTATTCGTAGCAAATCCAGTTCTAATGTCGCTTACTTCACCGCTAATCAAGACGTTGCACGGAAGAACCGCTTGGACTATTCGTAGCAAATCCAGGTCTAATGTCGCTTACTACACCGCTAATCAAGACGTTGCACGGAAGAACCGCTTGGACTATTCGTAGCAAATCCAGTTCTAATGTCGCTTACTTCACCGCTAATCAAGACGTTGCACGGAAGAACCGCTTGGACTATTCGTAGCAAATCCAGATCTAATGTCGCTTACTTCACCGCTAATCAAGACGTTGCATGGAAGAACCGCTTGGACTATTCGTAGCAAATCGAGGTCAAATGTCGCTTACTACACCGCTAATCAAGACGTTGCACGGAAGAACCGCTTGGACTATTCGTCAACTCGAGGTCAAAGATTATAGTTTATATGAATAGAGTACTGTTGCCATATTTATCTCGAAACAATCACATTCATGACTTCAATGTCGCACTTTGTATGTATTTACGAATAATTTACTCTATTTCTGTGCGTGTCGTTTGTCTCTTTCATTTGGTATCTTACCTATTTTAATGAAGAAAATAATTTTTCTTTAAAAAAATGCAACAAATATGCCTCAAATAGTCCAGATGGACACATGTAATTCAATGTGCTTGAGAAGGAGTTGATGTGTAAATTTATTCATAATCTCCTAAATAAATGTAAATAACGTTTTATAACGTAAAGGCGACAAGAGGAAAGGTTTATCTTATATTCTGTAATTGTGGACGCATGTGAACCGGTCTCGCACACTCGCCCTCGCAGGGTTATTACGAGTGCAACAAAGGAAAATTTTGTTTTACTTACTTTTATTAAATAATTACAATTAATATAAATAAAGTTACATAACCTATGCGTTAAAACAGCTGTTCGTTAAAACAGCCACATAATTTATAACCTATAAACCTATAACCTATAAAAGCTGTTTTATGAAATCAAATGTAATTACTTATTTTTAGCCAAGTGGGACGAAATAACTATATTGCATGCCCTCCTCCTTTGTGAAAAGTATTTCTCTCATAAAACTAAAATTAATTTAATAATAAATTTAATTAATAAATTAATATTTGAAAAACTGTATTAACATCAAGTGTCATCCACTACAAGTTTAAAAAATGTATTTTAACTTGAAAGATTCTCATTTTCAGTAGACTACATATGTGAGATAGCGCCAGCGGGCAATAATCCCGTAATTTTTGCTAAAATTTTTGTTTTCTACCTCAAACACATCATCACCAAATCAACAGCTCAACAATTACAAGATAATGATAGAAATTGAAATTTTAATGAACAATGTTCATTTACATTCTATTCGTAACAATTAGCATTTTCTGTTAGAGTATTCAAAAAGTGTTGAGATTAATGAAGATGGCTTAAGTTTTATTTGCAAAGTTTTTCTTTTCTTTTTAAATCTTCTGCACAGGTAATTAAACTTGATGAGTATTAAAAAAGCCGAAATGTCAAAAATTACTTTATATTTTCTTCAGATTATTTTTATTAGAATGTATGGCTATCTTTTAATTGATTGTAAAATTGACTCACATTTCGACAATCTTTTAAGTTGTACACATGTACAACCTCCAAAGGTTGTACAAAGGTTCATAATGTACAACCTTATACCAAACAATCCAACATATCAATATAATTTATCCGTTTCTTTAAACTATAAATGTTTTCGATGTTTCATAACGAAAGTTATGCGTTTTTTAATTAAGCGCCAGCCTGATACTGACGATATTGTTTAATGTAGGCCGGTGACTAACGAACGCCAGCTGTTAGCACAGAATTTAGGTTCGACACAACCTTGACCTATTAACACGCCAACCAAGTCAATATTTATTCGACACACTGAATAAATTTTAGCTTTTATTTTGTGTAAAGTCGAATAGTTATAATAATTCCTGACGAGATTATAAATTACAAATATATATAGTTGAAATTAGTAATTTATGTTTATAAATTCACGATCGTAATTTTGAAGTGAACACGGGAGGCCCCGATCTGACCGATGGTCGCAATATTATAATGATATTTTTGTTACTAATGAAAGGGCCACCGGCGAAGTGGTTCGATGGGTAGATACAGGAAATCCCGGAAGGGTTACTTATGTACCTTTACACTCACTGCCACAAGCCAATTCTCATCTTGATATAGGTAATCTTTTATAAACTAGCCCTTGGGGGCTGCGGGGCCTTGGCAAGAGGCCGAGGATCAGGGAAAAGTGGAGGTACTCGCTAGTCATTTTTAAAAACATATACCATTGGACCTCCACTGACTCATAGGGTTGACTCATTTTTTGTTACTTTTAATAGCTTTAATGTATAGTAAAAATAACAAATGTAAATAGGGAATGCACGGAAGCGTGCTAATAGGATTGTCTAAGTGTTGGGTCGGATTTAAGGTTCCGATGAGGGATGACGACAGTGCCTGATGTTTTTCAGACTACGAATACACAACTTCTACGTAAGAGCCAAATGACAGCATATAAAATGTGACTTACAGTCACGATGACGCTACTAGTGAGCAGAAAAAGTGTACGATGTTTTCTATGTTGATTGATTAATAACCACACCTAAATTGACAATTATTTTATAGTTTATTCATGAGTGTTCCCATCGGACCAGTTCGAACTGACCTATTTGGGGGAGATTCGACCACACAAAACCGTCACCACACCGTATCAACTAGAGGTAATTGTTTCGATTTGGTAGCCAATAAGCTTCTCCCTGCGTATAAATCTAGAACCATTATAGATGCGAGTGTGAGAGGGAACGTAGCCGGTAAGCTCAGTTTTTGAAAACCCTAATTTTCAATGCTTTACTTTATTTTTGCAGTCCAGTCAAAACAAGGACAATTTCATGGCTTAATTGTGTTTTTCATAAAAACTAAATACATGAAACATTTATTTTATAAATACCTATTTGATAACCATTTAAATAATAATACAGTATAAGTTTGTATGCGTGCATTGTAAGTGTATGATTTGTGTTTATTTTATTTAAGCAACATTAATATAGTATAAAAAATTTGGCTCTAATTTAAAAAAAATATTGGCGGAAATAATTCTCTACTAGTATTGGCGAAAACATTTTTATTCATAATAATACAGTATAAGTTTGTATGCGTAAATTTGTAAGTGTATGATTTGTGTTTATAGAGTGGATATTTTATTTAAGCAACATTAATATAATATAATAAACTTGGCTCTAATTTGAAAAAAATATTGGTAAAAATAATTCTCTACTAGTATTGGCGAAAACATTTTTTATTGATCTTATTCGCCTTGCTTTTTGTCTTTGCAAAAGAACAGGACGTCTACTAAACGATAATTGGAACCATCTGTTTTGTATAAATGCTAAATGCCATCACTTTGGAAGATGGATATTGACCAGCGGTTCTTGAATATAAAGTAAAGGGAATATTTCCCACGTCAGTTATTCCTTTCCGCAAACTTTGTAGAATTAACATCTGATATAAATTAGTTACAGCTGTTCGCTCATAAGCTGGCGCGCGATCGATCGATATCAAACAAAAACCTAGCGCTAATCAAAAACATTGGTTTTTGTAGTGCGTGGTGCATCAAAGGCCGTCGCTAAGAAATTGCAGGCGTTGTGGTAGTTTAGAAAACTAATATAAGTAAATTTGATCAAAACGTTGTTTAATTGGTCTGATTAATATGACAAATAAAATAAAATAATATTTATGGCGGCCTTCCGGTCTTGTCAAGTGTATATTATTGTAATAATTACTATACCTCATATCATAATGTCTGTGAAACGGTCTTTTGCTTCTCTGTGCTCGCCCTTCGAGGTCACGCGCCAGCTTACATGTGACCAGCTATGGATTGAGATGGTCAGATCACGAATCTATAATGGGAGGTAATTTTTTATACTTAGTATAGTGTTGTAGTAAAGATAGAAAGTCCTAGACGTTACGATGACGTCAAGATGTATTTGGATCCCGTTGGGAAGGATGATAATAACTTCAGGGCAGTTGCAGAACCTTCTTTAAACTACATAGATTAGGTTATTTTATGTTGTATAATCGCGAGCTATAGCAAGAGACGCGGCTAGCGTATGGGCAGTGGCCTTCTTGATATTTAGAGTCGCGGAGGGATCTCGCCAACTCGGTGTTTGTCAAACGTCGCTGCTATACGCAGGGTTCCGCCCCCACCATTGTGCTTGGATGCGAGAGAAGGGTAGATAGCTGCCAGACCTTCCACTACCCTCCTGGACACCTCAAGTTTCTTGCCATTACCCGTGAGTTACACTTTTAAAGCAGTAGAGGGAGGCGGTGTAGCCAGATGGAAATGTTGATAGAGCGTATTGACCATTGATACGTTTTAGCGAATATTTGAAAATAATGGTTGATATATTTAATAACTATATATATATAATTAAATAAAATTAATATGAACTATTCGAAATTAATATCTCAAACTATAAATGTAAATAATTCCAAATTGATATTAATAACAATTAATCAAACCTATTGATAATAATGCCAAAGATTAATGTCAATTAGTAATTATATTATCGAAAACTTACTTGATAAAATGGCACAGATAGAAAGTAAGCTGCGGTGCATGTGCGCTGTCCCATTACCAACTGTGTGCTAGTGGAATGCTGGCGATAGAATTGACGCCAAGATAGGAGGAGAATCCTGCGTCAGTCCAGATACCTATCGAGATAGGCCGAGGCTATCCGATAACTATCTGCGTCCCATGTGCGTTGCTCCATTACTCCCAATGTACTTCTGCCTATCCAGCTTGAAAACTATCTCGGCGTCCCGATTACTTTCAAGCTCATATGCGCCTACCCTAATGATTGGCCGCGTTAGTGCCTTCTGCATAGGCTATATATAATTTCTATGTGGCAACATTGGTCTGTCGTGACTATAAGACACATCGTATTGGTTTTGTTGTGATGCACGTTTAGATAGACTCTAGCAAATATTTCAAATTCGTACACGTTAGACTAATTAAAAGTGATGAAATGGCGCAACGGAAGTTAAACCTGACGCCTTGAACTTGTGTTCATCCGGTAACCTGGTCAGGCTTGGACGGTAACTTTCAGCACTCTGGAAGGCATTAAAAGTTCAAAAAGTAAACAACGCGACTTTTTTTTCAGAAATAGTCGTAGCTCAGACAGTTTTCACTTTTTAATGAAATGGAAATCATCGTTCACCTGTTTACAGTTTCGCTTGATTGTATTTCTAGTGAACAAAGGAAACCTCCGCTTCACGGCGCTGTTGATTAATGCCTGGAACGTTTGCTGTACATTTTGTTCGTCATAAAAAATTTTAATAGTGGGACAACAAAGAACGCGTTAACAAAGGACTTGCCTTGTTTTTACACCTGTGTAATAACTTATTGCGTTTGTGGTCCTTAATTCACAATTTCCTTATTTATTACGAAATATTGTTTTTATACTTCAACAGGACACTAATTATGTAATTGTTTCGCAGGTCTTGGATGTTGTGACGTAGCAGTTCGGTCGAAACACTTATTCAACTTTTATGTAAGTAAATCATTCATAATTTATTTTTATATTTATTTCAGTTTTGTTTCTTTTTGAGCTTTACTAATTGGATGTGTGTGTGTGCGTGTGCGCGCGTACCTGTGAGTCTTTCGTTCGGTGTGTGTGTGTGTGTGTGCACGCGCGGCGCGCGCGCTCTAGAGGAGTTGCGAAAATTGTCAACTAGAGCATTGACAGCATTCTTTCATCCCCTTGTTTATCTGATTATTGTAGCTTTTTCATCAGGTCCTCCCCACAGGGGAGTTGAATTTCTCCTGTCAATATGTTTAAGTATTCTCCCACATGTCGAATAGATTTTAAAATATTTATTTAAACAAATTTTAAACTAATTTATCAACATTTTTATACAACAAATAGTACTGATGTTTTCAGTCCAGACTGTAACAAAAATGTTCTAACTTGGTAACAACTGAGGCGTCTCAATGCGAGTACGCTTCTGATATATTTCCCATTCACTGTAAAGCCTACTTACGATATGGCATGATATACATGGCTTTTGTCAGTGGAGATGTAATTGCATTTTAGTAAACGTTTCATCTCCATGCAGTAGACAAAGTGGTCGAGAGAAACAATTACAAACTTCCCGTGTGTTGCATTATCGTAATGTCAAAGGATCTAAACTAGTCGCTTGAGAGTACGCCTCTGCCATGCGAACATATCGGAGTTACGCGGAACTAGCCCGAGTATTTTGTAAAACATTTATAACTCCAAGGACAATGTAACACTTTACCAAGTTAAATTAATTACTTGAAATGTATGTTATTTACTACTCGATTGTTACGTGTTCGATTCTTCAAATGAAATGACCGCCTTACCTCACAAGGAAACTAACACGCGTGAATTACATTTTAAAGTCCAGTAGTTTCTTTTTTCTAATCAATAGATCACGATGTGTTACCTTGATATTTTCAATTGTTTTTCATACAAAATTATTCAAATAAATAGATATTTCCACAAGGTTTTCGTGCTATTTAGGGCCTTGTTTGCTATGGGTTACAGAGGGAAAAATTCTTTAATCCCCACAGTGAACATTTGCTCAGTGTAAATCACGGCGTAAGTAACGAGGAAGCTTTATGTTAATTTTTGGACCTGAAAGGGAGCGTGGAGGGTCAGGCAAGGAAGAGAAGGCAGTGAACACGAACTCCACCAATGGAGAGGAACGTATGGTGAATATTATCAACCTTTCCACCAATTAAATAGAATCAGGCACACAAGATTAGGAATGGTCCATCCAGTGACTCTAACGGATCGGTGGTTTTAGCGACAGCGCCCGGTTTGGATCAGTGACTTTTACCGGTGACAAGGGATAGTGAGACTGCTCTGTATGTGCCAATAACTGGGGGAAATACCACCCTGGAGAAATGATTCCATACCTCAAATTTTTTTTTTTGTAAGGCTCAGTTTATTTAAAAATAAACTTCTACGAAATTAAGAACAATCTACCGATAGCGTCTACTGTACACAACACTGTCGCTATCTTCAAACATAACACAAATCGACCATCCACATACGACGTGAATGAGTAGAGCCAGTAACAGCGACAAATCAACCAATGACAGCCGTTTCATCAAGTGACTGCGACCTTTCGCCCAATCACAACAGAGGCAACTTCCGATCGATTCATTGTTACTGAAACTGGCATTTTCCATATTTGTGACTGGTACCATTGGCGACAAACAAATATCAGTGACACGTCACCGTGACAGAAAATATCGTCCATCATTACACAAGATGTAGAGATTGAAATACGGGTTTAGCTTATTTGTATTTAACATTATCCCGATTCTGCATGACGTGCGTGAATGCGCTCGTATTAGTGTGTTTTGACGCGGATGTACCAGCGAGTCGCAGACGTGGGTGACGCGCTAATCAGTAATCCGACGGAACAGGGAGCCTCCTACGTTGTTGCAACGCCTAGTTACTCCCGTCAGACTCGTGAATGCGCGCGCATTAGTGTGTTTTCACTCGGATGTACCAGCGAGTCGCAGACGTGGGTGACGCGCTAATCAGTAATCCGACGGAACAGGGAGCCTCCTACGTTGTTGCAACGCCTAGTTACTCCCGTCAGACTCGTGAATGCGCGCGCATTAGTGTGTTTTCACTCGGATGTACCAGCGAGTCGCAGACGTGGGTGACGCGCTAATCAGTAATCCGACGGAACAGGGAGCCTCCTACGTTGTTGCAACGCCTAGTTACTCCCGTCAGACTCGTGAATGCGCACGCATTAGTGTGTTTTGACGCGGATGTACCAGCGAGTCGCAGACGTGGGTGACGCGCTAATCAGTAATCTGACGGAACAAGGAGCCTCCTACGTTGTTGCAACGCCTAGTTACTCCCGTCAGACTCGTGAATGCGCGCGCATTAGTGTGTTTTGACGCGGATGTACCAGCGAGTCGCAGACGTGGGTGACGCGCTAATCAGTAATCCGACGGAACAAGGTGCCTCCTACGTTGTTGCAACGCCTAGTTACTCCCGTCAGACTCGTGAATGCGCACGCATTAGTGTGTTTTGACGCGGATGTACCAGCGAGTCGCAGACGTGGGTGACGCGCTAATCAGTAATCCGACGGAACAAGGTGCCTCCTACGTTGTTGCAACGCCTAGTTACTCCCGTCAGACTCGTGAATGCGCACGCATTAGTGTGTTTTGACGCGGATGTACCAGCGAGTCGCAGACGTGGGTGACGCGCTAATCAGTAATCCGACGGAACAAGGTGCCTCCTACGTTGTTGCAACGCCTAGTTACTCTCGTCAGACTCGTGAATGCGCACGCATTAGTGTGTTTTCACTCGGATGTACCAGCGAGTCGCAGACGTGGGTGACGCGCTAATCAGTAATCTGACGGAACAAGGAGCCTCCTACGTTGTTGCAACGCCTAGTTACTCCCGTCAGACTCGTGAATGCGCGCGCATTAGTGTGTTTTGACGCGGATGTACCAGCGAGTCGCAGCCGTGGGTGACGCGCTAATCAGTAATCCGACGGAACAAGGTGCCTCCTACGTTGTTGCAACGCCTAGTTACTCCCGTCAGACTCGTGAATGCGCACGCATTAGTGTGTTTTGACGCGGATGTACCAGCGAGTCGCAGACGTGGGTGACGCGCTAATCAGTAATCCGACGGAACAAGGAGCGTACTAGGTTGTTGAAACGCCTAGTACTCCTGTCAGACTCGTGAATGCACGCGCATTAGTGTGTTTTCACGCGGATGTACCAGTGAGTCGCAGACGTGGGTGACGCGCTAATCAGTAATCCAACGGAACAAGGAGCGTCCTAGGTTGTTGCAACGCCTAGTACTCCTGTCAGACTCGTGAATGCGCATGCATTAGTGTGTTTTCACTCGGATGTACCAGTGAGTCGCAGACGTGGGTGACGCGCTAATCAGTAATCCGACGGAACAAGGAGCGTACTAGGTTGTTGCAACGCCTAGTATTCCTGTCAGACTCGTGAATGCGCGCGCATTAGTGTGTTTTGACGCGGATGTACCAGTGAGTCGCAGACGTGCGTGACGCGCTAATCAGTAATCCGACGGAACAAGGAGCGTCCTAGGTTGTTGCAACGCCTAGTATTCCTGTCAGACTCGTGAATGCGCGCGCATTAGTGTGTTTTCACTCGGATGTACCAGTGAGTCGCAGACGTGGGTGACGCGCTAATCAGTAATCCGACGGAACAAGGAGCGTACTAGGTTGTTGCAACGCCTAGTATTCCTGTCAGACTCGTGAATGCGCGCGCATTAGTGTGTTTTCACTCGGATGTACCAGTGAGTCGCAGACGTGGGTGACGCGCTAATCAGTAATCCGACGGAACAAGGAGCGTACTAGGTTGTTGCAACGCCTAGTATTCCTGTCAGACTCGTGAATGCGCGCGCATTAGTGTGTTTTGACGCGGATGTACCAGTGAGTCGCAGACGTGGGTGACGCGCTAATCAGTAATCCGACGGAACAAGGAGCGTCCTAGGTTGTTGCAACGCCTAGTATTCCTGTCAGACTCGTGAATGCGCGCGCATTAGTGTGTTTTCACTCGGATGTACCAGCGAGTCGCAGACGTGGGTGACGCGCTAATCAGTAATCCAACGGAACAAGGAGCGTCCTAGGTTGTTGCAACGCCTAGTATTCCTGTCAGACTCGTGAATGCGCGCGCATTAGTGTGTTTTCACTCGGATGTACCAGTGAGTCGCAGACGTGGGTGACGCGCTAATCAGTAATCCAACGGAACAAGGAGCGTCCTAGGTTGTTGCAACGCCTAGTATTCCTGTCAGACTCGTGAATGCGCGCGCATTAGTGTGTTTTCACTCGGATGTACCAGCGAGTCGCAGACGTGGGTGACGCGCTAATCAGTAATCCGACGGAACAAGGAGCGTACTAGGTTGTTGCAACGCCTAGTATTCCTGTCAGACTCGTGAATGCGCGCGCATTAGTGTGTTTTCACTCGGATGTACCAGTGAGTCGCAGACGTGGGTGACGCGCTAATCAGTAATCCAACGGAACAAGGTGCCTCCTACGTTGTTGCAACGCCTAGTTACTCTCGTCAGACTCGTGAATGCGCGCGCATTAGTGTGTTTTCACTCGGATGTACCAGTGAGTCGCAGACGTGGGTGACGCGCTAATCAGTAATCCAACGGAACAAGGAGCGTCCTAGGTTGTTGCAACGCCTAGTACTCCTGTCAGACTCGTGAATGCGCGCGCATTAGTGTGTTTTCACTCGGATGTACCAGTGAGTCGCAGACGTGGGTGACGCGCTAATCAGTAATCCAACGGAACAAGGTGCCTCCTACGTTGTTGCAACGCCTAGTTACTCTCGTCAGACTCGTGAATGCGCGCGCATTAGTGTGTTTTCACTCGGATGTACCAGTGAGTCGCAGACGTGGGTGACGCGCTAATCAGTAATCCAACGGAACAAGGAGCGTCCTAGGTTGTTGCAACGCCTAGTACTCCTGTCAGACTCGTGAATGCGCACGCATTAGTGTGTTTTGACGCGGATGTACCAGTGAGTTGCAGACGTGGGTGACGCGCTAATCAGTAATCCAACGGAACAAGGAGCGTCCTAGGTTGTTGCAACGCCTAGTACTCCTGTCAGACTCGTGAATGCGCGCGCATTAGTGTGTTTTCACTCGGATGTACCAGTGAGTCGCAGACGTGGGTGACGCGCTAATCAGTAATCCAACGGAACAAGGTGCCTCCTACGTTGTTGCAACGCCTAGTTACTCTCGTCAGACTCGTGAATGCGCGCGCATTAGTGTGTTTTCACTCGGATGTACCAGTGAGTCGCAGACGTGGGTGACGCGCTAATCAGTAATCCAACGGAACAAGGAGCGTCCTAGGTTGTTGCAACGCCTAGTACTCCTGTCAGACTCGTGAATGCGCACGCATTAGTGTGTTTTGACGCGGATGTACCAGTGAGTTGCAGACGTGGGTGACGCGCTAATCAGTAATCCAACGGAACAAGGAGCGTCCTAGGTTGTTGAAACGCCTAGTTACTCCCGTCAGACTCGTGAATGCACGCGCATTAGTGTGTTTTCACGCGGATGTGCCAGTGAGTTGCAGACGTGGGTGACGCGCTAATCAGTAATCCAACGGAACAAGGAGCGTCCTAGGTTGTTGAAACGCCTAGTTACTCCCGTCAGACTCGTGAATGCGCGCGCATTAGTGTGTTTTGACGCGGATGTACCAGCGAGTCGCAGACGTGGGTGACGCGCTAATCAGTAATCCGACGGAACAAGGTGCCTCCTACGTTGTTGCAACGCCTAGTTACTCCCGTCAGACTCGTGAATGCGCACGCATTAGTGTGTTTTGATGCGGATGTACCAGTGAGTTGCAGACGTGGGTGACGCGCTAATCAGTAATCCGACGGAACAAGGAGCGTCCTAGGTTGTTGCAACGCCTAGTACTCCTGTCAGACTCGTGAATGCGCACGCATTAGTGTGTTTTGACGCGGATGTACCAGTGAGTTGCAGACGTGGGTGACGCGCTAATCAGTAATCCAACGGAACAAGGAGCGTCCTAGGTTGTTGCAACGCCTAGTATTCCTGTCAGACTCGTGAATGCGCGCGCATTAGTGTGTTTTGACGCGGATGTACCAGTGAGTTGCAGACGTGGGTGACGCGCTAATCAGTAATCCGACGGAACAAGGTGCCTCCTACGTTGTTGCAACGCCTAGTTACTCCCGTCAGACTCGTGAATGCGCACGCATTAGTGTGTTTTGACGCGGATGTACCAGTGAGTTGCAGACGTGGGTGACGCGCTAATCAGTAATCCGACGGAACAAGGAGCGTCCTAGGTTGTTGCAACGCCTAGTACTCCTGTCAGACTCGTGAATGCGCACGCATTAGTGTGTTTTGACGCGGATGTACCAGTGAGTTGCAGACGTGGGTGACGCGCTAATCAGTAATCCAACGGAACAAGGAGCGTCCTAGGTTGTTGAAACGCCTAGTTACTCCCGTCAGACTCGTGAATGCACGCGCATTAGTGTGTTTTCACGCGGATGTGCCAGTGAGTTGCAGACGTGGGTGACGCGCTAATCAGTAATCCAACGGAACAAGGAGCGTCCTAGGTTGTTGAAACGCCTAGTTACTCCCGTCAGACTCGTGAATGCGCGCGCATTAGTGTGTTTTGACGCGGATGTACCAGCGAGTCGCAGACGTGGGTGACGCGCTAATCAGTAATCCGACGGAACAAGGTGCCTCCTACGTTGTTGCAACGCCTAGTTACTCCCGTCAGACTCGTGAATGCGCACGCATTAGTGTGTTTTGATGCGGATGTACCAGCGAGTCGCTGGCGTGGGTGACGCGCTAATCAGTAATCCAACGGAACAAGGTGCCTCCTACGTTGTTGCAACGCCTAGTTACTCCCGTCAGACTCGTGAATGCGCACGCATTAGTGTGTTTTGATGCGGATGTACCAGCGTGTCGCTGGCGTGGGTGACGCGCTAATCAGTAATCCGACGGAACAAGGTGCCTCCTACGTTGTTGCAACGCCTAGTTACTCCCGTCAGACTCGTGAATGCGCACGCATTAGTGTGTTTTGATGCGGATGTACCAGCGAGTCGCAGACGTGGGTGACGCGCTAATCAGTAATCCGACGGAACAAGGAGCGTACTAGGTTGTTGAAACGCCTAGTACTCCTGTCAGACTCGTGAATGCGCGCGCATTAGTGTGTTTTCACTCGGATGTACCAGTGAGTCGCAGACGTGGGTGATGCGCTAATCAGTAATCCAACGGAACAAGGAGCGTCCTAGGTTGTTGCAACGCCTAGTACTCCTGTCAGACTCGTGAATGCGCATGCATTAGTGTGTTTTCACTCGGATGTACCAGTGAGTCGCAGACGTGGGTGACGCGCTAATCAGTAATCCAACGGAACAAGGAGCGTCCTAGGTTGTTGCAACGCCTAGTATTCCTGTCAGACTCGTGAATGCGCGCGCATTAGTGTGTTTTCACTCGGATGTACCAGTGAGTCGCAGACGTGGGTGATGCGCTAATCAGTAATCCAACGGAACAAGGAGCGTCCTAGGTTGTTGAAACGCCTAGTTACTCCCGTCAGACTCGTGAATGCACGCGCATTAGTGTGTTTTCACGCGGATGTACCAGCGAGTCGCAGACGTGGGTGACGCGCTAATCAGTAATCCGACGGAACAAGGAGCGTACTAGGTTGTTGAAACGCCTAGTACTCCTGTCAGACTCGTGAATGCGCGCGCATTAGTGTGTTTTCACGCGGATGTACCAGTGAGTCGCAGACGTGGGTGATGCGCTAATCAGTAATCCAACGGAACAAGGAGCGTCCTAGGTTGTTGCAACGCCTAGTACTCCTGTCAGACTCGTGAATGCGCATGCATTAGTGTGTTTTCACGCGGATGTACCAGTGAGTCGCAGACGTGGGTGATGCGCTAATCAGTAATCCAACGGAACAAGGAGCGTCCTAGGTTGTTGCAACGCCTAGTACTCCTGTCAGACTCGTGAATGCGCATGCATTAGTGTGTTTTCACGCGGATGTACCAGTGAGTCGCAGACGTGGGTGACGCGCTAATCAGTAATCCAACGGAACAAGGAGCGTCCTAGGTTGTTGCAACGCCTAGTACTCCTGTCAGACTCGTGAATGCGCATGCATTAGTGTGTTTTCACTCGGATGTACCAGTGAGTCGCAGACGTGGGTGACGCGCTAATCAGTAATCCAACGGAACAAGGAGCGTCCTAGGTTGTTGCAACGCCTAGTATTCCTGTCAGACTCGTGAATGCGCGCGCATTAGTGTGTTTTGACTCGGATGTACCAGCGAGTCGCAGACGTGCGTGAATGCGCATGCATTAGTGTGTTTTCACTCGGATGTACCAGCGAGTCGCAGACGTGCGTGAATGCGCATGCATTAGTGTGTTTTCACTCGGATGTACCAGTGAGTCGCAGACGTGGGTGACGCGCTAATCAGTAATCCAACGGAACAAGGAGCGTCCTAGGTTGTTGAAACGCCTAGTACTCCTGTCAGACTCGTGAATGCGCGCGCATTAGTGTGTTTTGACTCGGATGTACCAGCGAGTCGCAGACGTGCGTGAATGCGCATGCATTAGTGTGTTTTCACTCGGATGTACCAGCGAGTCGCAGACGTGCGTGAATGCGCATGCATTAGTGTGTTTTCACTCGGATGTACCAGTGAGTCGCAGACGTGGGTGACGCGCTAATCAGTAATCCAACGGAACAAGGAGCGTCCTAGGTTGTTGAAACGCCTAGTACTCCCGTCAGACTCGTGAATGCATAGACATGACTTGCACGACTGTGCGTTCCGAGCTAATTTACGTTTTGCCGGTCATCTCGTGTAGGTCGTCCTGAGGATAAAGCGTTCTAGATGCTGTACAATAAAATGAGAAATATGTCAACTTTGCCTATGTTTGTAAACAAGTAATATAAACAAAAATATTTTAAAGTAAATTCCTACTTAGGTCAACAAAGAAAATATTTATTTACTAACTTTTTATTAAATAATTACAATTAATATTAATACAGTAACATAACCTATGCGTTAAAACAGCTGTCCTACCACATACCCTAGAACCTACAAGCAGTTGTTTCAGAAATCATATGTTATCACTTTATTTAAGTCAAATGGGACGAAATTACTGTATTGCATACCTTCCCCTTTTTCTGAAACGTTTTTCTTGCATACAAAACTAATAATAATTCGTTAAATTTAACTAATGAATTAATATTTGAAAATACTTTATTAACAGTGGATGGATAAAAAGTATTTTATTAACGATTGAAAATTTTAAAAAGTCATATACACTTTAATCATTCTTTATAAGAAACCTGGAAGCAAATCTAGTAACATGGTATAAGAGTAAGACGAACACTGATAGAGAGGTGGAGGAGAGGTAGTTAGATATACTCTTAGAAATACAAATATAGTGTATAAGAAATTTAGACTTGAATCTTGAAACTATGAGTAGACACTTAGTTTTAGTTCTATGATGCATTAAGGAGTGTTCCTTAAAAATACAGAACTTTTAAAAATGTAAATCTTTATATTTTGTACAGTATAGTTAGGTTGTGTTTGTATCACGTTTACTAGAACGCACAGTTGAAACTTTCAAAAGTTTCGAAAATATAAAATATATAAACTCGGAGCAGCTGAGGGTTAATTTTTATTTTAAATAAATAAATCTTTCTCAAACATTCAACCGTTAGTAAGATACGTTTTATTCATTGTTTCAAGTTCAGTTACATTTTTCAAAACATTTAGAGGATGAATCTTGATGTTAATACACTTTTTCTTAAATATTATATTACTTAATTCAATTTCAGGAATTAATTTTAGTTTTATACACGAGAAAAACTTATTACAAAAGGGGCAAGATATGCAATATAGTTACTTTGTGCCATTTGGTTTAAAATAAGGGATAACATATGATTTCATAAAATTTTAATTTTATGTTATAGGTTATGTGGTAGATAAGCTGTTTTAACGCATAGGTTATGTTACTTTATTTATATGAATTGTAATTATTTATTAAAAAGTAACTAACAATTTTTCTTTGTTTACCTAAATAGGAATTTACTTTGATTTTTTTTATTTATATTACTTGTTTATGTTTAATTTTAGGTTTATTAAAGTTAAATAAAACGTTTTAGTTTATAGTTTATTAAACGTTTGTCTAATATAAGGTGTAACTTGAAATATCGCAAACTCTCGGCTCATACATATTAGGGTGGCCGTGCATCGTGTTTGTCACGGAAGTGGGTCAGGACCGACTCGATGTCACCGCCAGCCAGACTATTGTGATTGATTGATTCCACGATATGCGACACACTTTATACGATTAATATTCTTTTGTTTTATCTGTGCTCGTTTGACACGAGTAGAATGTAAAAGACGTTATCTTTGCGTAAAAGTAAGAACGAAGAAACTCAGGATAATCTGAGAAATAATTTCAAGATGAAAGAGGAAATAGTTTTTTTGACAGTCCATAGTACGATTTATTAACAATTTGATTTTTAATTCAGACATTTATATTTTAGCACAATTTGTGCGTGTAAAATTTAAGCGTATTTTTGAAAATAAGGTCATGAAATCGAGATACATTCATTAACACTTTGTTTCTACGTATTGTATTAGAAACAAGAATATTTCGAAGATAAAAATAGACTAAGAAAAGTTTAGAGAAATCGCCCTGCCTATGTTTGTAAAATATTTTTTTCCAGATAAAAATAGACTAAGAAAAGTTTAGAGAAATCGCCCTGCCTATGTTTGTAAAATATTTTTTTCCAGATAAAAATAGACTAAGAAAAGTTTAGAGAAATCGCCCTGCCTATGTTTGTAAAATATTTTTTTCCAGATAAAAATAGACTAAGAAAAGTTTAGAGAAATCGCCCTGCCTATGTTTGTAAAATATTTTTTTCCAGATAAAAATAGACTAAGAAAAGTTTAGAGAAATCGCCCTGCCTATGTTTGTAAAATATTTTTTTCCAGATAAAAATAGACTAAGAAAAGTTTAGAGAAATCGCCCTGCCTATGTTTGTAAAATATTTTTTTCCAGATAAAAATAGACTAAGAAAAGTTTAGAGAAATCGCCCTGCCTATGTTTGTAAAATATTTTTTTCCAGATAAAAATAGACTAAGAAAAGTTTAGAGAAATCGCCCTGCCTATGTTTGTAAAATATTTTTTTCCAGATAAAAATAGACTAAGAAAAGTTTAGAGAAATCGCCCTGCCTATGTTTGTAAAATATTTTTTTCCAGATAAAAATAGACTAAGAAAAGTTTAGAGAAATCGCCCTGCCTATGTTTGTAAAATATTTTTTGTCCACAGTTTCTTTGCGTTTTCCTATATTGTGATAGGTATGCAATAAATTTGCACTTTTAGATTTAGAGAATTGTTTCTTTGCATTTTAATGTCTTTCGTCGTCAAACGAAGACGGTTTTCACTTCTCAGTTCTCAGCTTCTTCACTCATTGATTCCCAACTTGTCCTGCACTATTATATAAGTCGCGGGTTATAGCAAGAGACCTGGTCAGCCTACTCTTAGGGGGTGATTTAGTGATTGTCCAGCTTCACAGCTATACGTAACGGTCAGCCACAACCATGTTCTACACTGTCTAGATGCGAGAGATGGATAAACTGTCTGGCCTTCCACGTCCACTAGTCGGCTTACTCTCCTGGGCATCTCACATCTCTTGTTATATCTATAGCATCTACGTCACCGTTTCCCTTTTCCTACTTACATTTCACACGTCTCCATTCACCGCGACCTTCCCGTCTGACACACCCGACCAATAATGATTTAGCTACTGCTTAATAGGATTCTAGGATTAGGAATAATTAATCCTAAAATAGTCTCTTCCTTTCACGGGGTGTGTCCTTCTATGAAATAATATTTTCCACATTTTTTTGTAAAGATTTTTACTATTAACTTAGATATATTTCATCACTTTGGCTAGAAAGTAATTATTGCAAGAGGTGAAAGACACGTTTTCCAATCTCAATTTTAGATCAAAGAGAAAAAAGATCAGCTGACTTTCCATTGCTTTAATTTAGTTTTCTGTTTATCCTCCAGGAGCACTAATGTTTCTTTTAAAATGTATCTGAGCGTTTGAAATTAGCTGGTCTTAAGTGGTTTTTATTTTATTATTGTTATGCAAACGCCTATATTACCTTAAGTATTATTATTATTATACGTATTTTATTATTATTATCGTACTATTTTTTGGCAAGTACATTAATATATGTTTAGAGAACAAATACTCAAATCTTATTTATGCTTACGTATTTGAAAATAATCATTGCAAATGTTTCTGGAATACCAGATACGTTATTCAAAACACCTTCAAACATATCGCTAAACCTACTTTCAGAGAGACCTCATGAAGTAAGATGTAGTAAACGCTCTGATTGTGCAAATGGTTAAATGAAGCATTCAAGCTCAGGGCTGTTTGTATTTTCTGTTGAAAAGATTTTGTAACTTATACCGAAAATGCTCTTCCGGTGTTTGATTCAATTGCCTGTAAAATAAATAGCACGCCATAAAAGTTTGCTATTTATTCTATCACTATTTCGCTATTATTAGTGAAATGTATACTCAGCTTTTTACTAATACTATGATATTGTACAAAACTATTTTACTCCTATCGATTACTTTTGGTGAAAAAACCACTACTAACCGATATTCTTCAGCAGACGCGTTTCGTACTAGATCAGTGTATTGTTCAATGCTGTGAGTCTGTGTTGTGTTATTGTTCATAGATTATTTGTTAAGTATGTGTTCCAAAACATAGTGTTAGATTCTGAGCGTGTTTGTGGTTTAGAATGTAATGTGGATGGTTTTTGTATATCTTGTTGTTTTCTGTTGTGTTTAGTTTGTTGCTGTTTTGATGTAATGAAATTCTTTTAGATTATTGTCTATTTTGGTGTATGTGTGTGGTGTGCTCTTTATATGTATGGCGAAGTTTGATTTGCGTTGTTTGTTTTTAAAGTCTTTTTGTGTTCCTTGTTTGGTAAAGTTTCTCATTGTTTAACTATTTTAAATGATGTAGACGTTTGTGCTTTAGATTATGAATTTTGCTTCATAAATGTGTGTGTAATTCCTCGAAACAATTGCTTCCCACAAAAGCTTTATGTTTTATGTTATTACTCAAACAGTTTATAGTTTACAGTCCAAGTACCTGGCTATATTATATCGCCTCCTAAACATATTAAGTATAAAAACAAATAGAAATATTTTCCTATTTTCTTCTTGTTTTACGCTGGTATCCTACGTACAAGCGAGTGTAAAAAACCTACGGGATATTTTTAGTACAATATAGTTAAACCATTGCTAACAATGCACAGGGTAAATTATTGCATTTTATAAACTGCACGTTCTAAGTCTTATATATTGCTAAATCTAAATCTGGGTAGAGACGACCCACTACCCAACCTACAAGAACGTTGTAAAGTTGCCGGAGCCTGGTAATAGAGTGCGGGAATGTTGGTCGGGTCACCTACCTGTTGGCAATAATGGCGGCCGTTTCTCTAACCCACTTTTGTTTTCGTTTAACATAATTTATGAAGGCCAACTGCCGTTAGGTTATTTCGTCTTCTTTTATTGGTCGAAAACACGGTAGTTTCGTTTCGCCGTTTAATTGTTTTAAGCTAGAAAATGTTTTATTTATGTTTGCAATTAAGACAGGAAGTTGCATTGAAGTACGAAATTACTGAATTTATTTAATGGTTAATTTACATCGTAATGGGCATTGCAAAGAATCTATAACATTATGGCCGGTCTCAGACCTTTCTTAAAATTGCTTTTCTTTCTCCATATTTATACGGCTTTTATTTGTATTTATTTAAGTTTGTTTTTCAATTCCTTCTATTAGTTCACACTCTCCTTATTATATATATATTTGTAGCTTTGCAACACTGTTTTCTTGTATTCACTTATCACTTTCACTATATTTACTTAAACAAGAATCTTACTTGGTATTTATGCGAGTTAACTTTCAATAACCCGATGATGATAACAAGGCCAGTCATTGAAAGTTAACTCGCATAAATACCAAGTAAGATTCTTGTTTATGTACAAATAGTGAAAGTGATATATATATATATATATATGTAGTACAAAATTTCAATCGTTAATAAAATAGTTTTTATCCATCCGCTCAAGTTCAAATTTAAAAACTTATAGTGGATGACACTTGATGTTAATACAGTTTTTAAAAAAATATTAACTCATTAATTAAATTTAACGATTTTATTTTAGTTTTGTATGAGGGGAAAACTTTTCACAAAAGGGGCAAGGTTATTTCGTCCCATTTGGCTTAAAATAAGTGATGACATATGATTTCATAAAACAGCTGATTTTATGTTATAGGTTACGTGGTAGAACAGCTGTTTTAACGCATAGGTTATGTACTTTATTTATAATAATTGTAATTATGTGATAAAAGTAAATAAAATAAAATTTTTCTTTGTTGACTTAAGTGGGAATTAACTTTAAAATTGTTTTGTTTATATTACTTGTTTTACAAGGATGACGTATTCATTGTCGTCCATAGTTCTTACGGTAGTTTGTCCAGAGGTCAATCGTTCCGGGAGGGAGCATAGCTTCGTTTATCTAGCGTGGGAAAAATCAGTAGATAATTTAATGTTTTTAACCATTAAAAAAGTTAATAACTTTAGTTTTAATCGCGTTTTATTGAAAAACTAAATTTTATTTCCTGAAAATAAATAAAAATGAGCATATTGGCAATATTACTAGTAATAAAACTAAGCAAACACCCAAAATCACAAGATACGTTTGGCATTGTGTTATGTGAAAATGTAGTGGAAAGGAAGATGGTGAAAAAGGAAATTGCTGACAAGGAGTATCTACTACTAGACCGAGTAAACTGCAAGCGGACAATATGTGAGCTACTACTAGACCAAATAAACATTGCGGCCGAAGTAGGGGAAATACTAGCAGCACTACTACTAGACCGAGTAAACTGCAAGCGGACAATATGTGAGCTACTACTAGACCAAATAAACATTGCGGCCGAAGTAGGGGAAATACTAGTAGCACTACTACTAGACCGAGTAAACTGCAAGCGGACAATATGTGAGCTACTACTAGACCAAATAAACATTGCGGCCGAAGTAGGGGAAATACTAGCAGCACTACTACTAGACCGAGTAAACTGCAAGCGGACAATATGTGAGCTACTACTAGACCAAATAAACATTGCGGCCGAAGTAGGGGAAATACTAGTAGCACTACTACTAGACCGAGTAAACTGCAAGCGGACAATATGTGAGCTACTACTAGACCAAATAAACATTGCGGCCGAAGTAGGGGAAATACTAGCAGCACTACTACTAGACCGAGTAAACTGCAAGCGGACAATATGTGAGCTACTACTAGACCAAATAAACATTGCGGCCGAAGTAGGGGAAATACTAGTAGCACTACTACTAGACCGAGTAAACATTGCTGCCGTAGTAGGGGAAATACTAGCAGCACTACTACTAGACCGAGTAAATATTGCAAGCGGACAATATGTGAGCTACTACTAGACCAAATAAACATTGCGGCCGAAGTAGGGGAAATACTAGCAGCACTACTACTAGACCGAGTAAACTGCAAGCGGACAATATGTGAGCTACTACTAGACCAAATAAACATTGCGGCCGAAGTAGGGGAAATACTAGTAGCACTACTACTAGACCGAGTAAACATTGCTGCCGTAGTAGGGGAAATACCAGCAGGACTACTACTAGACCGAGATAACATTGCGGCCGAAGTAGGGGAAATACTAGCAGCACTACTACTAGACCGAGATAACATTGCGGCCGAATTAGGAGAAATACTAGCAGCACTACTACTAGACCGAGATAACATTGCGGCCGAAGTAGGGGAAATACTAGCAGCACTACTACTAGACCGAGATAACATTGCGGCCGAAGTAGGGGAAATACTAGCAGCACTACTACTAGACCGAGATAACATTGCGGCCGAAGTAGGGGAAATACTAGCAGCACTACTACTAGACCGAGATAACATTGCGGCCGAAGTAGGGGAAATACTAGCAGCACTACTACTAGACCGAGTGAACATTGCTGCCGAAGTAGGGGAAATACTACCAGCACTACTACTAGACAGAGTGAACATTGCTGCCGAAGTAGGGGAAATACTAGCAGCACTACTACTAGACAGAGTGAACATTGCTGCCGAAGTAGGGGAAATACTAGCAGCACTACTACTAGACAGAGTGAACATTGCGGCCGAAGTAGGGGAAATACTAGCAGCACTACTACTAGACCGAGTGAACATTGCTGCCGAAGTAGGGGAAATACTAGCAGCACTACTACTAGACCGAGTGAACATTGCTGCCGAAGTAGGGGAAATACTAGCAGCACTACTACTAGACCGAGTGAACATTGCTGCCGATGTAGGGGAAATACTAGCAGCACTACTACTAGACAGAGTGAACATTGCTGCCGAAGTAGGGGAAATACTAGCAGCACTACTACTAGACAGAGTGAACATTGCTGCCGAAGTAGGGGAAATACTAGCAGCACTACTACTAGACCGAGTGAACATTGCTGCCGAAGTAGGGGAAATACTAGCAGCACTACTACTAGACCGAGTGAACATTGCTGCCGAAGTAGGGGAAATACTAGCAGCACTACTACTAGACAGAGTGAACATTGCTGCCGAAGTAGGGGAAATACTAGCAGCACTACTACTAGACAGAGTGAACATTGCTGCCGAAGTAGGGGAAATACTAGCAGCACTACTACTAGACCGAGTGAACATTGCTGCCGAAGTAGGGGAAATACTAGCAGCACTACTACTAGACAGAGTGAACATTGCTGCCGAAGTAGGGGAAATACTAGCAGCACTACTACTAGACCGAGTGAACATTGCTGCCGAAGTAGGGGAAATACTAGCAGCACTACTACTAGACCGAGTGAACATTGCTGCCGAAGTAGGGCAAATACTACCAGCACTACTACTAGACAGAGTGAACATTGCTGCCGAAGTAGGGGAAATACTAGCAGCACTACTACTAGACCGAGTGAACATTGCTGCCGAAGTAGGGGAAATACTAGCAGCACTACTACTAGACCGAGTGAACATTGCTGCCGAAGTAGGGGAAATACTAGCAGCACTACTACTAGACCGAGTGAACATTGCTGCCGAAGTAGGGGAAATACTAGCAGCACTACTACTAGACAGAGTGAACATTGCTGCCGAAGTAGGGGAAATACTAGCAGCACTACTACTAGACAGAGTGAACATTGCTGCCGAAGTAGGGGAAATACTAGCAGCACTACTACTAGACCGAGTGAACATTGCTGCCGAAGTAGGGGAAATACTAGCAGCACTACTACTGGACAGAGTGACCATTGCTGCCGAAGTAGGGGAAATACTAGCAGCACTACTACTAGACCGAGTGAACCATGCTGCCGAAGTAGGGGAAATACTAGCAGCACTACTACTAGACCGAGTGAACATTGCTGCCGAAGTAGAGGAAATACTAGCAGCACTACTACTAGACCGAGTGAACATTGCTGCCGAAGTAGGGGAAATACTAGCAGCACTACTACTAGACAGAGTGAACATTGCTGCCGAAGTAGGGGAAATACTAGCAGCACTACTACTAGACAGAGTGAACATTGCTGCCGAAGTAGGGGAAATACTAGAAGCACTACTACTAGACCGAGTGAACATTGCTGCCGAAGTAGGGGAAATACTAGCAGCACTACTACTAGACAGAGTGAACATTGCTGCCGAAGTAGGGGAAATACTAGCAGCACTACTACTAGACAGAGTGAACATTGCTGCCGAAGTAGGGGAAATACTAGCAGCACTACTACTAGACAGAGTGAACATTGCTGCCGAAGTAGGGGAAATACTAGCAGCACTACTACTAGACAGAGTGAACATTGCTGCCGAAGTAGGGGAAATACTAGCAGCACTACTACTAGACAGAGTGAACATTGCTGCCGAAGTAGGGGAAATACTAGCAGCACTACTACTAGACAGAGTGAACATTGCTGCCGAAGTAGGGGAAATACTAGCAGCACTACTACTAGACCGAGTGAACATTGCTGCCGAAGTAGGGGAAATACTAGCAGCACTACTACTGGACAGAGTGACCATTGCTGCCGAAGTAGGGGAAATACTAGCAGCACTACTACTAGACCGAGTGAACCATGCTGCCGAAGTAGGGGAAATACTAGCAGCACTACTACTAGACCGAGTGAACATTGCTGCCGAAGTAGAGGAAATACTAGCAGCACTACTACTAGACCGAGTGAACATTGCTGCCGAAGTAGGGGAAATACTAGCAGCACTACTACTAGACAGAGTGAACATTGCTGCCGAAGTAGGGGAAATACTAGCAGCACTACTACTAGACAGAGTGAACATTGCTGCCGAAGTAGGGGAAATACTAGCAGCACTACTACTAGACCGAGTGAACATTGCTGCCGAAGTAGGGGAAATACTAGCAGCACTACTACTAGACAGAGTGAACATTGCTGCCGAAGTAGGGGAAATACTAGCAGCACTACTACTAGACAGAGTGAACATTGCTGCCGAAGTAGGGGAAATACTAGCAGCACTACTACTAGACAGAGTGAACATTGCTGCCGAAGTAGGGGAAATACTAGCAGCACTACTACTAGACAGAGTGAACATTGCTGCCGAAGTAGGGGAAATACTAGCAGCACTACTACTAGACAGAGTGAACATTGCTACCGAAGTAGGGGAAATACTAGCAGCACTACTACTAGACAGAGTGAACATTGCTGCCGAAGTAGGGGAAATACTAGCAGCACTACTACTAGACAGAGTGAACATTGCTGCCGAAGTAGGGGAAATACTAGCAGCACTACTACAAGACAGAGTGAACATTGCGGCCGAAGTAGGGGAAATACTAGCAGCACTACTACTAGACCGAGTGAACATTGCTGCCGAAGTAGGGGAAATACTAGCAGCACTACTACTAGACAGAGTGAACATTGCTGCCGAAGTAGGGGAAATACTAGCAGCACTACTACTAGACAGAGTGAACATTGCTGCCGAAGTAGGGGAAATACTAGCAGCACTACTACTAGACAGAGTGAACATTGCTGCCGAAGTAGGGGAAATACTAGCAGCACTACTACTAGACAGAGTGAACATTGCGGCCGAAGTAGGGGAAATACTAGCAGCACTACTACTAGACCGAGTAAATATTGCAAGCGGACAATATGTGAGCTACTACTAGACCAAATAAACATTGCGGCCGAAGTAGTGGAAATACTAGCAGCACTACTACTAGACCGAGTAAATATTGCAAGCGGACAATATGTGAGCTACTACTAGACCAAATAAACATTGCGGCCGAAGTAAGGGAAATACTAGCAGCACTACTACTAGACCGAGTAAATATTGCAAGCGGACAATATGTGAGCTACTACTAGACCAAATAAACATTGCGGCCGAAGTAGGGGAAATACTAGCAGCACTACTACTAGACCGAGTAAATATTGCAAGCGGACAATATGTGAGCTACTACTAGACCAAATAAACATTGCGGCCGAAGTAGGGGAAACACTAGCAGCACTACTACTAGACCGAGTAAATATTGCAAGCGGACAATATGTGAGCTACTACTAGACCAAATAAACATTGCGGCCGAAGTAGGGGAAATACTAGCAGCACTACTACTAGACCGAGTAAATATTGCAAGCGGACAATATGTGAGCTACTACTAGACCAAATAAACATTGCGGCCGAAGTAGGGGAAATACTAGCAGCACTACTACTAGACCGAGTAAATATTGCAAGCGGACAATATGTGAGCTACTACTAGACCAAATAAACATTGCGGCCGAAGTAGGGGAAATACTAGCAGCACTACTACTAGACCGAGTAAACATTGCAAGCGGACAATATGTGAACTACTACTAGACCAAATAAACATTGCGGCCGAAGTAGGGGAAATACTAGCAGCACTACTACTAGACCGAGTAAACATTGCATGCGGAAAATTTGTGAACTACTGCTAGACCAAATTAACATTGCTGCCGAAGTAGGGGAAATTCTAGCAGCACTACTACTAGACCGAGTAAACATTGCATGCCGAAAATTTGTGAACTACTGCTAGACCAAATTAACATTGCTGCCGAAGTAGGGGAAATTCTAGCAGCACTACTACTAGACCAAATAAACATTGCGGCCGAAGTAGGGGAAATACTAGCAGCACTACTACTAGACCGAGTAAACATTGCATGCGGAAAATTTGTGAACTACTGCTAGACCAAATTAACATTGCTGCCGAAGTAGGGGAAATTCTAGCAGCACTACTACTAGACCGAGTAAACATTGCGGGCGGAAAATTTCTGAGCTACTGCTAGACCAAATAAACATTGCTCCCGAAGTAGGGGAAATTCTAGCAGCACTACTACTAGACCGAGTAAACATTGCAAGCGGATAATATCTGAGCTACTGCTAGACCAAATAAACATTGCTCCCGAAGTCGGGGAAATACTAGCAGCACTACTACTAGACCGAGTAAACATTGCAAGCGGACAATATGTGAACTACTACTAGACCAAATAAACATTGCGGCCGAAGTAGGGGAAATACTAGCAGCACTACTACTAGACCGAGTAAATATTGCAAGCGGACAATATGTGAGCTACTACTAGACCAAATAAACATTGCGGCCGAAGTAGGGGAAATACTAGCAGCACTACTACTAGACCGAGTAAATATTGCAAGCGGACAATATGTGAGCTACTACTAGACCAAATAAACATTGCGGCCGAAGTAGGGGAAATACTAGCAGCACTACTACTAGACCGAGTAAATATTGCAAGCGGACAATATGTGAGCTACTACTAGACCAAATAAACATTGCGGCCGAAGTAGGGGAAATACTAGCAGCACTACTACTAGACCGAGTAAATATTGCAAGCGGACAATATGTGAGCTACTACTAGACCAAATAAACATTGCGGCCGAAGTAGGGGAAATACTAGCAGCACTACTACTAGACCGAGTAAACATTGTAAGCGGACAATATGTGAACTACTACTAGACCAAATAAACATTGCGGCCGAAGTAGGGGAAATACTAGCAGCACTACTACTAGACCGAGTAAACATTGCATGCGGAAAATTTGTGAACTACTGCTAGACCAAATTAACATTGCGGCCGAAGTAGGGGAAATACTAGCAGCACTACTACTAGACCGAGTAAACATTGCAAGCGGACAATATGTGAACTACTACTAGACCAAATAAACATTGCGGCCGAAGTAGGGGAAATTCTAGCAGCACTACTACTAGACCAAATAAACATTGCGGCCGAAGTAGGGGAAATACTAGCAGCACTACTACTAGACCGAGTAAACATTGCATGCGGAAAATTTGTGAACTACTGCTAGACCAAATTAACGTTGCTGCCGAAGTAGGGGAAATTCTAGCAGCACTACTACTAGACCGAGTAAACATTGCGGGCGGAAAATTTCTGAGCTACTGCTAGACCAAATAAACATTGCTGCCGCAGTAGGGGAAATACTAGCAGCACTACTACTAGATCGAGTAAACTTGCAAGCGGACAATATGTGAGCTACTACTAGACCAAATTAACATTGCTGCCGAAGTAGGGGAAATTCTAGCAGCACTACTACTAGACCGAGTAAACATTGCATGCGGAAAATTTGTGAGCTACTGCTAGACCAAATTAACATTGCTGCCGAAGTAGGGGAAATTCTAGCAGCACTACTACTAGACCGAGTAAACATTGCGGGCGGAAAATTTCTGAGCTACTGCTAGACCAAATTAACATTGCAGCCGAAGTAGGGGAAATTCTAGCAGCACTACTACTAGACCGAGTAAACATTGCAAGCGGATAATATCTGAGCTACTGCTAGACCAAATAAACATTGCTCCCGAAGTAGGGGAAATACTAGCAGCACTACTACTAGACCGAGTAAACATTGCGGGCGGAAAATTTCTGAACTACTACTGTGCTGCTAATATTCCCCTCTTCGGCCGCAAGGTTCACTCATTCGTCCAGTAGACTGATATTCACCACATATAGAAAATAATATAATTTTAGAAATACATTTTAATTTAATAATAATGTACCATGCAGAAAAATAATGTTTTCTATAAAATTATTTATAATTCCCGAATATGCAAACAGTTGAACATAACCTCCAAACAATCTCTAATTGAAGAAAACAGCTGCTAACATAATCGTTTTTTGTATTCGGAATACTTCGGTAATCACCGAATTGTTACACACTTTCGTGTGAATTCCTAAGTGATGACTCACATTGTGAAACGAAATCAAAGTCTATTTCATTCTCGTTGAATAAATTAATTCTGTATTTGTATAAAGTGTAGGAGATTATTAAAAGTTCAAATTAAAAGACAAAACATTCCATTTTTCTTTATCTTTAGTAATTCGTCATAACTCCAGCCATATCTTTGGACGGACTTGTAATAGTGTAGAACGTATGTGTTACAGCACCAACCTCCCGAAAAATATTTTAATCTGCAAAAGGTAAATGTTTGCTTCCATTGTATCGCGTCAGTTACAACGGTTTGGTTATAAATGTCTGCAAAAGCGAAGACTTGTTTAAACATGAATACAAATATATCTCCCGTGTCATAGAAAATGTATGACACTGACGCAGTCTAGGTGAAATGATATTACAGTAATTGGTACAAGTTATACAAGACTAAGGTTACCTCACTGCGTAATCTAATGTTTAAATCGTCTAAATAACCTCATGTTCGTTTGATAATTACCTGCCAATCCTAGCATTGCCCCACTTCCCACTGACGCGTTTCGTAGCTCCTCCATCACTCAGACGTTCGTAATAAGTTCTGGGACAATGCTAGGATTGGCTAGTAATTATGATACTCAAAATAAATCTAAGAACTTTGGAGCACCTCCATCACTCAGACGTTCGTAATAAGTTCTGGGACAATGCTAGGATCGGCAGGTAATTATGACACTCAAAATAAATCTAAGCACTTCGGAGCACCTCCATCACTCAGACGTTCGTAATTAGTTCTGGGACAATGCTAGGATTGGCAGGTAATTATGACACTCAAAATAAATCTAAGCACTTCGGAGCACCTCCATCACTCAGACGTTCGTAATTAATTCTGGGACAATGCTAGGATTGGCTAGTAATTATGATACTCAAAATAAATCTAAGAACTTCGGAGCACCTCCATCACTCAGACGTTCGTAATTAGTTCTGGGACAATGCTAGGATTGGCAGGTAATTATGACACTCAAAATAAATCTAAGAACTTTGGAGCACCTCCATCACTCAGACGTTCGTAATTAGTTCTGGGACAATGCTAGGATTAGCAGGTAATTATGACACTCAAAATAAATCTGAGAACTACGGAGCACCTCCATCACTCAGACGTTCGTAATAAGGTCTGGGACAATGCTAGGATTGGCAGGTAATTATGACACTCAAAATAAATCCGAGAACTACGGAGCACCTCCATCACTCACACGTTCGTAATAACTTCTGGGACAATGCTAGGATTGGCAGGTAATTATGACACTCAAAATAAATCTAAGCACTTCGGTGCACCTCCATCACTCAGACATTCGTAATAAGTTCTGGGACAATGCTAGGATTGGCAGGTAATTATGACACTCAAAATAAATCTAAGCACTTCGGAGCACCTCCATCACTCAGACATTCGTAATAAGTTCTGGGACAATGCTAGGATTGGCAGGTAATTATGACACTCAAAATAAATCTAAGCACTTCGGTGCACCTCCATCACTCAGACATTCGTAATAAGTTCTGGGACAATGCTAGGATTGGCAGGTAATTATGACACTCAAAATAAATCTAAGCACTTCGGAGCACCTCCATCACTCAGACGTTCGTAATAAGTTCTGGGACAATGCTAGGATTGGCAGGTAATTATGACACTCAAAATAAATCTAAGAACTTCTGAGCACCTCCAATACTCAGACGTTCGTAATAAGTTCTGGGACAATGCTAGAATTGCCTAGTAATTATGATACTCAAAATAAATCTAAGAACTTCGGAGCACCTCCATCACTCAGACGTTCGTAATAAGTTCTGGGACAATGCTAGGATTGGCAGGTAATTATGACACTCAAAATAAATCTAAGCACTTCGGAGCACCTCCATCACTCAGACGTTCGTAATAAATTCTGGGACAATGCTAAGAATGGCAGGTAATTATGGCACTCAAAATAAATCTAAGCACTTCGGAGCACCTCCATCACTCAGACGTTCGTAATAAGTTCTGGGACAATGCTAGGATTGGCAGGTAATTAAGACACTCAAAATAAATCTAAGCACTTCGGAGCACCTCCATCACTCAGACGTTCGTAATAAGTTCTGGGACAATGCTAGGATTGGCAGGTAATTATTACACTCAAAATAAATCTAAGAACTTCGGAGCACCTCCATCACTCAGACGTTCGTAATTAGTTCTGGGACAATGCTAGGATTGGCAGGTAATTATTACACTCAAAATAAATCTAAGAACTTCGGAGCACCTCCATCACTCAGACGTTCGTAATTAGTTCTGGGACAATGCTAGGATTGGCAGGTAATTATTACACTCAAAATAAATCTAAGCACTTCGGAGCACCTCCATCACTCAGACGTTCGTAATAAGTTCTGGGACAATGCTAGGATTGGCAGGTAATTATTACACTCAAAATAAATCTAAGCACTTCGGAGCACCTCCATCACTCAGACGTTCGTAATAAGTTCTGGGACAATGCTAGGATTGGCAGGTAATTATTACACTCAAAATAAATCTAAGAACTTCGGAGCACCTCCATCACTCAGACGTTCGTAATTAGTTCTGGGACAATGCTAGGATTGGCAGGTAATTATTACACTCAAAATAAATCTAAGCACTTCGGAGCACCTCCATCACTCAGACGTTCGTAATAAGTTCTGGGACAATGCTAGGATTGGCAGGTAATTATTACACTCAAAATAAATCTAAGCACTTCGGAGCACCTCCATCACTCAGACGTTCGTAATAAGTTCTGGGACAATGCTAGGATTGGCAGGTAATTATTACACTCAAAATAAATCTAAGCACTTCGGAGCACCTCCATCACTCAGACGTTCGTAATTAGTTCTGGGACAATGCTAGGATTGGCAGGTAATTATTACACTCAAAATAAATCTAAGAACTTCGGAGCACCTCCATCACTCAGACGTTCGTAATAAGTTCTGGGACAATGCTAGGATTGGCAGGTAATTATTACACTCAAAATAAATCTAAGCACTTCGGAGCACCTCCATCACTCAGACGTTCGTAATAAGTTCTGGGACAATGCTAGGATTGGCAGGTAATTATTACACTCAAAATAAATCTAAGAACTTCGGAGCACCTCCATCACTCAGACGTTCGTAATAAGTTCTGGGACAATGCTAGGATTGGCAGGTAATTATTACACTCAAAATAAATCTAAGCACTTCGGTGCACCTCCATCACTCAGACGTTCGTAATAAGTTCTGGGACAATGCTAGGATTGGCAGGTAATTATTACACTCAAAATAAATCTAAGAACTTCGGAGCACCTCCATCACTCAGACGTTCGTAATTAGTTCTGGGACAATGCTAGGATTGGCAGGTAATTATTACACTCAAAATAAATCTAAGCACTTCGGAGCACCTCCATCACTCAGACGTTCGTAATAAGTTCTGGGACAATGCTAGGATTGGCAGGTAATTATTACACTCAAAATAAATCTAAGCACTTCGGAGCACCTCCATCACTCAGACGTTCGTAATAAGTTCTGGGACAATGCTAGGATTGGCAGGTAATTATTACACTCAAAATAAATCTAAGAACTTCGGAGCACCTCCATCACTCAGACGTTCGTAATTAGTTCTGGGACAATGCTAGGATTGGCAGGTAATTATTACACTCAAAATAAATCTAAGCACTTCGGAGCACCTCCATCACTCAGACGTTCGTAATAAGTTCTGGGACAATGCTAGGATTGGCAGGTAATTATTACACTCAAAATAAATCTAAGCACTTCGGAGCACCTCCATCACTCAGACGTTCGTAATAAGTTCTGGGACAATGCTAGGATTGGCAGGTAATTATTACACTCAAAATAAATCTAAGCACTTCGGAGCACCTCCATCACTCAGACGTTCGTAATTAGTTCTGGGACAATGCTAGGATTGGCAGGTAATTATTACACTCAAAATAAATCTAAGAACTTCGGAGCACCTCCATCACTCAGACGTTCGTAATAAGTTCTGGGACAATGCTAAGAATGGCAGGTAATTATGACACTCAAAATAAATCTAAGAACTTCGGAGCACCTCCATCACTCAGACGTTCGTAATTAGTTCTGGGACAATGCTAGGATTGGCAGGTAATTATTACACTCAAAATAAATCTAAGAACTTCGGAGCACCTCCATCACTCAGACGTTCGTAATAAGTTCTGGGACAATGCTAGGATTGGCAGGTAATTATTACACTCAAAATAAATCTAAGCACTTCGGAGCACCTCCATCACTCAGACGTTCGTAATTAGTTCTGGGACAATGCTAGGATTGGCAGGTAATTATTACACTCAAAATAAATCTAAGAACTTCGGAGCACCTCCATCACTCAGACGTTCGTAATAAGTTCTGGGACAATGCTAGGATTGGCAGGTAATTATTACACTCAAAATAAATCTAAGAACTTCGGAGCACCTCCATCACTCAGACGTTCGTAATAAGTTCTGGGACAATGCTAGGATTGGCAGGTAATTATTACACTCAAAATAAATCTAAGAACTTCGGAGCACCTCCATCACTCAGACGTTCGTAATAAGTTCTGGGACAATGCTAGGATTGGCAGGTAATTATTACACTCAAAATAAATCTAAGCACTTCGGAGCACCTCCATCACTCAGACGTTCGTAATAAGTTCTGGGACAATGCTAGGATTGGCAGGTAATTATTACACTCAAAATAAATCTAAGCACTTCGGAGCACCTCCATCACTCAGACGTTCGTAATAAGTTCTGGGACAATGCTAAGAATGGCAGGTAATTATGACACTCAAAATAAATCTAAGAACTTCGGAGCACCTCCATCACTCAGACGTTCGTAATTAGTTCTGGGACAATGCTAGGATTGGCAGGTAATTATGACACTCAAAATAAATCTAAGCACTTCGGAGCACCTCCATCACTCAGACGTTCGTAATTAGTTCTGGGACAATGCTAGGATTGGCAGGTAATTATTACACTCAAAATAAATCTAAGAACTTCATATTCGTTTTCAAAAGACTAAAATGTAAATATATTACGTAACACAACTTATAACAATATGGTCTTTTAAATCTAACATTTAATATTTACCTAATTAACATATTATTATAAACATAACCTTTCTGAATTAGGCCATATAAACATAAACTAATATAATATAATTACCCTATAACTTTTTCATTTAAACATAGCCCAACATAATATTTAGCAAGTACCATCGTCACCTAAACATAACCTAACATAAAATATTTACTTCTTAATATGACCATTTAAACATAGACTACTCAACAAAATATATTTACCTACATGGTAGTTTAATCATAACCTAACATAAAATATTTATTTATTATTTTAGGTTTTTCTACAGTTATAGCTTAAGAATTAAATTCAAGCATTTGAGTGATTATAATTTTGTATACCTAAATTCATTCCATTTAGCCGACGGTTTAGAAAATGGCGAAATAGCGACTGAATGTTTTGCAAAGATACGTACTGTATGTAGATAGTTTGGCCTCGCTAGATGTCGCATTATAACCTCCACAATGAAGTTGAATTATATTCTATATTTTTTGCGGCAGAAGATAATTTTGGAATATTTATTTCTACAAATAATCGATTTTATTTTAGATCTTTCTTATAAATTAATATTATCATTCCGATACAAATTGTAAAACTTCAAAACAGATATTGCTGGAAACTGAGACTTTCATGGGCAAATATCAACTACACTGGTTTTTCAATTTCTTCTATTAGTACACACTCTCATATATATCTTGTTCAAATTTTCAATCGTTAATAAAATACTTTTCATACATCCACTTCAATAAATTTTTTCTAAACTTGTGGTGGATATCACTTTTCAAATACAGTTTTTCAAATATTAATACATTAATAAAATTTAATAAATTAATTTTAATTTTATATGAGGGAAATGCTTTTCCCAAAAGGGTCAAGGTATGCAATATATAAACGAACAAACCCAGTACAAATCACACATACTCTTTGATACTATCGAAAACCTACCTTTAAAACAGTCACCGCTTGACCCAACATCTCCAAGCAGAAGACACTGATGAAGATCAGCACATAGCGATCGAAAACGTTCTGTCTCAGTATGTTTTAACAAAATTACAAAATTTAAAGTTCGGATAGTCGTAAACTATTTAATGGCTTAATAAGATTCGTTTAACATAAGTTGTAACAGCTGTTTTTATTTATAGGTTATACTACTTTATTTGTAATATTGTAATTACCTTTTTCTCAAGTAGGAATTGACTTTTTTTGTTTATGTCGCCTGTTATTTTGAAAAATAGAACTATTAACTTTTAATAGAAATGAAATCATGCAAACACAAAGGTATACGATTTTCTCTCCCTTTACGGATATTGTAATACAAGTAGACTAAATTGAGTCGTTCGTTATCAAGTGTAATCTGGCCTTGTGCGTTTCCTTTCATGTATAAATTAGACGACAGATGAGCGAGTACAGCTCCATTCCTGAGCCCCCCCCCCCCGCTTTCCGTGAGAGCGACGTTGCAGTACAGTCTGCGTTCTGCAGTCTAGGTTAATGACCACGTTGGGGGGGGGGGCTCAGGCAATACATTCCCAACACGTTTTTCAATGTCGCTTTACCAGACAACCGTTAGCAGGCGTTTACTTTTCAAACGTAATCTCCCCAGAGCATTTCTACACCCAAGACACGATTCTGTTTTCTTTTTTTACGTAGCTAACAATCTGTGAATCTTTTGTTGGTGCACGCAACAGTTTAAATGTCCAATCTGTGACGGGACTCGTTTTAAAATAGTATGTTGTTGGCAGAGCGCGTCGCTGTACAATATTCATGATACAGTTTGTCGTATTTTGTAACTTCGGAATCCACGATTCACGATTTGTTCGAACTTATATAAAGGTGAACTGGAACAAGTATTTTTGTAAAGGGTTAGGCTGTTTATTTGTTTAAATACTGATATAAATTATTCAGTGTATTTTTTTAAAATTAATTTTATTTTGACTGTTTAACAATTAACTGTTGAATTTTTATTAGTAGCTGAAAAAATTAACGGTGCTCATAAAATTTCAGTTTCTCGCAGAGAGAGAGAGAGAGAGGGGGGGGGGGCAAGTGTGACAAGTTACTATTAAAATGACACTACAAATTGTATTGCATTAAAACTACTAAAAATATCTCTAAAAATAGATTTACTTTTATCAGAAAATATACGGACTGTATTTTATCATTTTATATCGATGTTTTGCTTTTTTGCAACTTTTTGTTACACATATTTTCTGGTACTTTAAATAAATAAAACCACTTGATCACAAATAAAACTTCTCATGCAGGCCTTCGTTTCAATTTCCAAGCCATCCTCTTCAGAGGTAATTATTACAAAAATACGAAATGAGTAATAAACAACTATACACTAACTCCGATGTTTTTTGTTGTTTTGGCTTTTAGTTGCAGTTGTAATTGTGTATCTGTATCACTGATGATAATGACATAAGTTATTGAAACACGCGTGGAAATAAAGTGTTTATAATTGGAGTTCGTGTAGTTATTAATTTATTAATATTGTTACAAATGTTGGAAATCGAAAGGGAAACTTATAAACGTTTATTTTTTAATTCTCGTTTGACTTTAGCAGTAAAAACCATAATCAATAATTAAATGTATTAGTTGTAACTACATTTTACTTTATTTTTTAGATTAATATTTACTAGGGTACTACGAATATTCGTTTCTAACACCCATCTTCTTCGTATTGTACGCTAGCATTATGTGTTGCCATACTGATTCATTATTTTATCACCTGCCTTAAACATAACATCTTGCATTGTTGTGATCCATTCTTAAGACCTGCCTTAGAGCACCGCTTGTTTGCCATCCAAATGGTTGCACATCTGACAAAGATTTAAAGTCAATTCCCACTCAGGTCAACAAACAAAAATTTTACTTTAGTTACTTTTTAATTAATAATTATAACTAATATAAATAAAGTAACATAACCAATGCTTTGAAAGAGATGTTTTACTACATACCCTATATAACACAAATAATCAGCTGTTTTATGAAATCATATATCACTCATTTAAAGCCAAAATGGGACGAAATATTGCATACCTTGCCCATTTTGTTAAACACTTTTCTCCAATATAAAACTAAAATTAATTTGTTAAATGTAATTAATGAATAATATTTGAAAAATGTTTTATTAACATCAAACGCCATTAACTACAATTACAACCATTCTTTGCGCCTAACTTGTGAGGTTATGTTAAGAGACGTACAGCATTTGTATACTTAGACGCGTTTCAATGACAAAGTCTACATCATCAGTGAGTGTTGCTACTACAAACTTCAACTTACAACTGTAAGTTGTACAAAAAAATATTAATTTGTGAATCTTATGTACGTCTTTAATTTATTATCATCGAATACAAGTTTAAAAAATGTATTTAATATCAAGCGGATGAATTAAAAGTATTTTATTAACGATTGAAATCTGAACAAGATATATATATATATATATATATATATATATATATATATATATATATATATATATAGAGAGAGAGAGAGAGAGAGAGAGAGAGAGAGAGAGAGAGAGTAATAGTAGGAATTGAAAATAATTTTTTAATGTTCTAAACCAGAACAATAAGTTAAAATCTCCATTGATTATTGAGACTGTTTTTCTAATTCTTGTAAAAGAAGCCAGTGCAATATATATTTTTAAAATAGTTTTCAAGATTGGTCGTGCATTCGAGAGAATACGTAGTATGGTAATAAACTTATTTAATTTTACAATCGTTCTAATCCTACTGATAAAAGTAAAGGTAACAATTAAAAACAACCCTTTAATACAAGGAAGATAATGTGCGCCATACTGACGGGTATTTGTAACTTTCCCTGACGTGGAATGCTCTCTGGGCGACATTAATCACTCATCCCTTTGGATGTCCTAATTTAACGCTCTTTTATAAATTATTTAATCACATTAGGAAAAGTTAGGCAAGACATTATTTCGCAACTTCTCTCATTTCCACCTCACCTTTATGTCACCTTTTAGGATTAATTCATTTTTCTGTTCTTTTCCCCACGATTTTTATGAGTAGATAAATATTTTATTACTAAAACTAACCGGGTGCGTTTCATAGGTTTAAAGAACTTTAATTTTATTTTACTCCCGTTCCCTCATTAACTACACGTCCATTTAGCCTGATATTAAAAACCCATAATAGTTTCACATAATAGGGAATTATCATCAAAGTAATAGCCTATATATTATACCGCGTTCGACGAGGGTTCAGAGTTTTGCTCCACCTTGCTTTGGCTAAGCGCCAGGTTCACAGATATAGTTCTCGCCACATACCTGGGTACCTCGTTTGCGCATGCGCACAACGCTCCTTCCACCACCAGCAGACACTATACACTCTGGGCTCTGCGCTGTAACTCCAGTCTAGTAAATCAGAATTACCGGATCAACTTTTAGTTGAGTTGACTGTACAGTTAGGGGAAGTGTAGTAGGAGAACTCCTGTTATTGCTCCCCTACACGTCAAGCCACGTGGCGCGCTTTACACTTTCACTGCACAACAATGGCAACAAGTCGGTGACGTCTTTCTGTGAATCTGCCGGCCTGCAGTTACAATCAACCCATAATCTTATAAACTACCTTATCCCTTATCGGCTACAGTCATGGGCGTAAATGTAGGCAGGGCAAAACTCTAAACTCTCACCGAACAGTGTAAGCGTGTTGTAGCTGTTGTATAAGCCTACATTGTACTCTGTTTGCCTGTTTAATTGAGATAGGAAAATGAGAGGAAGAATTTTTATGAGAGAAGATGTTTTAAACACTACACAGAAAACTATGTTTGCGCCAGTATATTGCAAACGCAAATAATTAAAATATATATTACAAAAATAAAAAAATCACAAGTTTTTTTTGATGAAAAAGTCACGCACTCCTTACATAAGACGTCCTACCTCATATGCCGCTGGCTGAAGAGCTGACTGGATTAACTCTGAACTCTCAGCGAATAGAATATAATTCGATAAGATGAGGTGCAACAATAATTTATGAGGTAGCCTAATTTATAGATTTTAGGAGAGGTGAAAACACGGAAGAAATATTTGAAGCACGGACGTTATCAACTTACCGAAATGTAGAAGTCAATCCTTTATTCGTAGTAAAATGCTTTTACGTTACTTTGCTTATAACCAATTTTTCTTTCAATTCCTTCTATTAGTTCACACTCTCTCTATATGTATTTATACATCTTGTTCAAATTTTAAATCGTTAATAAAATACTTTTTATTCGTCCACTCAAAGTGAAATACATTTGTTTAAACTTGTAGTGAATGAAAGTCGATGTTAATACAGTGTTTTTCAAATATTAATTCATTAATTTATTTTAGTTATATAAGGAAGAACAACTTTTCACAAAAGGGGCAAGGAATGCCATATAGTTATTTCGTCACATATGGCTTAAATTATGTGATAACATGTGATTCCATGAAACAGCTGATTTTATGTTATAGGTTATGTGGTAGAACAGCTGTTTAACGCATAGGTTATGTTACTTTATTTATATTAATTGTAATTACTGTATTTCATAAAAAGTTACTAAAATAAAAATGTTTTTAATTGAGTTAAGTAGGAATTGACTTGATTTTTTTTTGTTTATATTACTTGTTAACCAATTGATTTTATTTAATACGCATTAATACTATAGCATTTTCAGTTATACTTTTATTTATACGTATATTACGCGTAATATGAGCACGAGCAATATGTAATAATTAGTAACTTTATCCTGTTATATTACGAAATCAGTACTGTTGTGTTCTTCGTTTTAGTTTATAAAAAACACATTTGTCTGTTCTGCACAAAAGGTAGACGCAACCTTCAATTATGGCCGGTAGAATGCACTGCGAAGCGTACAGTATAAACATCGACACAGAATCAATGAACGCCTTGCTAGTCGGTCACGCCATTGCTATTCGCAGTCAACGAGATTTATTTTATCTGATTAACGGAAGTATCAACTCCGAGTTTAACACTGTTATTCCACACAGATGAAACATCTAATCGGATTACTGTTTAATACATCTGTGTGTTTAACAAGAATCAAGTACTGTATTTTGTAATCAATTGCAGATGAAATCATTCTTTCGAATATAACATTTCTATAAATGCAGAATATATTTTTTTTCAAAGTAAAACAAAATGAATAAATGTTAGTTTGCGTTTTTCATTTCATAGAAGACACATAAATAACACTTATAATAGGACGATAAGTTGACAGTTACAAATTTAGTGTAACTTCACTCGGCAACATGCGCGCCGACTTATCGCCTTGACTCCCCAAAATGTTAAAACTTTGTTTTATTTATAAATAAATTTTTAAATGAGATTGATATAAAGCCTAATTTTTATCATTATTATTTTTTTTTAACAAATAATGGAGATGGAAATAATGGAATGTGGAAATGATTGGAGTGGATCTTCTTTTGCCAGTTTCTAGAACGTGACTTCTTCACTTAGGAATTCTAACGAGGCTGCGTAAAAGTTATCCTCTAGCGACATCTCCATAACTTTTGTACAAGTACGGTTCTCTCTCTCACTCAATTACTCTCTCTCTCTTCTACACACTCTCTAACTATTTTCCCCTCTCATTTATTCTCTCTCTCTCTCTCTCTCTCTCTCTCTCTCTATATATATATATATATATATATATATATATATATCTTTCTCTTTCTCTCCTTTTCCCCCTCTCTCTCACACACCTACCCACACACACACACACACACACACTTACACACTCTCTCTCTCTATATATATATATCAAAGAATTGTCTGGAAGATTTAATAAAAAAAATTAACCTAATTCTAATTTAATAAAAGAGTTACATTTTATATTTTCTGCACCGAAACTTACTGATGATAATGAGTTTGTAATTGAAACGTATATGAGAAAATAAATGATTTATTATGAGATGAATTCATAATTATTATTATTATTATTTAGTTGTTATTTTTCTAAACATTTAACAAATTATCAGAGGTATTAGACGTCAGTGCCAGATTATAATGTATCGCGATTTCACTGGGGATTCATTTTCAATAAACATTAGATATAAAATGTCAGTGGTGCCGCACAAGGTATTACAATGGCTTTACTGTTACTATAAACTGTGGGACTATTTGATACTGCTTGAATTTTACTGGTATTACGTATCTAAACAAAATGATCTTCTGAAATTCCCAACGTTTAAATTTACTTTTTAAATTATGTTTAAAAGCACTGGCTGATTAGCCGCTCCCTCTTCGCGTAATCTCAAGGGACTGCAGGATTGCCAACCACTTACCTTGCTAAAGTGTATATGTCAGTAGAGACAGGCTTACTGAATCTCTTTAGCCAATCTTCAAATGTTTGTGCTTTCGTTTGTTATAAGTTGTACAGCACAAGCATGAGAGGCGAGAGTCAAAGCGAGCCGATGCGCAATGGCCTACCTGACATTTAGTGGTAGGGGGGGGGGTCATTGTCGAATACATAACGCCGCAGCAATCACTCTGTGTTGTTCCCTTCCGTGTATAGATGTGAGAGAGGGGTAGAAAATTTACCTGACCTTCCACCTCTACTAGTAGGCGATCTCCTCTTACTCTTCTCACGTCTCTTGCTATAGCTCGTGACCATTACCCTCTATGGACAAATAATGTTTATTACAATTTTGTAAATTAGACTTTGGAAGTTAAGGTAGTTATTACCTCTAATCAGATACACAATTTTTCACTGGTAAATTAACATAATTTATATTTGTACTTATATTAGGAATAGGAGGGCTTGGCACGGAGACTCAAGTCCTTCCCTTTATACCTGGATACGTTAGCGCCAACACTGCATAACCTTACTAAAGTCATTTCAGGTAAACCCAAGTAACAGATTTTTGTCCCCACTGTTGAGCACTGGTAAATCTTGTTTTCTTGACGTGCCTTACCATTTCTTGAATACACCTGCTAAACCTTACTGTTTCTTTACAATAATTAATATTTTTTAGTTTTGGGGAGGTCGCCACAGCACAATAAGGAAAGCAAAACATTGCAACAGATCCCATTGTCTGGGTTCTATATTGTGGTTCTGAAAAGTCATCATGGAAGTGTAATTTTTCTAACATACGATATAGGTTACCTATTTATTACGCTTTCCTTGATCTGGAATTAAATAGTTTATGGATTTCCACCTCTTAACCCGATGTGTATCCTCTGTTTATCACAAAATAAAATTTGTTTTATTGGTATCATTTGGCAAACAAAACCCCCAATATAGTGCGGACCTCATAACCGTGCACTTGGCTTTGAGAGATCGCGGTAAACGAGACGGGAAGTGTCGGGTCAGTATAAATACTTTCCTGCAAACATGAAAAGCACTGTCAAAACACTGACTTGCGTGAGACGGTGGATATTAGACAAATTAGATGATTAAATAGCTTCGATATGAGATAACAAAAAATCTTGAAATATGTGTAGAAATATCGGATGCAGAAGCTGTTGAGCTATAGAACATTCTGAATATGTAACAAGTTTTAAGAAGTGGTAGTACACGAGAAATCTTGTGCGATCTATCAAGGGCAAGTACACGGTTATGTGGTCCGCATTATACATACTGATATTTTTCAGCAAACGCGTTTCACACTAGATCAGTACATTGTACAGTGCAGTGAGTTACGGACAAGACTGTTGCTCAGGTATGTTGTATTAGGGTGTATCTGTGGTATATTGATGTTCCGTGGTGTATTATTGTTCATAGAATAGTTGTTAATAATGTGCTCAAATATAGTATTTAATTGTGAATGTGTTTAGTCGTTTAGAATGTGTTGTGTGTTTGAATAAAATTTCTATTCCAATAAAGAGCATATTCAAATTCAATAATTTTGTGCTAGTGGCCATCAGCATTGTTACTTTTTAAAACGTTGATGAAGACATATATTTGGTAGTATTACTTCAATTATTTATAATAATTTATGTAGCAAATATAATAAATTTATCTTGATATATTTTTGAAACCATTAATTTTTTCTAAAGTTTACCAACTGTTATCGATATTGACCGTTAAGGCGCAAATCATGCGCTGGTTCTATTTTTGTATTTATTGTTTCCTCAGTGAGTCTAATCACTTATGAAGCGCCTTACGCTTTTTGGTTTTCCAAAATTGGCAACAGCTGTCAGCAACACTCCACTTATTCTATAGGTAAACATTTATGTCGCTTCTGCTAACGGCGCTAAACTTTCTTTCGTGTGAACTGAAGGGGAAAATTTTGTTTACACTTTGGTTTTTCTTTCGACGGCCGGACATCATCGATTGGCGCAAATCAATTCTTTAGCAAAATAACGTTTTATCGTTGAATGCCAATCAAAAGTTTTCAAAATGATTCCATTTTATTCAGCAACGTTGAGCTGTGACAAAGTACTTAATGCTTTTAGGGCGAAGCTTCCTTTTATTGAAAGAATTCCACATCTTGAACTATTATGTGTAATCAAATTACTTCGAATGTAACATCAATATTGACATCGTAATTGTAAAATAAATTCTTGTATTTTGTAGTCCATTACGTTCACTGAATCTTATTAATCACTTGAACAATAGTTTATGACTATCCGAACTTTATATTTAATAAATTTGTTAAAACTTACTGAGACAGAACGTTTTCGATCTCTATGTGGCGATCTTTATCAGTGTCTTTAGCTTGGAAATGTTGGGTCAAGCGGTGACGGTTTTAAAGGTAGGTTTTCGATAGTATCAAAGAGTATGTGTGATTTGTATTGGGTTTGTTCGTTTAATATGTTTGTATTTTGTGTTTTTGTGTGTCTGTAAATTTCATATTGTTTTAGTGTGTTGAGATGTGGTATTTTTTTGTTGATGTGTAGGATTTCTAAATTATGATAAATGTCTGTGTATTTGTGTCCTGTTTCTTTTAAGTGATTGTAAAATATTGAGTTGGTGTTACGTTTGTGTTCTTCAACTCTTTGTTTAAAGCTGCGACCTGTTTGTCCAATGTAGAATTTGTTACATTCGTCGCAGTTAACACCACAATAATAGACAAACTATGGTACAAAATACAAAAAAACACTAAAATTAATACTACAGACACTTTGATACTAACGAAAACCTACCTTTAAAACCGTCACTGCTTGACCCAACATCTCCAAGCAGAAGACACTGATGAAGATCGGCACATAGCGATCGAAAACGTTCTGTCTCAGTAAGTTTTAACAAATTTACAAAATTTAAAGTTCGGATAGTCATAAACTATTGTTTAAGTGATTAATAAAAAAATGACACGTGCTTCAGAGAGGGGGGGACAAAACGATTTGTAATACAAAAACGTTAAAAAATGCATTTCTCGCTCGATTTTAACCGGCATTTGTAGTGTTGTTTATTTTAAAGTTTGTTTTTCAATTCCTTCTATCAGTTCCCACTCTCTTTACACATGTTTTGTTGAAATTTTCAATCGATAGTAAATTACTTTTTATCCATCCATTCAAATTTAAATTAAAAAAAACTTTTATTGGATGACACTTGATGTTAATAAAGTAAAAAAATGTACTTATTCATATTTTAATAATTATTATTGCTTCCTATTTTGTCATTTTTTTTAACTTAGCAACACTGTTTTCTTGTATTTACTTATCACTTACACTATATGTACTTAAACAAGAATCTTACTTGGTATCTAAAATACGCGAGTTAACTTTCAAAGATCAATAGTATCTTCATCTATCGAAATACTATCAATCTTTTAGAGTTAACTCGCATAAATATCAAGTAAGATTCTTGTTTAAGTACATTTAGTGAAAGTGATATATATATATATATATATATATATATATATATATTTATTTATATTATATTTATATTTATATTTATATTTATTTATTTATATTTTATTTATATTTATATTATACATATTTATATTAGTTAATTCAAAATATAATATATATATATATATATATATATATATATATATACAGTAGTATTATTAATTTATTTATACTGTATTATATGAAATTTTCTTTGTAGACCTAAGTAGGAATCGACTTCAATTTTTTTTTCTTATAAAACCTGTTTATGTTAAATAAAGGAAACCCTGTGCTTGTAATCATTATTATACGTTGATTTAAAGTAGAATAGGGATGGGTCTGTGGCAGGGTAGTGATGCAGTGTTGTCAGATCGAACGCGGTGACAGTCAACCTGCCACTGCCGGCGGCTAATACCGTCAATAGTAACTAGTTGGTAAAATCATTCATTAACTTACAGAATTTTTTCACATTTCTTTCCCAAAAATATCATATTTTTTATTCTGAATTTCTAATCCACTCTATAAGAACTGCCTTAATTATTGAAAAATTGATTTTTCGTATAATAAGGCGTGAAGTATCTCTTAAAAATACCACTTAATTATTAAGACGAGTTAATTCGGAAATTGACAAAAGTATGTCATTAATAATATATTACGTGCAACAATTATTTAATTATTATCTTTTATAATAAAATGTTCTTCATGCACATAGGTTAGAACTTTGAAGATTGTACAAAGAAACCATTAGTTTGACAGTAATACGATGAGTGTTTCACTTTCACACTCGTAAACACATTTAATTCATTTACACACAAAAATACGAACTAAATATATACACTTTCACCATTAAATATAAATGTACATAAAATGTGTAATATATATATATATATATTCTCCAATCGTCCCTCAGGATATTTGACATTTAGGAAATCAATTAATAACGCATGTACTTACTTTTACAATAACTGATTTATTTTAATCCTGACTTCAAACGTTGGCATTTATAGGTAGTTACATAAGAGTAGTTATAATTAATTCTACTTTTGCCGGTAGGCATCAAGACTCTTATAATTATTATTCAATTTACAATTCTATATTAACAATTCGGCTATTACTGTATTATGTTTCGAAATCTTGTTGCTGTTCATGTCGAGCTGGTTGTTAATTACTTATTACAATTTTGCTATTACTTGCGGCCAGACGTTTTGTTAACTAAAGGTTGTTAAATTGTCAACATACACTTGGAGGAAACGTTTTCGTCTTACGACTTCTTCAGCCTCCACTGAATTCTGTTTAACCTCAAATTCTATTTAAGCTGTCCTTAATTATCTTAGGGCGTGTATAGATTACTGCACCTGGTTTGATAAATTTTATATTTGAATGAATTATTACTGTTTAAAGAAATTAAAAATTACTTGCGAACAGACATTTGTTAACTAAAAGTTGTTAATTCTTAACTTACCTATTTGTAATTTACAACCAGCTCGTCACGAACAGTAACAAGATTTCATGAACAGCAACAAGATTTCATGAACAGCAACAAGATTTCATGAACATAAACAAGATTTCAGGAACAGCAACAAGATTTCATGAACAGCAACAAGATTTCATGAACAGCAACAAGATTTAATTAACAGCAACAAGATTTCATTAACAGCAACAAGATTTCATGAACAGCAACAAGATTTCATGAACAGCAACAAGATTTCATGAACAGCAACAAGATTTCATGAACAGCAACAAGATTTCATGAACAGCAACAAGATTTCATGAACAGCAACAAGATTTCATGAACAGCAACAAGATTTCATGAACAGCAACAAGGTTTCATGAACAGCAACAAGGTTTCATGAACAGCAACAAGATTTCATGAACAGCAACAAGATTTCATGAACAGCAACAAGATTTCATGAACAGCAACAAGATTTCATGAACAGCAACAAGATTTAATGAACAGCAACAAGATTTCATGAACAGCAACAAGGTTTCATGAACAGCAACAAGATTTCATGAACAGCAACAAGATTTCATGAACAGCAACAAGATTTCATGAACAGCAACAAGATTTCATGAACAGCAACAAGATTTCATGAACAGCAACAAGATTTCATGAACAGCAACAAGATTTCATGAACAGCAACACGATTTCATGAACAGCAACACGATTTCATGAACAGCAACAAGGTTTCATGAACAGCAACACGATTTCATGAACAGCAACAAGATTTCATGAACAGCAACAAGATTTCATGAACAGCAACAAGATTTCATGAACAGCAACAAGATTTCATGAACAGCAACAAGATTTCATGAACCGCAACAAGATTTCATGAACAGCAACAAGTTTTCATGAACAGCAACAAGTTTTCATGAACAGCAACAAGATTTCATGAACAGCAACAAGATTTCATGAACAGCAACAAGATTTCATGAACAGCAACAAGATTTCATGAACAGCAACAAGATTTCATGAACCGCAACAAGTTTTCATGAACAGCAACAAGATTTCGATGTTTAGTTATTAAAAGTTCATGATACTTGTTGAATATTTTGCCTTAAAAGAGTTAGCTTTATATTTAAGATAAATTTATACTTATAGATGTTGACTCTTGTGGCTTGCGTAGTTCCCTGTTTCACTTCCCTTGACACAAATTCACTTATTAATATTTTCTTTTCAATTCCACTTTCTCTCATCACTCGAAATGCTTCTATACCGTAACTGACTTTATTAAATCACTCTCTTAACAATTCCACTTATTTTTTGATTAGCTCCCTCCCTTAATATAACTCGCTACAAATTTCAACCTGTCGTTCTCTCGAGTCCTGCAACTGGACCCCTTCGAGTCCTGAAAATTGACTGTCTTTCGTGTTTCGTTCTGGATCGTTTCCGTACAGGTTTTTTATCCGCTCTTCAAATTTGATTGGCTTCCTTATGGCGCTCAAATCTGTTCCGAGTACAAGTGTTTCGCTGGACGTGCTTTCTTGCATTTTTAGAGATTCGTCGCCATATTTTTGCACGGTCCCTCGATGTCCAAGTAGAGAGCCTCCCCAGTGATCGAGCCACGTCTTGGTTTACCTACAATGAAACTTTTCGACGTTTATTAATATTTATGGCGTGCAGGTGCGTGTGAAATAACCGTTTTTGGCCGAAAGATTAACAACAGACTATCCCTTGCTAGACAGCGTCCGTGTACTGCGATCTCACAAGTTCAAATATTTAACAAACAGTTTTCTTAATTTAATGAATTTCGTTATTATATATATATATATATATATATATATATATATATATATATATATATTTATATATATAAAACTATAACTATCAACAAAAGCCAACGAACTGACTGATGAAAATAAGAGTCAATTACCAAAATTCATGGACGTCTGACCAAGTAGCCTGCTATAATATTATAAACAAGTGTCAGGTAGTCTATAAATAGACTAGGGCGTGACATAAGCATTATCTACGAGTAGGGCTATGTACGCGAGGATGGTGTCCTCTCTTGCCTCCCTAAATCCTTCACGTAATCCCCCTTAAAGAGAAAATATGTCTGTTGAAATACTGACCAAACCTGGCAAAGATACATATGCAGAACACTAAACACACTTACAACATCATGACACAAATCTAGAAGTTCATTCTATTGAAACAATACAATAAACTAAACACAACAGAAAATATCGAGATATACGAACACCACAAAAATCAGCTGCAACACATTCTAAATGACAAAACACACTCACAATCAAACAATACATTTGAACACATAATTAACAACCACAAACCCGGCAAAAATACATATGCAGAACACTAAACACACTTACAACATCATGACACAAATCTGGAAGTTCATTCTATTGAAACAATACAATAAACTAAACACAACAGAAAATATCGAGATATACGAACACCACAAAAACCAGCCGCAACACATTCTAAATGACAAAACACACTCACAATCAAACACTACATTTGAACACATAATTAACAACCACAAACCTGGCAAAAATACATATGCAGAACACTAAACACATTTACAACATCATGACACAAATCTAGAAGTTCATTCTATTGAAACAATACAATAAACTAAACACAACAGAAAATATCGAGATATACGAACACCACAAAAATCAGCCGCAACACATTTTAAATGACAAAACACACTCACAATCAAACAATACATTTGAACACATAATTAACAACCACTCTATGAACAATAACACATCACAGAATACCAAGCACCACAGACTCACACCAACACAACACACTTGAGCAACAGTTTTGTCTTTGACTTACAGCATTGAATAGCGCCCTGACCTAGTGCGAAAAGCGTCAGCTGTAAAATAGTTTTTTTGCCAAGTGTTATCAATAAGTATAAATTTTAAAAAACCTCAAAAATTATAACTAAAAAACTCTAAAGATAAAAGTTTGAATAGATTAACTATTGATATTTTAAGCATGCACAAAGTGCAGTTACTGCTATTGCATTTGTTACACGTAATAGTAATTGTCTGAACATTCCGTGGCAGATGTCAAATGTCTGTAGATAGCACGAGCGACTAATGTCAATGTGACAACTGTGACAGAAAGGGGCTGAGGTGCAGTAACGGGGCTGAAACCGGAATGAATAATTTACAAGCGGGAACAAAGGGCGGAGCGTAAGAGTGGCGGGGGAATCTGATTAAATAAAAGTAGGCCGAAGTCGCCTGGAAACTGCACAGGTTATGTTTTTTCAAACAGAGGTTTTACGAAACAGGCTAGAAAAAGCTAGGCAAAATCGTACTCTGAGAGGGTTGCACTTTGAAAGGATGATTTTGAATATTTACTGCTTGATTGCGAACGTTCTTTTCTCTAATTAATGTTCAATGAAAACAATCTAAACCCTTTTCTCAATTTGTTTGTGAGATTTCTTTCTCGCAGAATAAGTCTCATCTGATTATGTATAAAAATAAAATTACGGAACTTAAAAAAAAAAACAAATGGATTCACTTTAGCCTTTTGCTTTGTTTATTATGAAGTATGAGTAACTAAATATCCAATTAATAGGTAGATTACTTACGAATACGTAGGGGTTTGTTATATCGAATAATACCCATTCATTACACTTTCATATTTTTCAATTCCCTCTGTTAGTTCACACACACACACACACACACATATATATATATATCGTCTTCAAATGTTCTATCGTTATTCAAATACAGTTTTTAAAACTTGTACTGGATGACACTAGATGTATATATGTGGAATATATATATAACTCTGCAACACTGTTTTCTTTTATTCACTTATCATTTACACTATAATGGGGTTAAACAAGAATCTTACTTGCTTTAGGCCTATATGCTAGTTTACTTTCGAAGACTAATTTCGTTGTCTTTATCATTGACCATCAATTGAAACTACAAAGTTAAATAAATAAATAAATAATATATATATTCTTCAAATTTTGTTGTTTTTCAACTTGTAAATACAGTTTATTCAAATAATAATTAATTAATTAATTAAATTTAGTGAGAGGATTTTAGTTTTATGTTTGGAGAAAATATTTTAACAAAAGGGGAAAAGTATGCAATATAGTTATTACGTCCCATCTGCTTTAAAATAAGTGATAACATTTGATTTCATAAAACAGCTGATTTTATGTTAAATTTTACATGGTAGAACAGCTGTTTTAATGTATAGGATATGCTACTTTATTTGTGCAATTAATAATTGTAATTATTTAAACAAATGTTTATTATAATTAAAGAATAAATATGCTACAACTCACAAATATAAAAATTTTATTTTCATACGCGTTTCAACGACTAATTTGTCATCCTCAGTGGTGCTACACAAATCAAATTAAGCTTATTAATGTTTATTATGTAATTATTTAATACAAATTAACTAAAACGTACATTTTTTTAACCCAAGCAGAAATTTACTTTGAAAACTTTTTGTCTACTTAATCACTTTTACATTAGTTTATGACTATCCGAACTTAAAATTTTCCGCCGTGTAAATAGTAAATTCTTCTTGACCTAACAACTCCAAGCAGAAGACACTTTTTGTTTGTATTTTTCGTTCTTTTGTTTTGGTAGGATTCCAGACATACTGTTTTTGTTGAACGTTTTCTAATTCTGTGATATATTTTTGGTGTGATTTTATGAATCTATGGTGCAATATAATTAAATGAGATGCTATTTTATTTCCAGGTAACTCGCCCTTTAGTTTATGTCTAATGAATTCTGAGTACAGGGTTAGGAATACAATGTTGAAAATTAGCTAGCTTCGGATTCTGTCATTAAATTACTAAATTAGAAATTCCTATCCATAATGTTTCCTGGAATTTAGGGCGTAATCAAGTCTTTGATGCCGCGTTATTTATTCAGTTTTCACAAGTTTCCGTTGCCCTTAAAGCAAACTTAACTGACATGTTAGCACACCTCTGTGAGACTAACATCCAGGAATACAAGGTTCTGCTGTATCAGTCACCATTTTATATTAATGTAAAAAGTGAACAATTCAAGCACATATATTGTACATTTGGTCCATAATATAACATGAAGCTAGTTAGCATGCTACTGGAGTCAGCTGTGACATAATTTTTGTTATGTTTTGAAATATACATGCAAAGCGGATTTATTACAGCTGTAATAAATTTCCAATTTCTTCTGTCAAACGTTAATACCTCTTCTATGTTTCTTGTAGTCATTGCCTCGTCGATGCTATCACGCCACTGTCTTTCTTTTCTCAAGAAAAATCCACACTAGTACCTTTCGGGACCATCTATCTCCTGCCATCCTCTTTACGTGGTCAAACCATACCAATTGCCGTCTCTATCCTCCCTTATATTTTTATTCATTTCCATTCCCAAATTTCTAAAATAATAATTGAGAAATCCGTATCAACGTTTTTGAGTGGAATTATAAGCGATGCGTCTCATGCGATGTACTCGCCGGGGCGTCCCTGCCTATTCATCGGCCGTGCAGTTGCAAATCCCTCAGTTACTTGGCTTGCCTCAACTTACCCTGAGACGGGCTGTAGCTAATTTCACGGTAAAACAACAGAAAAGAAACTCTTTACAATTACAAACTGTTTAGTCTTGAGTCTAAAACAAACAACATATAATTAATTGAATTTATCTCTTGGGGATAGACTCGAAGTCACTCTGTTATGGTTTGTATTTTATAAATTTCCTATCCATAATGTTTCCTGGAATTTAGGGCGTAATCAAGTCTTTGATGCCGCGTTATTTATTCAGTTTTCACAAGTTTCCGTTGCCCTTAAAGCAAACTTAACTGACATGTTAGCACACCTCTGTGAGACTAACATCCAGGAATACAAGGTTCTGCTGTATCAGTCACCATTTTATATTAATGTAAAAAGTGAACAATTCAAGCACATATATTGTACATTTGGTCCATAATATAACATGAAGCTAGTTAGCATGCTACTGGAGTCAGCTGTGACATAATTTTTGTTATGTTTTGAAATATACATGCAAAGCGGATTTATTACAGCTGTAATAAATTTCCAATTTCTTCTGTCAAACGTTAATACCTCTTCTATGTTTCTTGTAGTCATTGCCTCGTCGATGCTATCACGCCACTGTCTTTCTTTTCTCAAGAAAAATCCACACTAGTACCTTTCGGGACCATCTATCTCCTGCCATCCTCTTTACGTGGTCAAACCATACCAGTTGCCGTCTCTATCCTCCCTTATATTTTTATTCATTTCCATTCCCAATTTTCTAAAATAATAATTGAGAAATCCGTATCAACTTTTTTGAGTGGAATTATAAGCGATGCGTCTCATGCGATGTACTCGCCGGGGCGTCCCTGCCTATTCATCGGCCGTGCAGTTGCAAATCCCTCAGTTACTTGGCTTGCCTCAACTTACCCTGAGACGGGCTGTAGCTAATTTCACGGTAAAACAACAGAAAAGAAACTCTTTACAATTACAAACTGTTTAGTCTTGAGTTTAAAACAAACAACATATAATTAATTGAATTTATCTCTTGGGGATAGACTCGAAGTCACTCTGTTATGGTTTGAATTTTATAAATTTAATCATTATACCCTTTTTCTGAATTTACTTTGTTGGCTGGAAGAAATTAATATTTACAAAAATTTATTTTTAAATAATGATTTATTTTGTATTTGAGAGGAATTTGAAGACACCCGATCGATTGTCTCCATTCCCACGACGGGCGTGGAACATTATGTTTCCAAGACGGCGAAAGGACTTATTTATCCCTTTAACATCTTCGACTTCCAGGGTTAGACTCCTCAACCTCAGCTTCCAGGATGACGTTCTCTCTAGCTCGCGAACTTTTTTTCCTCTCCGGCTTCCCAAACTTAACCCACTCTCTCCGACTCCCCGGACTTCTACACTCTCTGGCTCCTCGAACTTAACTGACTCATTCCACGATTCCTTGACCGCTCCTTTCTATCCTTCAGTCTCGTCCTCCTTTCCTTATTTCAGCCAATCCTGGCTTGGCTTCCTGTTGTCTTGGTCGTCTTTTGAAATTATGGTTTTCTCAGAAAAAAAAATACTTTTGTAACTCCACGTGCTCTCTGAGAGCTGCCCCTCATTAATTTACCTGTCCGCGAACTCATTGTTTGAGTTCCAATTTTAAATTTTCCATGAACTTGAAAGTTTTTATTTTGTTCAATTCCATCTATTAGTTCACTCTCTCTCTCTCTCTATATATATATATATATATATATATATATATATATATATATATATATATATATAGGTCAATCTATAATAAAATAGTTTTTATTCGTCCACTCAAGTTCAAATACATTTTTTTTTTTAACCTAAAATCTTTGATAATTGATGTTAATACAGTTTTTACAAATAGTTATTCGTAAATTAAATGTAAATGAATTGATTTTAGTTTTATATGGGACAAAACGTTTCACAAAAGGGGGGTATGCAATATAGCTTAAATCCTATATGGCTTAAAATAAGTGATACCATATGACTTCATAAAACTCCAGATTTTATATTATAAATTATGTTTTAGAACAGCAGCTTTAACTCATAGGTTATGTTAGTTTATTTATATTAATTGTAATTATTTTTAAAAAATTACAAAAATAATTATATTTTTGACCTGAGTAGGAAATAACTAAAAAAATGTGTATTTGTATTACTTGTTTAAATAACGTCACAGAATCCCTAGCTTTTGGATTTAATATAGATGTATTATTTACGCAAAATTGGTTCCTAAAGAATGGTTCACAATGCTTTTTTCTTAATACCCATATTTCAACATAGTTTTCTTTATAGCATAATCATACAAATGAGCATATAAGAAGTTTCGTAATATATTAACACATTCCTAATATTTTTTCCGTATAAAATGTTCCCTGACATCTTTGAAACAATCAGAACATCTCCTGAATCTCTAGTAATACATGCAAGGCTTCTGTGTTACTTAGAGAAAGAAATTGTTAATGTGGCAGTAAAGAAGTTTATAGGTGCGTAATAAACTAAGCACAGGAATGTCACTTGCTTTACCGCTTGGATGACCTTTCTGAGAGGCAGTAGTTAGGAGACAACTTGTAGCCACAGCTGGACCACTTGATATCTATTCTAATTTTTCTTCTATATTGAAACTCTTCGTGGGACGTTTTCGTTTGTTAGAGATTAATGCGAACCGCTGCTTTCGTTATCATTTAGTGGTTATTTGGAGGTTATGTATAAATTTTTTCAAATAAAGTTTCCTATTTATTCAGAAATATTGTATATTTAATATTAGAACATAGTAGTTCCGTTGGACTGCGATACCCAGGGGAGTAAGTGACGTCTTGGAACTAGTCTCACCCATCCGACATCTTGCCGGGCCGTGATACCCAGGGGAGTAAGCGACTTCTCGGAACTCGTCTCACCCTCCCGACATCTTGCCGGGCCGTGATACCCAGGAGAGTAAGCGACTTCTCGGAACTCGTCTCACCCTCCCGACATCTTGCCGGGCCGTGATACCCAGGGGAGTAAGCGACTTCTCGGAACTCGTCTCACCCTCCCGACATCTTGCCGGGCCGTGATACCCAGGGGAGTAAGCGACTTCTCGGAACTCGTCTCACCCTCCCGACATCTTGCCGGGCCGTGATACCCAGGGGAGTAAGCGACTTCTCGGAACTCGTCTCACCCTCCCGACAACTCGCAGGACCGTGATACCCTTGGGAGTAAGCAACTTCTCGGAACTCGTCTCACCCTCCCGACATCTTGCCGGGCCGTGATACCCATGGGAGTAAGCGACTTCTCGGAACTCGTCTCACCCTCCCGACATCTTGCCGGGCCGTGATACCCAGGGGAGTAAGCGACTTCTCGGAACTCGTCTCACCCTCCCGACATATTTCCGGGCCGTGATACCCATGGGAGTAAGTGACGTCTTGGAACTAGTCTCACCCTCTCGACCATCTCGTCGGGCCGGCCGGTGGTAAACATGACTCGCATACCAGCGCTGCCTACAGCATAACAACTTTTTTTTTAATTTCAAGTTTAAATGTAAAATAATTAGGTTTTTTGAATTATACATAATATTCTAAAGGAAATGAGTCCGAATGCGATTGGAATGCTTCATATCCACGGTGAGAATGTCGGTATAAAAATCTTTACCCACACGAGTTTGATCGGTTGTAACATTAACACTTGCACTAAATTTAAAATACTGCAATTTTTTTAACCGTCATCTTATAAAGCCACATGTTTTATAATCAATTTTCAGACAACTTGTCTTGTCCTATGGGTTAGCCGGATGTACAAACGTAAAATTTCTGAAAAATAAATTGTTTATAGTGATTAAAATCATTGTAAACCATTATATATTCGTGATAAAATTTACCGGTTGAGATATGCCGTATGTTTTGAGTGTTGTTTCGTACCCTGTTTGTTAAGTGAATTATTTAATGTAATTATTTAATGTAAATACTCTTGACTATTGTTATTTAATAATTTAATTTCTCTCAATGAAATTTGTATCATATTAACAGATTGAAGAATAAAATCTTAACAATTCAATTGCCATAGTATATAATTGACTATTTTTATCCTAGTTTATGAAGCATTTTGGCTGCGTTTAGACTCATTTGCTTTAGAATGTTTTTTAGAATTAGAAAATTTTAATATTTTAAGTTTAATTGAAATAAAGTTGTTATGCTATGGGACAGCGCTACTAGGTATTGTTTGCCACTGGCCGGCCCGGCGAGTTGTCGGGAGGGTGAGACGAGTTTCGAGAAGTCGCTTACTCCCATGGGTATCACGGCCCGGCGAGTTATCGGGAGGGTGAGACGAGTTTCGAGAAGTCGCTTACTCCCCTGGGTATCACGGCCCGGCGAGTTGTCGAGAGGATGGACGAGTTCCGAGAAGTCGCTTACTCCCCTGGGTATCACGGCCCGGCGAGTTGTCGGGAGGGTGAGACGAGTTCCGAGAAGTCGCTTAATCCCATGGGTATCACGGCCCAGCGAGTTTCGGGAGGGTGAGACGGAGTTCCGAGAAGTCGCTTACTCCCCTGGGTATCACGGCTCAGCGAGTTGTCGGGAGGGTGAGACGAGTTCCGAGAAGTCGCTCACTCCCCTGGGTATCACGGCCCAGCGAGTTGTCGGGAGGGTGAGGCGAGTTCCGAGAAGTCGCTTACTCCCCTGGGTATCACGGCCCAGCGAGTTGTCGGGAGGGTGAGACGAGTTCCGAGAAGTCGCTTATTCCTCTGGGTATCACGGCCCAGCGAGTTGTCGGGAGGGTGAGGCGAGTTCCGAGAAGTCGCTTACTCCCCTGGGTATCACGACTCGACGACTTGTCGGGAGGGTGAGACGAGTTCCGAGAAGTCGCTTACTCCCATGGGTATCACGGCTCGACGACTTGTCGGGAGGGTGAGACGAGTTCCGAGAGGTCGCTTACTCCCATGGGTATCTCGGCTCGGCGACTTGTCGGGAGGGTGAGACGAGTTCCGAGAAGTCACTTACACCCTTGGGTATCACGGCCCAGCGAGTTGTCGGGAGGGTGAGACGAGTTCCGAGAAGTCGCTTACTCCCCGGGGTATCACGGCCCGGCGAGTTGTCGAGAGGGTGGACGAGTTCCGAGAAGTCGCTTATTCCCCTGGGTATGACGGACCGGCGAGATGTCGGGAGGGTGAGACGAGTTCCGAGAAGTCGCTTACTCCCCTGTGTATCACGGCCCAGCGAGTTGTCGGGAGGGTGAGACGAGTTCCGAGAAGTCGCTTACTCCCCTGGGTATCACGGCCCAGCGAGTTGTCGGGAGGGTGAGACGTGTTCCGAGAAGTCGCTCACTCCCCGGGGTATCACGGCCCGGCGAGTTGTCGGGAGGGTGAGACGAGTTCCGAGAAGTCGCTTACTCCCCTGGGTATCACGGCTCGACGACTTGTCGGGAGGGTGAGACGAGTTCCGAGAAGTCGCTTACTCCCATGGAAATCACGGCTCGACGACTTGTAGGGAGGGTGAGACGAGTTCCGAGAAGTCGCTTACTCCCATGGGTATCACGGCTCGGCAAGATGTCGGGAGGGTGAGACGAGTTCCGAAACGTCGCTTATTCCCCTGGGTATCACGGCCCAGCGAGTTGTCGGGAGGGTGAGGCGAGTTCCGAGAAGTCGCTTACTCCCCTGGGTATCACGACTCGACGACTTGTAGGGAGGGTGAGACGAGTTCCGAGAAGTCGCTTACTCCCATGGGTATCACGGCTCGACGACTTGTCGGGAGGGTGAGACGAGTTCCGAGAAGTCGCTTACTCCCATGGGTATCTCGGCTCGGCGACTTGTCGGGAGGGTGAGACGAGTTCCGAGAAGTCACTTACTCCCTTGGGTATCACGGCCCAGCGAGTTGTCGGGAGGGTGAGACGAGTTCCGAGAAGTCGCTTACTCCCCTGGTTATCACGGCCCGGCGAGTTGTCGAGAGGGTGGACGAGTTCCGAGAAGTCGCTTATTCCCCTGGGTATGACGGACCGGCGAGATGTCGGGAGGGTGAGACGAGTTCCGAGAAGTCGCTTACTCCCCTGGGTATCACGACCCAGCGAGTTGTCGGGAGGGTGAGACGAGTTCCGAGAAGTCGCTTACTCCCCTAGGTATCACGGCCCAGGGAGTTGTCGGGAGGGTGAGACGAGTTCCGAGAAGTCGCTTACTCCCCGGGGTATCACGGCCCGGCGAGTTGTCGGGAGGGTGAGGCGAGTTCCGAGAAGTCGCTTACTCCCCTGGGTATCACGGCTCGACGACTTGTCGGGAGGGTGAGACGAGTTCCGATAAGTCGCTTACTCCCATGGAAATCACGGCTCGACGACTTGTCGGGAGGGTGAGACGAGTTCCGAGAAGTCGCTTACTCCCATGGGTATCACGGCTCGGCAAGATGTCGGGAGGGTGAGACAAGTTCCGAGAAGTCGCTTATTCCCCTGAGTATCACGGCCCAGCGAGTTGTCGGGAGGGTGAGGCGAGTTCCGAGAAGTCGCTTACTCCCCTGGGTATCTCGGCTCGACGACTTGTAGAGAGGGTGAGACGAGTTCCGAGAAGTCGCTTATTCCCATGGGTATCACGGCTCGGCGACTTGTCGGGAGGGTGAGGCGAGTTCCGAGAAGTCGCTTACTCCCCTGGGTATCACGGCCGGGCGACTTGTCGGGAGGGTGAGACGGGTTCCGAGAAGTCGCTTACTCCCATGGGTATGACGGCCCGGCGAGTTGTCGGGAGGGAGAGACGAGTTCCGAGAAGTCGCTTACTCCCATGGGTATCACGGCTCGGCAAGATGTCGGGAGGGTGAGACGAGTTCCGAGAAGTCGCTTATTCCCCTGGGTATCACGGCCCAGCGAGTTGTCGGGAGGGTGAGGCGAGTTCCGAGAAGTCGCTTACTCCCCTGGGTATCACGGCTCGGCGACTTGTCTGGAGAGTGAGACGAGTTCCGAGAAGTCACTTACTCCCATGGGTATCTCGGCCCAGCGAGTTGTCGGGAGGGTGAGACGAGTTCCGAGAAGTCGCTTACTCCCCTGGGTATCACGGCTCGGCGACTTGTCTGGAGGGTGAGACGAGTTCCGAGAAGTCGCTTACTCCCATGGGTATCACGGCTCGGCGACTTGTCTGGAGGGTGAGACGAGTTCCGAGACGTCGCTTACTCCCCTGGGTATCACGGCTCGGCGACTTGTCTGGAGGGTGAGACGAGTTCCGAGAAGTCGCTTATTCCTCTGGGTATCACGGCTCGGCGACTTGTCTGGAGGGTGAGACGAGTTCCGAGAAGTCGCTTATTCCCCAGGGTATGACGGACCGGCGAGATGTCGGGAGGGTGAGACGAGTTCCGAGAAGTCGCTTACTCCCCTGGGTATCACGGCCCAGCGAGTTGTCGGGAGGGTGAGACGAGTTCCGAGAAGTCGCTTACTCCCCTGGGTATCACGGCCCAGCGAGTTGTCGGGAGGGTGAGACGTGTTCCGAGAAGTCACTCATTCCCCTGGGTATCACGGCCCATGCGAGTTGTCGGGAGGGTGAGACGAGTTCCGAGAAGTCGCTTACTCCTCTGGGTATCACGGCCCAGCGAGTTGTCGGGAGGGTGAGGCGAGTTCCGAGAAGTCGCTTACTCCCCTGGGTATCACGACTCGACGACTTGTCGGGAGGGTGAGACGAGTTCCGAGAAGTCGCTTACTCCCATGGGTATCACGGCTCGACGACTTGTCGGGAGGGTGAGACGAGTTCCGAGAGGTCGCTTACTCCCATGGGTATCTCGGCTCGGCGACTTGTCGGGAGGGTGAGACGAGTTCCGAGAAGTCACTTACTCCCTTGGGTATCACGGCCCAGCGAGTTGTCGGGAGGGTGAGGCGAGTTCCGAGAAGTCGCTTACTCCCCTGGGTATCTCGGCTCGACGACTTGTAGAGAGGGTGAGACGAGTTCCGAGAAGTCGCTTATTCCCATGGGTATCACGGCTCGGCGACTTGTCGGGAGGGTGAGGCGAGTTCCGAGAAGTCGCTTACTCCCCTGGGTATCACGGCCGGGCGACTTGTCGGGAGGGTGAGACGAGTTCCGAGAAGTCGCTTACTCCCATGGGTATGACGGCCCGGCGAGTTGTCGGGAGGGTGAGACGAGTTCCGAGAAGTCGCTTACTCCCATGGGTATCACGGCTCGGCAAGATGTCGGGAGGGTGAGACGAGTTCCGAGAAGTCGCTTATTCCCCTGGGTATCACGGCCCAGCGAGTTGTCGGGAGGGTGAGGCGTGTTCCGAGAAGTCGCTTACTCCCCTGGGTATCACGGCTCGGCGACTTGTCTGGAGGGTGAGACGAGTTCCGAGAAGTCGCTTACTCCCATGGGTATCACGGCTCGACGACTTGTCGGGAGGGTGAGACGAGTTCCGAGAAGTCGCTTACTCCCATGGGTATCACGGCTCGACGACTTGTCGGGAGGGTGAGACGAGTTCCGAGAAGTCGCTTACTCCCATGGGTATCACGGCTCGACGACTTGTCGGGAGGGTGAGACGAGTTCCGAGAAGTCGCTTACTCCCCTGGGTATCACGGAACGACTACATTTGGTAACGCGTATAATAGAACTGCTGTTTTTATTACTTATAAGTTATGTTAATTTCTTTATTGTAGGACTACATTAGCAGTAGGTTATAAGGTACAAAGTAGTTTGTGTTGTTTTAAAATATGTTTAGTTTAGTTAGAGGCTAGTAGTAATGTTTAGTAAAAATTAGAGGCTTTCTAGATATTATGATAAATCCACGTTTGCCCGTGATTTTATCCTGACGTAGGTGAAACTTTTAAGTTTATTGTTAAACTAATTAATAACAGTTTTTATAGAATAGTGCCACACGAGATGGTTTCAAATAAAAAGTTTTCGAGTATTAAATTAATAAATAACAAACATTCACAAAACCCTGTAGCGTGCACATTAAATATAGGAATTGCGGAAATTGGACGGATTTAAAAAGCATCGATTCTAGTTTCGCCATTAAAGGCTGCCTTAAAGTGTAATAAAATATTAATGGCCAATCTTGCTGATTCTATTTGATAGAAACATCCTGTTGGTTACAACTCAAGAACAATTTAATTGACAATAAACCATTAAAGCACAATACAAGTAAAAATAATCAAATATAAACAAAATAAAACAATGTTATATATGATTAAATTTTTATAACATTTCGATCCACTTAGAATTAATTGTATTTTGTATCATTGATTTTATAAGATGATGATGGCGGGGAGTGATCGAAACTTACACAATGTTCTAGAAATGACCATACACTCCGATTAGTTTACTTCATGTTTAAATGCTCTAAGTTAGCGCCAACACTACAAAACCTTAATAAAAAAATTTCTGTAAACCCAAGCAACAGATGTTTGCCCCACTTTTGAGCCCCGGGTAACTTTTGTCACGTCAAGTGCCTAACCCTTTCTTCAAACCCCTTCAAAAATTCACACTCCTTACAGTCATATCTACTTTCTAATTTTGGCGTGGTCACTACAGTCGTTTTAGATTTTGTTATACACACATCGATTTATATTTTAATATTTTACTTGTGGTTTTAGATTATTTTATCAATACATTGATTATCTACTTGCACACTGAGTTTTACTTTTACAACTCATGTGTTATTGGGGAAAAACAAATTAGTATTGCAGTTTTAACTTCACGCTCTCTCTCTCTCTCTCTCTCTCTCTCTCTCTCTCTCTATATATATATATATATATATATATATATATATATATATATATATATATATATATATATATTATAACTTAGCTTTTGTTATAATTAAATTTATATTTTTATGTTATTTATTTACCTTACCTATCTAATGCCACACCTTCAGGTTTATAAAGAATTAACACTCTTATAAATTTTTAAACATCACTTGCATTTATTCTCTTCAATTAACTCTACACATTATTCCAAATTTATATTAATACGTTGCAGTGACAAGATTGATATGTTAACTAATATTACAATGATAAATGGTGGACTTCTGAGGCTATAGATTTCTAATAAAATAACATAGCAAAAAAAAAACAGTATTAAAATTTTATTCTTGCTCTCGGGTCGCTATTACGGGAACTTTGCTTTTTAAATTTGAAATGGTGAAACTAGAATAATTTTTATAAATTTTGATGAAATTAAAATTGTTCTGAACTTTACTAAAATTTATATGTCTATTGGCTACACTTATATTCAATTAATACTTATTGTTCTGAAGAGCTCCTGAAATCTTGGCCTTTGTTCACTTCAGCGTTTACACTTGACAAAAAAAACTTACTTTCTTAATATTTTCAAAAAGACTTTTACGTTGCACTTCTTAAATTTTACTGATAAAAAACTCTTTACTTAATTTAATCAATTTTTCCCTTTACAACACTTCCATCCTGGTCCCCACCAATCCGCCTGCCTTCCTCTGAGACTCTCCTCAAACCTCCTTCTAACTTCCCCGATCATTTAGTTTTTATTGAAAAATCTAATCTTTCCCACTACCACAATACGATCTTTGTAAGGTTCCTATAGTTCTACAATTAGCTTAACCTAACGGTACACGGTTATTTTCCCGTGTTACATAATTGTAACATACCAAATAAATTCCAATTGCAAATAAGTATGTTACGTGATAATTTGTTGTTTGGTCAATGTAAAATCGGCTTTGTGTAAAAGAAATTTTTGTTTTTTTGAAAAAGATGTTTCATCGACAGAGCTAGCAGGGAATTCTCACAAATTTTCTGAATGCACAATGGTCGGGGCATTTCCGAATTTACGTGTTAGTTTCTGTGGGAATCTAGTTTTTATCACTCTCTCGCAACACGTCTCAGAGGGAGGAGCAAGATAGGCTAGCAATCGCAAAAATTTTCATAAAACCTTTTAATAATGTAATTGTCTAAATTATTTAAAACGGGAAATGTTATTGGCGGCTTTGTTAGGTTTAGTTTGTTGTTTTAAAATTTAAATACATTTTCAAAGTGAACTAGTGCAATTAATATTAAATTTTGTAACAAAGTCACGTGAGTGTAAGTGATTGAAATTTATTTTTTTTAAATATTTTTTGTTTTAATCAAATTAGTAAATATAAAATACCAGAATGCATTAAACCTAGCTTTGTCAGAGAACATTTTCAGAAGATGAAAACTTAAATATTTTTGTTAAGTAATAAAGAGCAATAAGCAAATTATAAAATAATTGTAATATTTTGAATATAAAATTGTTTTGAAAATTAAATCTCTTTTATAAACATAAACGAGAATTTAATGTATCCTGTCTTTGTTAGAGCTATTAAACAGACAGCCAGTCTGCCTGAGTTAATAGTTAGATACAACTGTTCAAACAATTGACCCGGAGAGTCTCTGTAAGTACAAGTGCTTAAAGGTAATTAATGTTTTAAAAAAAAAGTCAATTCCCACTACTACCCACTTTACAAAAACCGGGGGGTTACATAATAAAAAGCTAGAGTTTTTGAAGTTTTATCCACATTGTAAATAGAGGTTATTTTTGTCTCGTTCGGTTAAATTTTTGAACTTTTACGGTTGAATTTTTATTATTTCCCCGTGTTATTTAGGACTATCTTATTCGACGGAAGTTACTTTTGCAGTATCCATGACGTTTGAGTCGATACCTAAATATATTTTTTTAATGCACTCTAGTCAGTGATATTACTGCCAAGATCTACAGTAGTGGGTTGGGTTTGTGCCTGCCTAGGGCCAAGTCCCGAGTCTGCGGGTTCGGCATTTAGACAAGATTGATAGAGAATAGATAAAGGACCGATTGCACTGCCTGGACCGACCTTATCAGGTACGGTGAAAACCTGGCCGCTTGGAATGTTCTACTGGTCCCGAGTAGCTCTAGAAAAGCAGCTGAACCGATGTGCTTGGTTGGAGTTCGTCTCATCGGTGGCACCAGCGAAATATGCGTACAAGAGGAAACAATAGCAATTGCCGAGGGTAAGTCGTAAATTTGACTAGCGAAAAAAGCGTACAAACCAAACTCCAGTTGCCACACCAGGGCAACCTATAAACTATTTGCTAATAACTTTCAAGGTTTTGGATTCTCCCAGTTTCCACAAAAGAGATTAAGTCTTTCAGTTTCCCAGCTTGAAAAAAGCGTTTCCAGATTGTCAGTGGTCACTTTGCTTTCAACTGTCGAGGTGATAAGTTCGATTTAATCGAAAGAGACTTATCAAGACAAGTTGAAACTTCGACTCCTATGCACATGAGACTAGAGGAAAGAGAAGAAAATCAAAGTATATTAAAACGAAAATTTAAAAAAAAAAAATCTATAAAAATACCTAGAAACTGGTAACTAATTTCTTGTTTAAGGTCTCTTTCCTAAATCCAAAAAATGAATCAGACTAGACCCAAGAAATCAGATGGTAAAATCAGATATATTGGTCAAGTTGTAATATAGATTAAAATGGAAAAAAATCTGTAAAATAAAAAAAAATAACTGAAAATATAAAACAACAAAATTACTGAGGCTACAAGCTGATGTTGAACACGCTAAAATGAAAGCATAAGATATTTCTATAATTTTGCGAGTCCAAAGCCTGGAAAACTGTGATGGAAATCAGGTTTCATAGATAAAGTTTTATAGGATCTCCAGTCCCGAGAAATTAAGCCACGTCTATGTTTAGCTCAGAGGTAAGTTCATCCATGTAGCCTAATGATTGATGATGTACGCCTAATAGCTGTACGCCAAATTTTGCCTGCCACAATGTTCTGAGGAAATAGCTTACCTTCATCTGTCAAAACTTGATCCTGTACGCATCTTTCGCAATATTCCTGGTGTACGCAACTTTCGTGTATTCGTCTCATCCTAGGGGCGAGCCGGTGACCAGTCTAGACATTATAGCAAGGTTGTACAACTCTTGCGTACTGGTACCACGTGTCGGACCTGACTCTATTAACCCGGGCGGGAGTCACGAGGTAAGGTTGGATTCGTTGGGGGTAGAGGTTTCATATGCTAGACTGGAGATACTTCCCCACATGAAGGATTCATCTTTGAGTTCTCTGACAAGGACGTAGATTAGGAAGAGACTCTTTGCCGTCATTCTTCTTTAAATTTCACAATCTTTCTGCTTATTTTCCCGATTTTCCACAGCACACTTGGGTACAAGTTGTCGCCCGTGATGTTTGAGAGATTTTGCAGATATTGCAACGCCAACTACCGTTTTCACCCCAGTACGTTATATCTACTGAAACAGAACCTGGGTATTGTTTCGCCTAGATCCTTCCACTCGAGGAGACGTGATAGCAACGCGAGTTGGCGGTGTCCTCTCATTGTACCAACATACGTCACGCCATGAAGAAAGTGACACGTGCAATACAATACGTGTCGAGGGGGTTTCCGTTTTGAACGCGCGATAGGAAAAGTGGAGCGCTGTTATTGTGTTTCTGAGAAGGTGAGTTGATATCCTTTTCATATCTGCGCCATTTAGTTGTCATGCAATTTGTGTTTTGTTGACATTCTGTTTTGTTTATTAAACATTTTACAAATGAAAACAAACATTTATATTTTAAACAAAAAAAAATATTAATTTAAAATTCAATTTATTTTAGTACTTCAAAGGAAAATATGTACTTCTATATGCGCGTTTTTTTCTCATTTACATCGTATATTAGTTTTCCCCTACCTCCCAACCCCCCCCCCCCCTCTCTCTCTCTCTCTCTCTCTCTATATATATATATATATATATATATATATATATATATATATATATATATTTATTTATTTATATGATCACTTTCACTATATATAGGCCTACTTAAGCAAGAATCTTACTTGGTATTTATGTGAGTTAACTTTCAAAGATTGATAGTATCTTCATTGTCGAGCATCAACTCAATAATGAAAGTGATAAGTGAATAGGCCTACAGAAATACTGTGTTGCAAACAAATAACACATATTTAAAAAAAATGAAATTAAATTCCTGGTTAGGTCATCAAAGAAAAATTTTATTTCAGTTACATTTTATTAAATAATTACAATTAATATGAAAATGTATATACATGCGACAGAATAACAATATTAAGGAAATAGAGATCGCAAAATATATAGTGAAATTAATTATTAAAATTAATTAATTAAATTGAATTTAATATTTGAATATTTGAAAAAACTGTATTAACATCAAGTGTCATCAACTACAAGTTGAAATATTGTATTTGAACGCGAATGGATGAATAAAAAGTATTATATAAACTATTAAAAATTTGAAAAAGGTAAATAAATATATATAGAAAGCGTGTGAACTAATAGGAGGAATTAAATAAATGAGTAAGGAGTAAAAATGTTGTAAAGTTTATTGCGTCCAGAATGCTTTACATTACCTTAGTGTAGGGTCATGCAAAATGTTCTCTAAATCAACCGATTGGTTTAATTCTCTCAGTATTTAACCCGTTGTAAAAATAACCGCGTTCTATAAAAATAAGCCGGCGATGAACAGGTTGTCCAAAGCACAGTAACTCAACCCTAATTGTGTTATTGACACTTGTTATAACCTCCCTCTCCAGGGCCTTGTTGATAATGTATTTGTAAAATTAACAGGCCGTCGGGTTTTCTACATGAGAGACGCTAAGCTGTTCCCTCTCCCGTCAGGGCTACGCTGCTATGCTGGAGTTTAAATTATTAAGCCAATATTGTCTCGTTCATTATGAAGTAACGTCTCGAGTAAACTGTTCGCCCGTTAAATAAATTGTTAACTCGCGTTAAAAATCTAACGACGTTAGACTCCGGCAAGGTATTTTAGTAGTGTTTCTAAATCTATCGACCAACCTGTCTGCAACCAACGTCATGATCTGTGACGAAGTAATAGCGATATATTGCCTTGTAGTACAATTGTAGCTGTAAAACCTTTTTATAACGTTTTGCAGTGAAAAAGACATATCGACGCATAGTGTTGCATTTTTAATATCTAGCGGGACAAAATTATTTTATGATATAAATGAGTAGTTGCGTTTATTCTAAGTAATAAAAAGACAATTCTATGAGTGAAACAATATAGTTAAACATAAAAATTAAAGATTATAACTTTAATATCCAGAGTACAATGTACATACAAAACAAACAAACCATACAAAGCTTATTCTATTTATTCAACTACCATCAAACATAAATCTAAATAAAACAAATATTGTGAAACCAGCAAAAAAATGTTGCATCTGGTTTAGTAGGAACTTAGTAATGTGACTGAAGGCAGTCCGAACCGCTGTCGGATTCTACGGAACCAATGCAATCTTGATCAGAATCTTCCGATTGTATTTCTTCATGCTGCAATCCTACAGCTAACACTTCGAGTAGAATTTGCGCACGTTTCGTTTTAGGTGAAGCACGTAAACTCGTAGGTGTCGCGACGCCTACAAAAACTTACTGGATAGATATAAACATACAATTTCGCGACGGTATAATTTCCCTTAGGTTATGCTACGAGTAAATTAAATGATAACATACGATTTTATGCAGCCGCTGATTTTATGTTATAGGTTATGTTGTAATACAACTGTTCTAACACGTAGCTTATGTTAAATTATTTGTTGAACAATGTTAAGGAAAAAATTTATCAAATAGTTTTGATTAGTAATAAATATATTAATTTATTTAAATTTAAATAAATTTCAGTAATAATAATTCTATATAACGATAGTAATAAGTTATGTATTTTTAGTCCAAATTTTTAAATAAAAATTTAGGTGCGTCTGTTACCAAATGTTACGATAATTTCTCATTACACAAAATTAAATTTTTTCTCAATTTTAAATTTTTCTAGACGCGGCTATAAACTTTTTTATTTCTGTCAGGATCCCCCCCCCCCAGTGCCACGACCAATTTGTTTTTAATATTGACTTTTGAAATAAATTTTTAAAACTTATAATAATACGTTTCCTTTGAATCTTGTTTATCCCTGTGAATCATTGCTCGTTTAATTAATGAATTCTGTTTTTTGTGTTTATTGTTTTTTTTTCATGAATAGGGTATAACTGTTTAACATAGTAATTTAAACCCAAGAATAGATAGACCTACAACTCACAATTATAAAAACTTTAAACTCGAACGCGTTTCAATGGCATTACGCCATCATCTTCAGTCATATCACAAACAAAACTCTAACTAAACAAATTGAACATAGCCTATATAATATATTTTATGTTCAATTTTTTAAAATAAAGTTTTGTTTGTTATCACCGTAAGATGATGACATAGTGTCATTGAAACACGCAAAATCACAAGTCAGCTCGAATACTGTTTGGAGCTATGTAATCTTTAGTGGCCAATAATCAAGCGTAAACAGTTTTATTTCAAAAAAAAAGTTTTTTCGCGTTGTATTTTCCAACGAATATTTCTGATTCGAACCCGACACTAATCCGTAAATTTCACGCAAACCGAATTGTAAGATGGCGGCGTAAATACTTGCGTCAAGGATTCGGCGCGACCTACTTCTTCGCTCTTTGTATTTCTTAATCTTGATTCAACACCGACCGACTACGGTGTACTTTGTCACAAGTATTTCTCAAATAGAAAAACTGCCTTAATTGTATTTAAAGTTTATACTCCAACGTTTGGGAATATTCAGCCAGAATATGATATTTTCCGCGTACTCCTTATTAATTATGTATTTAGAAGGAATATATTTCTGCTACCAACCTCTTTAGGCGACATTAATTAATTTTCAACTATGCTGTTTTATATTTAAAAATGAATTTGATTATCCAAATTAATATTGCGTTAATATTTAGAAATTGACAAAAGGAAAGGTGACCAATAACCTTATATAATGCATAAGCAGGGAAACAGACTAATTAAATAATAATAATTGTGTCAATTTCTGTAATAGATAATTTTAAAATATTTCTTTCAAGTGCAGTCCTAAATTAAAAACAACTTGTTTATAAAATAGAGGAAATATTATCTCTTGTTGTAACGACTCGATGGCGTATAAGTCGCGGGACATAGCAAGAGACGTGATCGGCGTATGCGCAGTGGCCTACTTGAAATAAGAGTGGTAGGGGAAACCCTGATTCAGTTTTTGTTGAACCTCGTTCTTATAGGCCTACATATAGGTTCGGCATTACTACTGTGTACTGTTCCCCATTATGCCTAGATGCGAGGGAGGGGTAAACAGCTGCTGGGCCTTCGGTAAACTCCCTTTGTGCGCTTCTCGTCTCTTGCTATGTCTCGTGTTTTATACTTATCTTCAGACTCTCTTACTCCAAAGAATTGGGTAAATGGTAGTTCACTTTCTAGTTTAATTGATTGGCTTTTCTCACCAAACCAATCTCAATCTCCAGCGATAAAGTTCATCCTGGACACGGCGGTTTGGTTTCGCGTTCTCGGAGATTGTTTTGCATTTTAACAATTTCATTCGCCTCTCCAGAACTCCAAGAAGTACAAAAATACAACCAAACGTCCCTGTTTTTCGTAACTGCCAACCCTTCTCGTTAGCTCGATCCAGGTGAGCCTGATATATAACACTCTCGATGGTCTTGCTTATAGGCTGGCCTTAGAATAGAGACTTCGCTTAAAGGTTTTTAGCTTGACTTAAGGAACGAAGGAACCTATAACAGATATTTTTGCGGAGGAAACCCTGTCCGGTTATGTTTTAATGTTAGGTTATGTTAGGTTGAAACTGGGTATGTTTTAATCGAACCTAATTTTGATAAATCCATGTAAGATTTAGTAGCACGTCATTTACATTACTCTAAGCCTTCTTGTACCTTCTCTGTTACCTTATTTTAAAATCTCTTCATTTCACTTTTATCTTCTTTTAATTGATGTCATCCATCATAGAATATCTTCAGTTTTCATAATATCTTCATTCTCTGATTGTTTGTATAAAAAATTGTAAATTAACTAAAATTTATTTTCCATACCTTAGTGTAAATAAATATAAATGTTAATTATTGTTGTGGAAACATAAGTAGCCCTCTGTCCACATTAATCTGACGGATTTAAACCAAGATGTTGCCCATACGGGCTTACCAATCAGAATTCAAGTTCGAAAACATTCGGGGGAGATCGGAAGTCGTATCGAGCACGTGCCGAAGTGATAATTAACGTTTAGAATGTACATAGCGTTGTTACGTCATAATCCTATTTAAATACAGTGTTATATCGACGGAATGTTTGTTGAGCGTTATTTTATTTAAAATTTATATTGTAATTTAAAAATTACATACATGGAATTAATGCATAGTGACAGCTCTATATAGATTTAGTAGTATAAGTAGATTCTATAACGCAATAAAATTTTATGTAGGAATATGGTTATTCTATTTCATTACAACACTTTATCAATATTTATAAGGAATAAACACGTTCGTAATAAAGAAACAATGTGAAATAGGTTATGCATTCCATATTATATATTAATGCGTTTTGCGTAACACACACACACACGCACGCACACACACACACACACACACGCACGCACGCACGCACGCACGCACACATACAGACACAGACACACACACACGCGCGCGCACGCACGCACACATACAGACAGACAGACAGACACACACGCGCGCGCGCGCGCACACACACCCACAGATACACACCCACAGATACACACACACACACACACACACACACAGACACACACACACACACACACACAGACACACACACACACACACACACACACACACTCACACGCGCGCGCGCGCGCTCACGCACGCACGCACGCACACATACAGACAGACAGACAGACACACACGCGCGCGCGCGCGCATACACACACACCCACAGATACACACCCACAGATAAACACACACACACACACACACACACACACACACACACACACAAACAGCCGACAAATATTTAAGAGATTTACTAAAGTTTATTCCAATAATTAACTTTGTTTTCAATGAATCAGGCCCAAGCTAAATTTTGTGAAAACTGTTTAGTTCTAGCGAGGCTTTGGGATATATCTTTTACTACAATATAGTTTAAGGATGTTGACAATGGGTAAGAGTTGTTAGGTTGTGCTAGAGAAAGCATTATTGCATGTGCCAATACACTGTTTCAGTAGGCCAGTGTAAACATTTGGAACTCGGCATACACGTTGTTTCCCGAGAATACAGACAGCTTTAAGCCCGATTCACAGTATAACATTATAAACATATAACTAGTACCTGTTATACAAATTCGCAGAATGGTGAGGAGTGCAATATAAATTACTGCGAATTAGCCTTTAGTTGTGACATGACCATATGAACAAAATATGTATTTAATTTATTTAGAATAGACTACGGATTTTATGGAGTTGAACTCTCTATAAAATGAGAAGTATTGTTTGAAACGTTATAAAAATCCTGCATAATTTGTCAACTCTCTATTTTTTTTTTTTTTTTTGATGGTCTGTTTTTTGCAAAAGTCAAATTCCAAGGAACAAACAGTTGCATTTATATCCGTAAAATTTATTATTAAAAAGCTAACTACAATTTTCACAAACATTGTTTAAAGATCGCATAAAACGGTCGAAACATTTTGGTTCGACGAAAACAAAAATTAATTAACACCCTGTTAATATACGTCCTAATATACTTAAAGCGAAATCAAGTAATGTAGACTCCATAAATCTGATTCAAGACAAATTGTTTAATAAATGTCGTTTTACTCCACAAATAAACGATGCAAATAAATTGAGCCCTTAATATAATCTAATCATCTGTAAGAACACTGTAGTAGGATTTACTAAGTGCATTTTATCCGATTTACTGGCTTCCTTTTGGAATCAATACTTTAAGTAATAATTTATGCTGTTGAAACATAAGTTACACATGAGCATTGACGTTTTTAAGGGTATCTGTGAATGTTAGTTGCTAAAGAAGATGTAGAGGGACAGTAGAAAATAAATAGGCTTGGGGAAAGGACATAGAACGCAGTGCGATCATGTGAGAGATATAATCTCTCTCATCGTGTTCTTTACATTCTTTCAGAATTCTATTCAAAATAATTTCTGTATGAAACATATGTGCGCCATTTTGAAATCTCGGGCGCATTAACGACGAACATCGCACAGACCACGCTTTAAAGTCACTTGAACACAGTAATAAGAAAGTACTCCAGAAGGGTGTATATACAATGGTGCGGATATAAAATTTAGGATAAACATTTACATGTTCCATATTGGACTATATATGTCATAAAACGATTTTGTACTATACTTTTAACAAGACTTTTAATATTAATTTTTCTCAATGGTTTGTCACTGATAGAAAAAGGATTTTCCGGAAAAGCATTGTTTAACATAAAATTTACATGCTTGTTGTTTATCTTCTTCACTATCACAAGTTCACATCCTCGTATTCTAAAATAAAATTTATGTCGATACCGCCTTCCCATACTGTCTATCGCACTTTTCATTGGCTACAACAACCTGGTGACGTTTTAAGGCAAATATTGTTCTCACATCATCAACCCCAGTGAGAAACGTTGATCCATTCTTTATTCCGTTAATCCGAAGCCGGATCATCCGAGGCCGGTTAATCCGAGGCCGGTTAAGAGGCGTTATACTTGTACAGCTATTAAGTAACGTGACAGTTATGACCTTATGCCAGCAATATCTACATCGCCTTATCTATGTTTTCCTAGAATAATGGTCAAGTTTATCAGATGTGATTTTCATACTCACCTTTCATAAATTTACAAAACAGAAGTGTAGGACGCATTATAAACTGCCTAACGCGTTCGATGCGGGACGGAAGTTTCGTGGTTGGAGTGTCCTAAATACTTAATGTTATTTTATAGTTTACTTACTCACTAAACAAACTCTGGATTTCAACAACCATTTCAATTGAACAGGGAAGTAGTAAGCGTGGAAGTCATTAGCCGTAATGCTTTTGTTGTTAATTAACTGTATGTTTTGACTTTTTAGTGTTTGATATTGTTTTTGTTCCCTCGTCGTCTAATCCGTACGTTACAAAGGCTACTCTTTTCAATATAAAAGCAATTCCACTTTTCTTGATGGATTTTAATCGATGGCTTTGTTATTTCAGTTTTGTAATTAATTTTATAAATTGTAAATGCTTTTGTTGGTATTCGTGTTTGAGCTAAGAGGTGAAATGTCAATAGATGTGAACGAAATATTGGCTCAAAGGTTATGCCTTTAAAACATTCTCTCAAATATAATTACTTTATTTTCGTGTAAGGTTACTTAACCTGGAGGATAACAGGCACGTAAATAATTTCGGCCTCTGATCAGTTTTATTAAATACTCTGAAAAAATAATGAAATAATACATGTAATGTTATATATAATACACGCGCGCGCGCGCGCGCACACACACACACACGCACACAAATATATATATTTATTTATTTAATAAAGTTTGCAGCACTGTTTTCTTGTATTCACTTACATGTTAAAGTACTTAAACAAGAATCTATAAATATGCCAGCCGACTTTTATTACCATTTATTACGTGTTCTCATTTTCGAGGTTATTCTGATATTCGAGAGTATACGTAACAAGTAATATATATATATATATATATATATATATATATATATATATATATATATATGTTAACAAATAAATAGTTGTCCTAAATTTAATATTATCTTACAACCTATGTTAAATGTATTTATCTCTGGCCGCAAGGTTACTGTGATATAGCTTGAAAATGAAATTAGTTTATTGACTACAAGCGTTATCTAAATTTACGGGTCGACTTCGAATTAATTTGTAAGAAAATTGTATTTTTAATACTTAGTTAACTGGTAATTAAGTAGCTTGGACGATTCTGAGTCCTGTGCGTTGACGTAGTGGTCTACTTTGTGTCCAAGGACGCTTTCTTTTTATTCTCCCATCTCCGGCTTTCACGGTTGAAGTCCTCTCTAGCTCCCCAGAGTTCTGCCCTCTTCGCCTCTTCGAATTGTCCTGCCGAGCTTCTCGGCTGTTAAGAATTAACTGCCTCTTTTTCCTCGACTCCTTGATCGCACGTTCGTTCTATCGCTTCCATTTCTTCTGTCTGCGGTCGTCTTAACTTCTTTGTCGCTCTTGACGCGTCTTGTTTTTTAAAGTACCCTTTTGCCGACAATGAATCTATTTTGGTAAATAAAGGGTATTGGGTTTGCCCCTCATCAATCTACCTCTCTGTCAGCTCCTTGTGCTAGTTCCCAGACTAGAAGTTTTTATAATATTGAATGCCTTTAATATTGTAGGACTAAATGTATCTTTTTGAACACAGCCCTTTGAACCTATGGATTTACCATAGCTATTACTTATGCTGCACTGCTTAACAAGTAGGTTTAAACGATGGTTATTCTTTCCACCTACAAACATGTATGTATAAACAAACATATATATATTTATATATAATAGCTCAAAAAATGGATACAATAAAATAAACAATAGATAAATTAGAATTTAAAATATTAACTAAATTAAAACAACAAAAACATGATCTACAAACAACAACAAAATCGGCCACATTCATATGCACTGGATACAATATAATAAGATGAACTAAAATACTAAAAAAAAACAATATAAACATAACTTACAAAAATACAGGAAGCATAATCAATAAAATAAAGCAACCTGAATCAAAAATACGTCCCACACTTAATAACGGAATTTATAAAATCGAATGCGCAGATTGTACAAATTTTACACTAGCCAAACAAAAAAATTATAAAGAACGCCTTGAAGCATACATCAAACTTAGCCACAGACGCCATAAGAAATAACCACATATTCTCCAAATTAGAGAAAGCCAAAACTACCAACAAATAATAATCCGAGAACTACAAACTTATAAATACAACAAAACTGTAATAAAGGAACAAATATAAATATAATCTAAAAATGACAAAATTAACGCTTAATAGACAAAATTAACCCATGATGCAGTGAAACCGAAAACAGGACCGTACCTGTATACCAAGCGACAGTGGAATTCCCTCACACCTACCTACTACAAGAAGCCGCCAGTCTCAAAGTTGGCTTGAAAATGAAAGCACGTAATTAATAGCTCTCAAAATCGACTAGAAAATATGCCCCTATACCAAATAAGATTTTTTGAGTACAAGATAAGTTTCTGCTATAACACACAGAACATTCTGATACGATATACTTCGGAAGGCGCCAACAGTGAGAAATATGTTAATAACTGCATCATCGTCTCGGCTGTTTACCATTTCAGTTTTACTTGTCGCGTGAAATTCCATTTTGCTCACGTCTTGTTCGATCGAAACTAATCATGAAAGCTTATGTTGCAAAACTGGTGGAACTTAATATTTTCTCAAGGGTGCCGAATGTAATGCTTCGCCTATAGTTGTAGCCACGCCCACGTTCTTGCTAATGACGAGCTCTCTATCTGATTGACTGATGCACGGAAGGCGTGAGTCGGGCGCTGTTTATGTCAAACCGTTGTCATATTTTAGCTGACTGGAAATATTGCTCTTACCTTCTGAGGCTAAGTTTAAATTTTATTATTAACAATTAAAATTAGCTGTGCATTTAATAAAAACACACACACACACTAGATAAGTAAAACAAACAACATAAGATAAGTATAATAAAAAAGTAAAATAATATAACAAAAAAGTAAAATAATATAACAAAAAAGTAAAATAATATAACAAAAAAGTAAAATAATATAACAAAAAAGTAAAATAATATAACAAAAAAGTAAAATAATATAACAAGAAAGTAAAATAATATATCAAGTTCTTTATTTTTACTAAGTTTTAGTGAAAGAAATGAACAATGAAATTAACACACAGCCTCACAGATAGTAATGCAAGGGTGGAAAGGGCCCACAATCCTACCCACCAATATGATATTGATTTCCATCATACGTTTTCAGACCTATGTCTAGCATATCGGCTACAATTAACCTGTTGTTAAAAATAATTAATTATTAATGTAGGTTTTTAGTTAGGTTAGGTTTGTTTCTATATCACGGGCTGTTACTAGAGCACCGTTACAACATGCTTTATTGTACGCAGTAGTATTTCGTTTAACCCTCTGTATTAACTGAATGAAATTACTGTAAATATACAGTTATCTGTGGCGTGACGGTGGATGGAGGGTACTAGAGGTTGCCGGCGTGTAAGTGGTGACTCAACTTTGCTGATTCCCGACTATCTGTGACGTGTCGGTTAGTATGGAGGGTACTAGAGGTTGCCGGCTTGTAAGTGGTGACTCAACATTGCTGATTCCCGACTAACTGTGACGTGACGGTGGATGGAGGATACTAGAGGTTGCCGGCGTGTAAGTGGTGACTCAACTTTGCTGATTCCCGACTATCTGTGACGTGTCGGTTAGTATGGAGGGTACTAGAGGTTGCCGGCTTGTAAGTGGTGACTCAACTTTGCTGATTCCCGACTATCTGTGACGTGTCGGTGGATGGAGGGTACTGGAGGTTGCCGGCGTGTAAGTGGTGACTCAACTTTGCTGATTCCCGACTATCTGTGGCGTGACGGTGGATGGAGGGTACTAGAGGTTGCCGGCGTGTAAGTGGTGACTCAACTTTGCTGATTCCCGACTATCTGTGGCGTGACGGTGGATGGAGGGTACTAGAGGTTGCCGGCTTGTAAGTGGTGACTCAACTTTGCTGATTCCCGACTATCTGTGGCGTGACGGTGGATGGAGGGTACTAGAGGTTGCCGGCTTGTAAGTGGTGACTCAACTTTGCTGATTCCCGACTATCTGTGGCGTGACGGTGGATGGAGGGTACTGGAGGTTGCCGGCGTGTAAGTGGTGACTCAACTTTGCTGATTCCCGACTATCTGTGGCGTGACGGTGGATGGAGGGTACTAGAGGTTGCCGGCTTGTAAGTGGTGACTCAACTTTGCTGATTCCCGACTATCTGTGGCGTGACGGTGGATGGAGGGTACTAGAGGTTGCCGGCGTGTAAGTGGTGACTCAACTTTGCTGATTCCCGACTATCTGTGACGTGTCGGTGGATGGAGGGTACTGGAGGTTGCCGGCGTGTAAGTGGTGACTCAACTTTGCTGATTCCCGACTATCTGTGACGTGTCGGTGGATGGAGGGTACTGGAGGTTGCCGGCGTGTAAGTGGTGACTCAACTTTGCTGATTCCCGACTATCTGTGGCGTGTCGGTGGATGGAGGGTACTAGAGGTTGCCGGCGTGTAAGTGGTGACTCAACTTTGCTGATTCCCGCCTATCTGTGGCGTGTCGGTGGATGGAGGGTACTAGAGGTTGCCGGCGTGTAAGTGGTGACTCAACTTTGCTGGTTCCCGACTATCTGTGACGTGTCGGTGGATGGAGGGTACTAGAGGTTGCCGGCGTGTAAGTGGTGACTCAACTTTGCTGATTCCCGACTATCTGTGGCGTGTCGGTGGATGGAGGGTACTGAAGGTTGCCGGCGTGTAAGTGGTGACTCAACTTTGCTGATTCCCGACTATCTGTGGCGTGTCGGTGGATGGAGGGTACTAGAGGTTGCCGGCGTGTAAGTGGTGACTCAACTTTGCTGATTCCCGACTATCTGTGGCGTGTCGGTGGATGGAGGGTACTAGAGGTTGCCGGCGTGTAAGTGGTGACTCAACTTTGCTGGTTCCCGACTATCTGTGGCGTGTCGGTGGATGGAGGGTACTAGAGGTTGCCGGCGTGTAAGTGGTGACTCAACTTTGCTGATTCCCGACTATCTGTGGCGTGTCGGTGGATGGAGGGTACTAGAGGTTGCCGGCGTGTAAGTGGTGACTCAACTTTGCTGATTCCTGACTATCTGTGACGTGTCGGTGGATGGAGGGTACTGGAGGTTGCCGGCGTGTCAGTGGTGACTCAACTTTGCTGATTCCTGACTATCTGTGACGTGTCGGTGGATGGAGGGTACTGGAGGTTGCCGGCGTGTCAGTGGTGACTCAACTTTGCTGATTCCTGACTATCTGTGACGTGTCGGTGGATGGAGGGTACTGGAGGTTGCCGGCGTGTCAGTGGTGACTCAACTTTGCTGATTCCCGACTATCTGTGACGTGTCGGTGGATGGAGGGTACTAGAGGTTGCCGGCGTGTAAGTGGTGACTCAACTTTGCTGATTACCGACTATCTGTGACGTGTCGGTGGATGGAGGGTACTAGAGGTTGCCGGCGTGTAAGTGGTGACTCAACTTTGCTGGTTCCTGACTATCTGTGACGTGTCGGTGGATGGAGGGTACTAGAGGTTGCCGGCGTGTAAGTGGTGACTCAACTTTGCTGATTACCGACTATCTGTGACGTGTCGGTGGATGGAGGGTACTAGAGGTTGCCGGCGTGTAAGTGGTGACTCAACTTTGCTGGTTCCTGACTATCTGTGACGTGTCGGTGGATGGAGGGTACTAGAGGTTGCCGGCGTGTAAGTGGTGACTCAACTTTGCTGATTACCGACTATCTGTGACGTGTCGGTGGATGGAGGGTACTAGAGGTTGCCGGCGTGTAAGTGGTGACTCAACTTTGCTGATTCCTGACTATCTGTGACGTGTCGGTGGATGGAGGGTACTGGAGGTTGCCGGCGTGTCAGTGGTGACTCAACTTTGCTGATTCCCGACTATCTGTGACGTGTCGGTGGATGGAGGGTACTAGAGGTTGCCGGCGTGTAAGTGGTGACTCAACTTTGCTGATTACCGACTATCTGTGACGTGTCGATGGATGGAGGGTACTAGAGGTTGCCGGCGTGTAAGTGGTGACTCAACTTTGCTGATTCCTGACTATCTGTGACGTGTCGGTGGATGGAGGGTACTGGAGGTTGCCGGCGTGTCAGTGGTGACTCAACTTTGCTGATTCCCGACTATCTGTGACGTGTCGGTGGATGGAGGGTACTAGAGGTTGCCGGCGTGTAAGTGGTGACTCAACTTTGCTGATTACCGACTATCTGTGACGTGTCGGTGGATGGAGGGTACTAGAGGTTGCCGGCGTGTAAGTGGTGACTCAACTTTGCTGATTCCCGACTATCTGTGACGTGTCGGTGGATGGAGGGTACTAGAGGTTGCCGGCGTGTAAGTGGTGACTCAACTTTGCTGATTACCGACTATCTGTGACGTGTCGGTGGATGGAGGGTACTGGAGGTTGCCGGCGTGTAAGTGGTGACTCAACTTTGCTGGTTCCCGACTATCTGTGACGTGTCGGTGGATGGAGGGTACTGGAGGTTGCCGGCGTGTAAGTGGTGACTCAACTTTGCTGGTTCCCGACTATCTGTGACGTGTCGGTGGATGGAGGGTACTGGAGGTTGCCGGCGTGTAAGTGGTGACTCAACTTTGCTGGTTCCCGACTATCTGTGACGTGTCGGTGAATGGAGGGTACTGGAGGTTGCCGGCGTGTAAGTGGTGACTCAACTTTGCTGATTCCCGACTATCTGTGACGTGTCGGTGGATGGAGGGTACTGGAGGTTGCCGGCGTGTAAGTGGTGACTCAACTTTGCTGATTCCCGCCTATCTGTGGCGTGTCGGTGGATGGAGGGTACTAGAGGTTGCCGGCGTGTAAGTGGTGACTCAACTTTGCTGGTTCCCGACTATCTGTGACGTGTCGGTGGATGGAGGGTACTAGAGGTTGCCGGCGTGTAAGTGGTGACTCAACTTTGCTGATTCCCGACTATCTGTGGCGTGTCGGTGGATGGAGGGTACTGGAGGTTGCCGGCGTGTAAGTGGTGACTCAACTTTGCTGATTCCCGACTATCTGTGGCGTGTCGGTGGATGGAGGGTACTAGAGGTTGCCGGCGTGTAAGTGGTGACTCAACTTTGCTGATTCCCGACTATCTGTGGCGTGTCGGTGGATGGAGGGTACTAGAGGTTGCCGGCGTGTAAGTGGTGACTCAACTTTGCTGGTTCCCGACTATCTGTGGCGTGTCGGTGGATGGAGGGTACTAGAGGTTGCCGGCGTGTAAGTGGTGACTCAACTTTGCTGATTCCCGACTATCTGTGGCGTGTCGGTGGATGGAGGGTACTAGAGGTTGCCGGCGTGTAAGTGGTGACTCAACTTTGCTGATTCCTGACTATCTGTGACGTGTCGGTGGATGGAGGGTACTGGAGGTTGCCGGCGTGTCAGTGGTGACTCAACTTTGCTGATTCCTGACTATCTGTGACGTGTCGGTGGATGGAGGGTACTGGAGGTTGCCGGCGTGTCAGTGGTGACTCAACTTTGCTGATTCCTGACTATCTGTGACGTGTCGGTGGATGGAGGGTACTGGAGGTTGCCGGCGTGTCAGTGGTGACTCAACTTTGCTGATTCCCGACTATCTGTGACGTGTCGGTGGATGGAGGGTACTAGAGGTTGCCGGCGTGTAAGTGGTGACTCAACTTTGCTGATTACCGACTATCTGTGACGTGTCGGTGGATGGAGGGTACTAGAGGTTGCCGGCGTGTAAGTGGTGACTCAACTTTGCTGATTACCGACTATCTGTGACGTGTCGGTGGATGGAGGGTACTAGAGGTTGCCGGCGTGTAAGTGGTGACTCAACTTTGCTGATTCCTGACTATCTGTGACGTGTCGGTGGATGGAGGGTACTGGAGGTTGCCGGCGTGTCAGTGGTGACTCAACTTTGCTGATTCCCGACTATCTGTGACGTGTCGGTGGATGGAGGGTACTAGAGGTTGCCGGCGTGTAAGTGGTGACTCAACTTTGCTGATTACCGACTATCTGTGACGTGTCGGTGGATGGAGGGTACTAGAGGTTGCCGGCGTGTAAGTGGTGACTCAACTTTGCTGATTCCCGACTATCTGTGACGTGTCGGTGGATGGAGGGTACTGGAGGTTGCCGGCGTGTAAGTGGTGACTCAACTTTGCTGATTCCTGACTATCTGTGACGTGTCGGTGGATGGAGGGTACTGGAGGTTGCCGGCGTGTCAGTGGTGACTCAACTTTGCTGATTCCTGACTATCTGTGACGTGTCGGTGGATGGAGGGTACTGGAGGTTGCCGGCGTGTCAGTGGTGACTCAACTTTGCTGATTCCTGACTATCTGTGACGTGTCGGTGGATGGAGGGTACTGGAGGTTGCCGGCGTGTCAGTGGTGACTCAACTTTGCTGATTCCCGACTATCTGTGACGTGTCGGTGGATGGAGGGTACTAGAGGTTGCCGGCGTGTAAGTGGTGACTCAACTTTGCTGATTACCGACTATCTGTGACGTGTCGGTGGATGGAGGGTACTAGAGGTTGCCGGCGTGTAAGTGGTGACTCAACTTTGCTGGTTCCTGACTATCTGTGACGTGTCGGTGGATGGAGGGTACTAGAGGTTGCCGGCGTGTAAGTGGTGACTCAACTTTGCTGATTACCGACTATCTGTGACGTGTCGGTGGATGGAGGGTACTAGAGGTTGCCGGCGTGTAAGTGGTGACTCAACTTTGCTGGTTCCTGACTATCTGTGACGTGTCGGTGGATGGAGGGTACTAGAGGTTGCCGGCGTGTAAGTGGTGACTCAACTTTGCTGATTACCGACTATCTGTGACGTGTCGGTGGATGGAGGGTACTAGAGGTTGCCGGCGTGTAAGTGGTGACTCAACTTTGCTGATTCCTGACTATCTGTGACGTGTCGGTGGATGGAGGGTACTGGAGGTTGCCGGCGTGTCAGTGGTGACTCAACTTTGCTGATTCCCGACTATCTGTGACGTGTCGGTGGATGGAGGGTACTAGAGGTTGCCGGCGTGTAAGTGGTGACTCAACTTTGCTGATTACCGACTATCTGTGACGTGTCGATGGATGGAGGGTACTAGAGGTTGCCGGCGTGTAAGTGGTGACTCAACTTTGCTGATTCCTGACTATCTGTGACGTGTCGGTGGATGGAGGGTACTGGAGGTTGCCGGCGTGTCAGTGGTGACTCAACTTTGCTGATTCCCGACTATCTGTGACGTGTCGGTGGATGGAGGGTACTAGAGGTTGCCGGCGTGTAAGTGGTGACTCAACTTTGCTGATTACCGACTATCTGTGACGTGTCGGTGGATGGAGGGTACTAGAGGTTGCCGGCGTGTAAGTGGTGACTCAACTTTGCTGATTCCCGACTATCTGTGACGTGTCGGTGGATGGAGGGTACTAGAGGTTGCCGGCGTGTAAGTGGTGACTCAACTTTGCTGATTACCGACTATCTGTGACGTGTCGGTGGATGGAGGGTACTAGAGGTTGCCGGCGTGTAAGTGGTGACTCAACTTTGCTGATTCCCGACTATCTGTGACGTGTCGGTGGATGGAGGGTACTGGAGGTTGCCGGCGTGTAAGTGGTGACTCAACTTTGCTGGTTCCCGACTATCTGTGACGTGTCGGTGGATGGAGGGTACTGGAGGTTGCCGGCGTGTAAGTGGTGACTCAACTTTGCTGGTTCCCGACTATCTGTGACGTGTCGGTGAATGGAGGGTACTGGAGGTTGCCGGCGTGTAAGTGGTGACTCAACTTTGCTGATTCCCGACTATCTGTGACGTGTCGGTGGATGGAGGGTACTGGAGGTTGCCGGCGTGTAAGTGGTGACTCAACTTTGCTGATTCCCGCCTATCTGTGGCGTGTCGGTGGATGGAGGGTACTAGAGGTTGCCGGCGTGTAAGTGGTGACTCAACTTTGCTGGTTCCCGACTATCTGTGACGTGTCGGTGGATGGAGGGTACTAGAGGTTGCCGGCGTGTAAGTGGTGACTCAACTTTGCTGATTCCCGACTATCTGTGGCGTGTCGGTGGATGGAGGGTACTGGAGGTTGCCGGCGTGTAAGTGGTGACTCAACTTTGCTGATTCCCGACTATCTGTGGCGTGTCGGTGGATGGAGGGTACTAGAGGTTGCCGGCGTGTAAGTGGTGACTCAACTTTGCTGATTCCCGACTATCTGTGGCGTGTCGGTGGATGGAGGGTACTAGAGGTTGCCGGCGTGTAAGTGGTGACTCAACTTTGCTGGTTCCCGACTATCTGTGGCGTGTCGGTGGATGGAGGGTACTAGAGGTTGCCGGCGTGTAAGTGGTGACTCAACTTTGCTGATTCCCGACTATCTGTGGCGTGTCGGTGGATGGAGGGTACTAGAGGTTGCCGGCGTGTAAGTGGTGACTCAACTTTGCTGATTCCTGACTATCTGTGACGTGTCGGTGGATGGAGGGTACTGGAGGTTGCCGGCGTGTCAGTGGTGACTCAACTTTGCTGATTCCTGACTATCTGTGACGTGTCGGTGGATGGAGGGTACTGGAGGTTGCCGGCGTGTCAGTGGTGACTCAACTTTGCTGATTCCTGACTATCTGTGACGTGTCGGTGGATGGAGGGTACTGGAGGTTGCCGGCGTGTCAGTGGTGACTCAACTTTGCTGATTCCCGACTATCTGTGACGTGTCGGTGGATGGAGGGTACTAGAGGTTGCCGGCGTGTAAGTGGTGACTCAACTTTGCTGATTACCGACTATCTGTGACGTGTCGGTGGATGGAGGGTACTAGAGGTTGCCGGCGTGTAAGTGGTGACTCAACTTTGCTGATTACCGACTATCTGTGACGTGTCGGTGGATGGAGGGTACTAGAGGTTGCCGGCGTGTAAGTGGTGACTCAACTTTGCTGATTCCTGACTATCTGTGACGTGTCGGTGGATGGAGGGTACTGGAGGTTGCCGGCGTGTCAGTGGTGACTCAACTTTGCTGATTCCCGACTATCTGTGACGTGTCGGTGGATGGAGGGTACTAGAGGTTGCCGGCGTGTAAGTGGTGACTCAACTTTGCTGATTACCGACTATCTGTGACGTGTCGGTGGATGGAGGGTACTAGAGGTTGCCGGCGTGTAAGTGGTGACTCAACTTTGCTGATTCCCGACTATCTGTGACGTGTCGGTGGATGGAGGGTACTGGAGGTTGCCGGCGTGTAAGTGGTGACTCAACTTTGCTGATTCCTGACTATCTGTGACGTGTCGGTGGATGGAGGGTACTGGAGGTTGCCGGCGTGTCAGTGGTGACTCAACTTTGCTGATTCCCGACTATCTGTGACGTGTCGGTGGATGGAGGGTACTAGAGGTTGCCGGCGTGTAAGTGGTGACTCAACTTTGCTGATTACCGACTATCTGTGACGTGTCGGTGGATGGAGGGTACTAGAGGTTGCCGGCGTGTAAGTGGTGACTCAACTTTGCTGATTCCCGACTATCTGTGACGAGTCGGTGGATGGAGGGTACTGGAGGTTGCCGGCGTGTAAGTGGTGACTCAACTTTGCTGGTTCCCGACTATCTGTGACGTGTCGGTGGATGGAGGGTACTGGAGGTTGCCGGCGTGTAAGTGGTGACTCAACTTTGCTGGTTCCCGACTATCTGTGACGTGTCGGTGGATGGAGGGTACTGGAGGTTGCCGGCGTGTAAGTGGTGACTCAACTTTGCTGGTTCCCGACTATCTGTGACGTGTCGGTGGATGGAGGGTACTAGAGGTTGCCGGCGTGTAAGTGGTGACTCAACTTTGCTGATTCCCGACTATCTGTGACGTGTCGGTGGATGGAGGGTACTAGAGGTTGCCGGCGTGTAAGTGGTGACTCAACTTTGCTGATTCCCGACTATCTGTGACGTGTCGGTGGATGGAGGGTACTGGAGGTTGCCGGCGTGTAAGTGGTGACTCAACTTTGCTGATTCCCGACTATCTGTGACGTGTCGGTGGATGGAGGGTACTAGAGGTTGCCGGCGTGTAAGTGGTGACTCAACTTTGCTGATTCCCGACTATCTGTGACGTGTCGGTGGATGGAGGGTACTAGAGGTTGCCGGCGTGTAAGTGGTGACTCAACTTTGCTGATTCCCGACTATCTGTGACGTGTCGGTGGATGGAGGGTACTGGAGGTTGCCGGCGTGTAAGTGGTGACTCAACTTTGCTGATTCCCGACTATCTGTGGCGTGTCGGTGGATGGAGGGTACTAGAGGTTGCCGGCGTGTAAGTGGTGACTCAACTTTGCTGGTTCCCGACTATCTGTGGCGTGTCGGTGGATGGAGGGTACTAGAGGTTGCCGGCGTGTAAGTGGTGACTCAACTTTGCTGATTCCCGACTATCTGTGACGTGTCGGTGGATGGAGGGTACTAGAGGTTGCCGGCGTGTAAGTGGTGACTCAACTTTGCTGATTCCCGACTATCTGTGGCGTGTCGGTGGATGGAGGGTACTAGAGGTTGCCGGCGTGTAAGTGGTGACTCAACTTTGCTGATTCCCGACTATCTGTGACGTGTCGGTGGATGGAGGGTACTAGAGGTTGCCGGCGTGTAAGTGGTGACTCAACTTTGCTGATTCCCGACTATCTGTGACGTGTCGGTGGATGGAGGGTACTAGAGGTTGCCGGCGTGTAAGTGGTGACTCAACTTTGCTGATTCCCGACTATCTGTGACGTGTCGGTGGATGGAGGGTACTAGAGGTTGCCGGCGTGTAAGTGGTGACTCAACTTTGCTGATTCCCGACTATCTGTGACGTGTCGGTGGATGGAGGGTACTAGAGGTTGCCGGCGTGTAAGTGGTGACTCAACTTTGCTGATTCCCGACTATCTGTGACGTGTCGGTGGATGGAGGGTACTAGAGGTTGCCGGCGTGTAAGTGGTGACTCAACTTTGCTGATTCCCGACTATCTGTGACGTGTCGGTGGATGGAGGGTACTAGAGGTTGCCGGCGTGTAAGTGGTGACTCAACTTTGCTGATTCCCGACTATCTGTGACGTGTCGGTGGATGGAGGGTACTAGAGGTTGCCGGCGTGTAAGTGGTGACTCAACTTTGCTGATTCCCGACTATCTGTGACGTGTCGGTGGATGGAGGGTGCTAGAGGTTGCCGGCGTGTAAGTGGTGACTCAACTTTGCTGATTCCCGACTATCTGTGACGTGTCGGTGGATGGAGGGTACTGGAGGTTGCCGGCGTGTAAGTGGTGACTCAACTTTGCTGATTCCCGACTATCTGTGACGTGTCGGTGGATGGAGGGTACTGGAGGTTGCCGGCGTGTAGGTGGTGACTCAACTTTGCTGATTCCTGACTATCTGTGACGTGTCGGTGGATGGAGGGTACTGGAGGTTGCCGGCGTGTCAGTGGTGACTCAACTTTGCTGATTCCCGACTATCTGTGACGTGTCGGTGGATGGAGGGTACTAGAGGTTGCCGGCGTGTAAGTGGTGACTCAACTTTGCTGATTACCGACTATCTGTGTCGTGTCGGTGGATGGAGGGTACTAGAGGTTGCCGGCGTGTAAGTGGTGACTCAACTTTGCTGATTCCCGACTATCTGTGACGTGTCGGTGGATGGAGGGTACTGGAGGTTGCCGGCGTGTAAGTGGTGACTCAACTTTGCTGATTCCCGACTATCTGTGACGTGTCGGTGGATGGAGGGTACTAGAGGTTGCCGGCGTGTAAGTGGTGACTCAACTTTGCTGATTCCCGACTATCTGTGACGTGTCGGTGGATGGAGGGTACTAGAGGTTGCCGGCGTGTAAGTGGTGACTCAACTTTGCTGATTACCGACTATCTGTGACGTGTCGGTGGATGGAGGGTACTAGAGGTTGCCGGCGTGTAAGTGGTGACTCAACTTTGCTGATTCCCGACTATCTGTGACGTGTCGGTTAGAATGGAGGATACTGGAGGTTGCCGGCGTGTAAGTGGTGACTCAACTTTGCTGGTTAACGACTATCTGTGGCGTGTCGGTTAGGATGGAGGATACTGGAGGTTGCCAGCGTGTCAGTGGTGACTCAACTTTGCTGATTCCCGACTATCTGTGACGTGTCGGTGGATGGAGGGTATTAGAGGTTGCCGGCGTGTCAGTGTTGACTCAACTTTGCTGATTCCCGACTATCTGTGACGTGTCGGTGGATGGAGGGTACTAGAGGTTGCCGGCGTGTAAGTGGTGACTCAATTTTGCTGATTCCCGACTATCTGTGACGTGTCGCTTAGGATGGAGGGTACTGGAGGTTGCCGGCGTGTCAGTGGTGACTCAACTTTGCTGATTCCCGACTATCTGTGGCGTGTCGGTTAGGATGGAGGGTACTGGAGGTTGCCGGCGTGTCAGTGGTGACTCAACTTTGCTGATTCCTGACTATCTGTGGCGTGTCGGTTAGGATGGAGGGTACTGGAGGTTGCCGGCATGTCAGTGGTGACTCAACTTTGCTGATTCCCGACTATCTGTGACGTGTCGGTGGATGGAGGGTACTAGAGGTTGCCGGCGTGTAAGTGGTGACTCAACTTTGCTGATTCCCGACTATCTGTGACGTGTCGGTTAGAATGGAGGATACTAGAGGTTGCCGGCGTGTAAGTGGTGACTCAACTTTGCTGATTCCCGACTATCTGTGACGTGTCGGTGGATGGAGGGTACTGGAGGTTGCCAGCGTGTCAGTGGTGACTCAACTTTGCTGATTCCCGACTATCTGTGACGTGTCGGTGGATGGAGGGTATTAGAGGTTGCCGGCGTGTCAGTGGTGACTCAACTTTGCTGATTCCCGACTATCTGTGACGTGTCGGTGGATGGAGGGTACTAGAGGTTGCCGGCGTGTACGTGGTGACTCAATTTTGCTGATTCCCGACTATCTGTGACGTGTCGCTTAGGATGGAGGGTACTGGAGGTTGCCGGCGTGTCAGTGGTGACTCAACTTTGCTGATTCCCGACTATCTGTGGCGTGTCGGTTAGGATGGAGGGTACTGGAGGTTGCCGGCGTGTCAGTGGTGACTCAACTTTGCTGGTTCCCGACTATCTGTGGCGTGTCGGTTAGGATGGAGGATACTGGAGGTTGCCAGCGTGTCAGTGGTGACTTAACTTTGCTGATTCCCGACTATCTGTGTCGTGTCGGTTAGGATGGAGGATACTGGAGGTTACCGGCGTGTCAGTGGTGACTCAACCTTGCTGATTCCCGACTATCTGTGGCGTGTCGGTTAGGATGGAGGATACTGGAGGTTGAAGGCGTCTCAGTGGTGACTCAACTTTGCTGATTCCCGACTATCTGTGTCGTGTCGGTGGATGGAGGGTACTAGAGGTTGCCAGCGTGTCAGTGGTGACTCAACTTTGCTGATTCCCGACTATCTGTGTCGTGTCGGTTAGGATGGAGGATACTGGAGGTTACCGGCGTCTCAGTGGTGACTCAACCTTGCTGATTCCCGACTATCTGTGGCGTGTCGGTTAGGATGGAGGATACTGGAGGTTGAAGGCGTCTCAGTGGTGACTCAACTTTGCTGATTCCCGACTATCTGTGACGTGTCGGTTAGGATGGAGGATACTGGAGGTTACCGGCGTGTCAGTGGTGACTCAACTTTGCTGATTCCCGACTATCTGTGGCGTGTCGGTGGATGGAGGGTACTAGAGGTTGCCGGCGTGTAAGTGGTGACTCAACTTTGCTGATTCCCGACTATCTGTGACGTGTCGGTGGATGGAGGGTACTAGAGGTTGCCGGCGTGTAAGTGGTGACTCAACATTGCTGATTCCCGACTATCTGTGACGTGTCGGTGGATGGAGGGTACTGGAGGTTGCCGGCGTGTAAGTGGTGACTCAACTTTGCTGATTCCCGACTATCTGTGGCGTGTCGGTGGATGGAGGGTACTAGAGGTTGCCGGCGTGTAAGTGGTGACTCAACTTTGCTGGTTCCCGACTATCTGTGGCGTGTCGGTGGATGGAGGGTACTAGAGGTTGCCGGCGTGTAAGTGGTGACTCAACTTTGCTGATTCCCGACTATCTGTGACGTGTCGGTGGATGGAGGGTACTAGAGGTTGCCGGCGTGTAAGTGGTGACTCAACTTTGCTGATTCCCGACTATCTGTGGCGTGTCGGTGGATGGAGGGTACTAGAGGTTGCCGGCGTGTAAGTGGTGACTCAACTTTGCTGATTCCCGACTATCTGTGACGTGTCGGTGGATGGAGGGTACTAGAGGTTGCCGGCGTGTAAGTGGTGACTCAACTTTGCTGATTCCCGACTATCTGTGACGTGTCGGTGGATGGAGGGTACTAGAGGTTGCCGGCGTGTAAGTGGTGACTCAACTTTGCTGATTCCCGACTATCTGTGGCGTGTCGGTGGATGGAGGGTACTAGAGGTTGCCGGCGTGTAAGTGGTGACTCAACTTTGCTGATTCCCGACTATCTGTGACGTGTCGGTGGATGGAGGGTACTGGAGGTTGCCGGCGTGTAAGTGGTGACTCAACTTTGCTGGTTCCCGACTATCTGTGACGTGTCGGTGGATGGAGGGTACTAGAGGTTGCCGGCGTGTAAGTGGTGACTCAACTTTGCTGATTCCCGACTATCTGTGACGTGTCGGTGGATGGAGGGTACTAGAGGTTGCCGGCGTGTAAGTGGTGACTCAACTTTGCTGATTCCCGACTATCTGTGACGTGTCGGTGGATGGAGGGTACTGGAGGTTGCCGGCGTGTAAGTGGTGACTCAACTTTGCTGATTCCCGACTATCTGTGACGTGTCGGTGGATGGAGGGTACTAGAGGTTGCCGGCGTGTAAGTGGTGACTCAACTTTGCTGATTCCCGACTATCTGTGACGTGTCGGTGGATGGAGGGTACTAGAGGTTGCCGGCGTGTAAGTGGTGACTCAACTTTGCTGATTCCCGACTATCTGTGACGTGTCGGTGGATGGAGGGTACTGGAGGTTGCCGGCGTGTAAGTGGTGACTCAACTTTGCTGATTCCCGACTATCTGTGGCGTGTCGGTGGATGGAGGGTACTAGAGGTTGCCGGCGTGTAAGTGGTGACTCAACTTTGCTGGTTCCCGACTATCTGTGGCGTGTCGGTGGATGGAGGGTACTAGAGGTTGCCGGCGTGTAAGTGGTGACTCAACTTTGCTGATTCCCGACTATCTGTGACGTGTCGGTGGATGGAGGGTACTAGAGGTTGCCGGCGTGTAAGTGGTGACTCAACTTTGCTGATTCCCGACTATCTGTGGCGTGTCGGTGGATGGAGGGTACTAGAGGTTGCCGGCGTGTAAGTGGTGACTCAACTTTGCTGATTCCCGACTATCTGTGACGTGTCGGTGGATGGAGGGTACTAGAGGTTGCCGGCGTGTAAGTGGTGACTCAACTTTGCTGATTCCCGACTATCTGTGACGTGTCGGTGGATGGAGGGTACTAGAGGTTGCCGGCGTGTAAGTGGTGACTCAACTTTGCTGATTCCCGACTATCTGTGACGTGTCGGTGGATGGAGGGTACTAGAGGTTGCCGGCGTGTAAGTGGTGACTCAACTTTGCTGATTCCCGACTATCTGTGACGTGTCGGTGGATGGAGGGTACTAGAGGTTGCCGGCGTGTAAGTGGTGACTCAACTTTGCTGATTCCCGACTATCTGTGACGTGTCGGTGGATGGAGGGTACTAGAGGTTGCCGGCGTGTAAGTGGTGACTCAACTTTGCTGATTCCCGACTATCTGTGACGTGTCGGTGGATGGAGGGTACTAGAGGTTGCCGGCGTGTAAGTGGTGACTCAACTTTGCTGATTCCCGACTATCTGTGACGTGTCGGTGGATGCAGGGTACTAGAGGTTGCCGGCGTGTGTGGTGACTCAACTTTGCTGATTCCCGACTATCTGTGACGTGTCGGTGGATGGAGGGTACTAGAGGTTGCCGGCGTGTAAGTGGTGACTCAACTTTGCTGATTCCCGACTATCTGTGACGTGTCGGTGGATGGAGGGTACTAGAGGTTGCCGGCGTGTAAGTGGTGACTCAACTTTGCTGATTCCCGACTATCTGTGACGTGTCGGTGGATGGAGGGTACTGGAGGTTGCCGGCGTGTAAGTGGTGACTCAACTTTGCTGATTCCCGACTATCTGTGACGTGTCGGTGGATGGAGGGTACTGGAGGTTGCCGGCGTGTAGGTGGTGACTCAACTTTGCTGATTCCTGACTATCTGTGACGTGTCGGTGGATGGAGGGTACTGGAGGTTGCCGGCGTGTCAGTGGTGACTCAACTTTGCTGATTCCCGACTATCTGTGACGTGTCGGTGGATGGAGGGTACTAGAGGTTGCCGGCGTGTAAGTGGTGACTCAACTTTGCTGATTACCGACTATCTGTGTCGTGTCGGTGGATGGAGGGTACTAGAGGTTGCCGGCGTGTAAGTGGTGACTCAACTTTGCTGATTCCCGACTATCTGTGACGTGTCGGTGGATGGAGGGTACTGGAGGTTGCCGGCGTGTAAGTGGTGACTCAACTTTGCTGATTCCCGACTATCTGTGACGTGTCGGTGGATGGAGGGTACTAGAGGTTGCCGGCGTGTAAGTGGTGACTCAACTTTGCTGATTCCCGACTATCTGTGACGTGTCGGTGGATGGAGGGTACTAGAGGTTGCCGGCGTGTAAGTGGTGACTCAACTTTGCTGATTACCGACTATCTGTGACGTGTCGGTGGATGGAGGGTACTAGAGGTTGCCGGCGTGTAAGTGGTGACTCAACTTTGCTGATTCCCGACTATCTGTGACGTGTCGGTTAGAATGGAGGATACTGGAGGTTGCCGGCGTGTAAGTGGTGACTCAACTTTGCTGGTTAACGACTATCTGTGGCGTGTCGGTTAGGATGGAGGATACTGGAGGTTGCCAGCGTGTCAGTGGTGACTCAACTTTGCTGATTCCCGACTATCTGTGACGTGTCGGTGGATGGAGGGTACTAGAGGTTGCCGGCGTGTAAGTGGTGACTCAATTTTGCTGATTCCCGACTATCTGTGACGTGTCGCTTAGGATGGAGGGTACTGGAGGTTGCCGGCGTGTCAGTGGTGACTCAACTTTGCTGATTCCCGACTATCTGTGGCGTGTCGGTTAGGATGGAGGGTACTGGAGGTTGCCGGCGTGTCAGTGGTGACTCAACTTTGCTGATTCCCGACTATCTGTGACGTGTCGGTGGATGGAGGGTACTAGAGGTTGCCGGCGTGTAAGTGGTGACTCAACTTTGCTGATTCCCGACTATCTGTGACGTGTCGGTTAGAATGGAGGATACTAGAGGTTGCCGGCGTGTAAGTGGTGACTCAACTTTGCTGATTCCCGACTATCTGTGACGTGTCGGTGGATGGAGGGTACTGGAGGTTGCCGGCGTGTAAGTGGTGACTCAACTTTGCTGGTTCCCGACTATCTGTGGCGTGTCGGTTAGGATGGAGGATACTGGAGGTTGCCAGCGTGTCAGTGGTGACTCAACTTTGCTGATTCCCGACTATCTGTGACGTGTCGGTGGATGGAGGGTATTAGAGGTTGCCGGCGTGTCAGTGGTGACTCAACTTTGCTTATTCCCGACTATCTGTGACGTGTCGGTGGATGGAGGGTACTAGAGGTTGCCGGCGTGTAAGTGGTGACTCAATTTTGCTGATTCCCGACTATCTGTGACGTGTCGCTTAGGATGGAGGGTACTGGAGGTTGCCGGCGTGTCAGTGGTGACTCAACTTTGCTGATTCCCGACTATCTGTGGCGTGTCGGTTAGGATGGAGGGTACTGGAGGTTGCCGGCGTGTCAGTGGTGACTCAACTTTGCTGGTTCCCGACTATCTGTGGCGTGTCGGTTAGGATGGAGGATACTGGAGGTTGCCAGCGTGTCAGTGGTGACTTAACTTTGCTGATTCCCGACTATCTGTGTCGTGTCGGTTAGGATGGAGGATACTGGAGGTTACCGGCGTGTCAGTGGTGACTCAACCTTGCTGATTCCCGACTATCTGTGGCGTGTCGGTTAGGATGGAGGATACTGGAGGTTGAAGGCGTCTCAGTGGTGACTCAACTTTGCTGATTCCCGACTATCTGTGTCGTGTCGGTGGATGGAGGGTACTAGAGGTTGCCAGCGTGTCAGTGGTGACTCAACTTTGCTGATTCCCGACTATCTGTGTCGTGTCGGTTAGGATGGAGGATACTGGAGGTTACCGGCGTCTCAGTGGTGACTCAACCTTGCTGATTCCCGACTATCTGTGGCGTGTCGGTTAGGATGGAGGATACTGGAGGTTGAAGGCGTCTCAGTGGTGACTCAACTTTGCTGATTCCCGACTATCTGTGACGTGTCGGTTAGGATGGAGGATACTGGAGGTTACCGGCGTGTCAGTGGTGACTCAACTTTGCTGATTCCCGACTATCTGTGGCGTGTCGGTTAGGATGGAGGATACTGTCGGGGCGACGGACCGTGGAGTGTGCCGGCGTGTCAGTGGTGACTCAACTTTGCTGATTCCCGACTATCTGTGACGTGTCGGTTAGAATGGAGGGTACTGTCGGGTGACGGACCGTGGAGTGTGCCGGCGTGTTAGTGGTGACTCAACTTTGCTGATTCCCGACTATCTGTGGCGTGTCGGTTAGGATGGAGGGTACTGGAGGTTGCCGGCGTGTAAGTGGTGACTCAACTTTGCTGATTCCCGACTATCTGTGACGTGTCGCTTAGGATGGAGGGTACTGGAGGTTGCCGGCGTGTCAGTGGTGACTCAACTTTGCTGATTCCCGACTATCTGTGACGTGTCGGTGGATGGAGGGTACTAGAGGTTGCCGGCGTGTCAGTGGTGACTCAACTTTGCTGGTTCCCGACTATCTGTGGCGTGTCGGTTAGGATGGAGGATACTGGAGGTTGCCGGCGTGTCAGTGGTGACTCAATTTTGCTGGTTCCCGACTATCTGTGACGTGTCGCTTAGGATGGAGGGTACTGGAGGTTGCCGGCTTGTAAGTGGTGACTCAACTTTGCTGGTTCCCGACTATCTGTGGCGTGTCGGTTAGGATGGAGGATACTGGAGGTTGCCGGCGTGTCAGTGGTGACTCAACTTTGCTGGTTCCCGACTATCTGTGACGTGTCGCTTAGGATGGAGGGTACTGGAGGTTGCCGGCGTGTCAGTGGTGACTCAACTTTGCTGGTTCCCGACTATCTGTGGCGTGTCGGTTAGGATGGAGGATACTGGAGGTTGCCGGCGTGTCAGTGGTGACTCAACTTTGCTGGTTCCCGACTATCTGTGACGTGTCGCTTAGGATGGAGGGTACTGGAGGTTGCCGGCGTGTAAGTGGTGACTCAACTTTGCTGGTTCCCGACTATCTGTGGCGTGTCGGTTAGGATGGAGGGTACTGGAGGTTGCCGGCTTGTAAGTGGTGACTCAACTTTGCTGATTCCCGACTATCTGTGGCGTGTCGGTTAGGATGGAGGGTACTGGAGGTTGAAGGCGTCTCAGTGGTGACTCAACTTTGCTGATTCCCGACTATCTGTGACGTGTCGGTTAGGATGGAGGATACTGGAGGTTACCGGCGTGTCAGTGGTGACTCAACTTTGCTGATTCCCGACTATCTGTGGCGTGTCGGTTAGAATGGAGGGTACTGTCGGGTGACGGACCGTGGAGTGTGCCGGCGTGTTAGTGGTGACTCAACTTTGCTGATTCCCGACTATCTGTGGCGTGTCGGTTAGGATGGAGGGTACTGGAGGTTGCCGGCGTGTAAGTGGTGACTCAACTTTGCTGATTCCCGACTATCTGTGACGTGTCGCTTAGGATGGAGGGTACTAGAGGTTGCCGGCGTGTCAGTGGTGACTCAACTTTGCTGGTTCCCGACTATCTGTGGCGTGTCGGTTAGGATGGAGGATACTGGAGGTTGCCGGCGTGTCAGTGGTGACTCAATTTTGCTGGTTCCCGACTATCTGTGACGTGTCGCTTAGGATGGAGGGTACTGGAGGTTGCCGGCTTGTAAGTGGTGACTCAACTTTGCTGGTTCCCGACTATCTGTGGCGTGTCGGTTAGGATGGAGGATACTGGAGGTTGCCGGCGTGTCAGTGGTGACTCAACTTTGCTGGTTCCCGACTATCTGTGACGTGTCGCTTAGGATGGAGGGTACTGGAGGTTGCCGGCGTCTCAGTGGTGACTCAACTTTGCTGATTCCCGACTATCTGTGTCGTATCGGTGGATGGAGGGTACTAGAGGTTGCCAGCGTGTCAGTGGTGACTCAACTTTGCTGATTCCCGACTATCTGTGTCGTGTCGGTTAGGATGGAGGATACTGGAGGTTACCGGCGTCTCAGTGGTGACTCAACCTTGCTGATTCCCGACTATCTGTGGCGTGTCGGTTAGGATGGAGGATACTGGAGGTTGAAGGCGTCTCAGTGGTGACTCAACTTTGCTGATTCCCGACTATCTGTGACGTGTCGGTTAGGATGGAGGATACTGGAGGTTACCGGCGTGTCAGTGGTGACTCAACTTTGCTGATTCCCGACTATCTGTGGCGTGTCGGTGGATGGAGGGTACTAGAGGTTGCCGGCGTGTAAGTGGTGACTCAACTTTGCTGATTCCCGACTATCTGTGACGTGTCGGTGGATGGAGGGTACTAGAGGTTGCCGGCGTGTAAGTGGTGACTCAACTTTGCTGATTCCCGACTATCTGTGACGTGTCGGTGGATGGAGGGTACTGGAGGTTGCCGGCGTGTAAGTGGTGACTCAACTTTGCTGATTCCCGACTATCTGTGGCGTGTCGGTGGATGGAGGGTACTAGAGGTTGCCGGCGTGTAAGTGGTGACTCAACTTTGCTGGTTCCCGACTATCTGTGGCGTGTCGGTGGATGGAGGGTACTAGAGGTTGCCGGCGTGTAAGTGGTGACTCAACTTTGCTGATTCCCGACTATCTGTGACGTGTCGGTGGATGGAGGGTACTAGAGGTTGCCGGCGTGTAAGTGGTGACTCAACTTTGCTGATTCCCGACTATCTGTGGCGTGTCGGTGGATGGAGGGTACTAGAGGTTGCCGGCGTGTAAGTGGTGACTCAACTTTGCTGATTCCCGACTATCTGTGACGTGTCGGTGGATGGAGGGTACTAGAGGTTGCCGGCGTGTAAGTGGTGACTCAACTTTGCTGATTCCCGACTATCTGTGACGTGTCGGTGGATGGAGGGTACTAGAGGTTGCCGGCGTGTAAGTGGTGACTCAACTTTGCTGATTCCCGACTATCTGTGGCGTGTCGGTGGATGGAGGGTACTAGAGGTTGCCGGCGTGTAAGTGGTGACTCAACTTTGCTGATTCCCGACTATCTGTGACGTGTCGGTGGATGGAGGGTACTGGAGGTTGCCGGCGTGTAAGTGGTGACTCAACTTTGCTGGTTCCCGACTATCTGTGACGTGTCGGTGGATGGAGGGTACTAGAGGTTGCCGGCGTGTAAGTGGTGACTCAACTTTGCTGATTCCCGACTATCTGTGACGTGTCGGTGGATGGAGGGTACTGGAGGTTGCCGGCGTGTAAGTGGTGACTCAACTTTGCTGATTCCCGACTATCTGTGACGTGTCGGTGGATGGAGGGTACTAGAGGTTGCCGGCGTGTAAGTGGTGACTCAACTTTGCTGATTCCCGACTATCTGTGACGTGTCGGTGGATGGAGGGTACTAGAGGTTGCCGGCGTGTAAGTGGTGACTCAACTTTGCTGATTCCCGACTATCTGTGACGTGTCGGTGGATGGAGGGTACTGGAGGTTGCCGGCGTGTAAGTGGTGACTCAACTTTGCTGATTCCCGACTATCTGTGGCGTGTCGGTGGATGGAGGGTACTAGAGGTTGCCGGCGTGTAAGTGGTGACTCAACTTTGCTGGTTCCCGACTATCTGTGGCGTGTCGGTGGATGGAGGGTACTAGAGGTTGCCGGCGTGTAAGTGGTGACTCAACTTTGCTGATTCCCGACTATCTGTGACGTGTCGGTGGATGGAGGGTACTAGAGGTTGCCGGCGTGTAAGTGGTGACTCAACTTTGCTGATTCCCGACTATCTGTGGCGTGTCGGTGGATGGAGGGTACTAGAGGTTGCCGGCGTGTAAGTGGTGACTCAACTTTGCTGATTCCCGACTATCTGTGACGTGTCGGTGGATGGAGGGTACTAGAGGTTGCCGGCGTGTAAGTGGTGACTCAACTTTGCTGATTCCCGACTATCTGTGACGTGTCGGTGGATGGAGGGTACTAGAGGTTGCCGGCGTGTAAGTGGTGACTCAACTTTGCTGATTCCCGACTATCTGTGACGTGTCGGTGGATGGAGGGTACTAGAGGTTGCCGGCGTGTAAGTGGTGACTCAACTTTGCTGATTCCCGACTATCTGTGACGTGTCGGTGGATGGAGGGTACTAGAGGTTGCCGGCGTGTAAGTGGTGACTCAACTTTGCTGATTCCCGACTATCTGTGACGTGTCGGTGGATGGAGGGTACTAGAGGTTGCCGGCGTGTAAGTGGTGACTCAACTTTGCTGATTCCCGACTATCTGTGACGTGTCGGTGGATGCAGGGTACTAGAGGTTGCCGGCGTGTAAGTGGTGACTCAACTTTGCTGATTCCCGACTATCTGTGACGTGTCGGTGGATGGAGGGTACTAGAGGTTGCCGGCGTGTAAGTGGTGACTCAACTTTGCTGATTCCCGACTATCTGTGACGTGTCGGTGGATGGAGGGTACTAGAGGTTGCCGGCGTGTAAGTGGTGACTCAACTTTGCTGATTCCCGACTATCTGTGACGTGTCGGTGGATGGAGGGTACTGGAGGTTGCCGGCGTGTAAGTGGTGACTCAACTTTGCTGATTCCCGACTATCTGTGACGTGTCGGTGGATGGAGGGTACTGGAGGTTGCCGGCGTGTAGGTGGTGACTCAACTTTGCTGATTCCTGACTATCTGTGACGTGTCGGTGGATGGAGGGTACTGGAGGTTGCCGGCGTGTAAGTGGTGACTCAACTTTGCTGATTCCCGACTATCTGTGACGTGTCGGTGGATGGAGGGTACTAGAGGTTGCCGGCGTGTAAGTGGTGACTCAACTTTGCTGATTCCCGACTATCTGTGACGTGTCGGTGGATGGAGGGTACTAGAGGTTGCCGGCGTGTAAGTGGTGACTCAACTTTGCTGATTACCGACTATCTGTGACGTGTCGGTGGATGGAGGGTACTAGAGGTTGCCGGCGTGTAAGTGGTGACTCAACTTTGCTGATTCCCGACTATCTGTGACGTGTCGGTTAGAATGGAGGATACTGGAGGTTGCCGGCGTGTAAGTGGTGACTCAACTTTGCTGGTTAACGACTATCTGTGGCGTGTCGGTTAGGATGGAGGATACTGGAGGTTGCCAGCGTGTCAGTGGTGACTCAACTTTGCTGATTCCCGACTATCTGTGACGTGTCGGTGGATGGAGGGTATTAGAGGTTGCCGGCGTGTCAGTGTTGACTCAACTTTGCTGATTCCCGACTATCTGTGACGTGTCGGTGGATGGAGGGTACTAGAGGTTGCCGGCGTGTAAGTGGTGACTCAATTTTGCTGATTCCCGACTATCTGTGACGTGTCGCTTAGGATGGAGGGTACTGGAGGTTGCCGGCGTGTCAGTGGTGACTCAACTTTGCTGATTCCCGACTATCTGTGGCGTGTCGGTTAGGATGGAGGGTACTGGAGGTTGCCGGCGTGTCAGTGGTGACTCAACTTTGCTGATTCCCGACTATCTGTGACGTGTCGGTGGATGGAGGGTACTAGAGGTTGCCGGCGTGTAAGTGGTGACTCAACTTTGCTGATTCCCGACTATCTGTGACGTGTCGGTTAGAATGGAGGATACTAGAGGTTGCCGGCGTGTAAGTGGTGACTCAACTTTGCTGATTCCCGACTATCTGTGACGTGTCGGTGGATGGAGGGTACTGGAGGTTGCCGGCGTGTAAGTGGTGACTCAACTTTGCTGGTTCCCGACTATCTGTGGCGTGTCGGTTAGGATGGAGGATACTGGAGGTTGCCAGCGTGTCAGTGGTGACTCAACTTTGCTGATTCCCGACTATCTGTGACGTGTCGGTGGATGGAGGGTATTAGAGGTTGCCGGCGTGTCAGTGGTGACTCAACTTTGCTGATTCCCGACTATCTGTGACGTGTCGGTGGATGGAGGGTACTAGAGGTTGCCGGCGTGTAAGTGGTGACTCAATTTTGCTGATTCCCGACTATCTGTGACGTGTCGCTTAGGATGGAGGGTACTGGAGGTTGCCGGCGTGTCAGTGGTGACTCAACTTTGCTGATTCCCGACTATCTGTGGCGTGTCGGTTAGGATGGAGGGTACTGGAGGTTGCCGGCGTGTCAGTGGTGACTCAACTTTGCTGGTTCCCGACTATCTGTGGCGTGTCGGTTAGGATGGAGGATACTGGAGGTTGCCAGCGTGTCAGTGGTGACTTAACTTTGCTGATTCCCGACTATCTGTGTCGTGTCGGTTAGGATGGAGGATACTGGAGGTTACCGGCGTGTCAGTGGTGACTCAACCTTGCTGATTCCCGACTATCTGTGGCGTGTCGGTTAGGATGGAGGATACTGGAGGTTGAAGGCGTCTCAGTGGTGACTCAACTTTGCTGATTCCCGACTATCTGTGTCGTGTCGGTGGATGGAGGGTACTAGAGGTTGCCAGCGTGTCAGTGGTGACTCAACTTTGCTGATTCCCGACTATCTGTGTCGTGTCGGTTAGGATGGAGGATACTGGAGGTTACCGGCGTCTCAGTGGTGACTCAACCTTGCTGATTCCCGACTATCTGTGGCGTGTCGGTTAGGATGGAGGATACTGGAGGTTGAAGGCGTCTCAGTGGTGACTCAACTTTGCTGATTCCCGACTATCTGTGACGTGTCGGTTAGGATGGAGGATACTGGAGGTTACCGGCGTGTCAGTGGTGACTCAACTTTGCTGATTCCCGACTATCTGTGGCGTGTCGGTTAGGATGGAGGATACTGTCGGGGCGACGGACCGTGGAGTGTGCCGGCGTGTCAGTGGTGACTCAACTTTGCTGATTCCCGACTATCTGTGACGTGTCGGTTAGAATGGAGGGTACTGTCGGGTGACGGACCGTGGAGTGTGCCGGCGTGTTAGTGGTGACTCAACTTTGCTGATTCCCGACTATCTGTGGCGTGTCGGTTAGGATGGAGGGTACTGGAGGTTGCCGGCGTGTAAGTGGTGACTCAACTTTGCTGATTCCCGACTATCTGTGACGTGTCGCTTAGGATGGAGGGTACTGGAGGTTGCCGGCGTGTCAGTGGTGACTCAACTTTGCTGATTCCCGACTATCTGTGACGTGTCGGTGGATGGAGGGTACTAGAGGTTGCCGGCGTGTCAGTGGTGACTCAACTTTGCTGGTTCCCGACTATCTGTGGCGTGTCGGTTAGGATGGAGGATACTGGAGGTTGCCGGCGTGTCAGTGGTGACTCAATTTTGCTGGTTCCCGACTATCTGTGACGTGTCGCTTAGGATGGAGGGTACTGGAGGTTGCCGGCTTGTAAGTGGTGACTCAACTTTGCTGGTTCCCGACTATCTGTGGCGTGTCGGTTAGGATGGAGGATACTGGAGGTTGCCGGCGTGTCAGTGGTGACTCAACTTTGCTGGTTCCCGACTATCTGTGACGTGTCGCTTAGGATGGAGGGTACTGGAGGTTGCCGGCGTGTCAGTGGTGACTCAACTTTGCTGGTTCCCGACTATCTGTGGCGTGTCGGTTAGGATGGAGGATACTGGAGGTTGCCGGCGTGTCAGTGGTGACTCAACTTTGCTGGTTCCCGACTATCTGTGACGTGTCGCTTAGGATGGAGGGTACTGGAGGTTGCCGGCGTGTAAGTGGTGACTCAACTTTGCTGGTTCCCGACTATCTGTGGCGTGTCGGTTAGGATGGAGGGTACTGGAGGTTGCCGGCTTGTAAGTGGTGACTCAACTTTGCTGATTCCCGACTATCTGTGGCGTGTCGGTTAGGATGGAGGGTACTGGAGGTTGCCGGCGTGTCAGTGGTGACTCAACTTTGCTGGTTCCCGACTATCTGTGGCGTGTCGGTTAGGATGGAGGATACTGGAGGTTGCCGGCGTGTCAGTGGTGACTCAACTTTGCTGATTCCCGACTATCTGTGTCGTGTCGGTTAGGATGGAGGATACTGGAGGTTACCGGCGTGTCAGTGGTGACTCAACTTTGCTGATTCCCGACTATCTGTGGCGTGTCGGTTAGGATGGAGGATACTGGAGGTTGCCGGCGTGTCAGTGGTGACTCAACTTTGCTGATTCCCGACTATCTGTGGCGTGTCGGTTAGGATGGAGGATACTGTCGGGTGACGGAGCGTGGAGTGTGCCGGCGTGTCAGAGGTGACTCAACTTTGCTGATTCCCGACTATCTGTGGCGTGTCGGTTAGGATGGAGGATACTGTCGGGTGACGGAGCGTTGAGTGTGCCGGCGTTTCAGTGGTGACTCAACTTTGCTGATTCCCGACTATCTGTGGCGTATCGGTTAGGATGGAGGGTACTGTCGGGTGACGGACCGTGGAGTGTGCCGGCGTGTCAGTGGTGACTCAACTTTGCTGATTCCCGACTATCTGTGTCGTGTCGGTTAGGATGGAGGATACTGGAGGTTACCGGCGTGTCAGTGGTGACTCAACTTTGCTGATTCCCGACTATCTGTGGCGTGTCGGTTAGGATGGAGGATACTGGAGGTTGCCGGCGTGTCAGTGGTGACTCAACTTTGCTGATTCCCGACTATCTGTGGCGTGTCGGTTAGGATGGAGGATACTGTCGGGTGACGGAGCGTGGAGTGTGCCGGCGTGTCAGAGGTGACTCAACTTTGCTGATTCCCGACTATCTGTGGCGTGTCGGTTAGGATGGAGGATACTGTCGGGTGACGGAGCGTTGAGTGTGCCGGCGTTTCAGTGGTGACTCAACTTTGCTGATTCCCGACTATCTGTGGCGTATCGGTTAGGATGGAGGGTACTGTCGGGTGACGGACCGTGGAGTGTGCCGGCGTGTCAGTGGTGACTCAACTTTGCTGATTCCCGACTATCTGTGGCGTGTCGGTTAGGATGGAGGATACTGTCGGGGCGACGGACCGTGGAGTGTGCCGGCGTGTCAGTGGTGACTCAACTTTGCTGATTCCCGACTATCTGTTTGGATCTGTGCGAACACAGATTCTTTCGTGCACTTTCACAAATGTCTTTTAACACGTTTACCTCTCTTTTTCCATATTATTTTACGTTTTTTTTAAAGAAAAGCAGTATTTATATTATTGTTGTTTATTAGTTTTTATAAAATTGTTTATTAGTCTGAGTAGGTCATTATTTAAGGTTTGTAGCAAGAGTATTTAGATTTTTAACAAGAACTCTAAGTGGTAACTAAGTAATGCTTCTAAGTGTTATATCGCTTACATGGTTGTAAGGAAGTATCGATCATAAAATAAACGACACTGAGATGGGATTTTGGAAGAATAAGTGTGTTATCAAAGTGGATAGGTTTAGAAATGAGGACGTTATGAAGATAAATAATTTAAAGACGGTTTGACCTAGATGCATTAACGCTTTGGCGCGGGCGTGTGAAGAGAGAGGCAGGGGTAAGGTGGGGAAGGAAATTGCAGAATGGAGTCCGGTGGTTACACTAAGGGAGGGCGACCCTGACAATCGTTTTGAGACAAGATGGATGAGTCCATGAATACTAGAGGTCAGAAAGATGATTTGAAGGTTGAAGAGGACCAGAGAAGAGGTTGAAAGAAGGGCGTTTAAGCCAGGTGTAAAATCTAAGTATAGCCTACGTGTAAGGATAATTTAGAAGCAAAACCCGTCCTCAAATAACAATGTTGGTTTTATTGCTTCCTGTCAGTCTTAAACAATAAAACAATGATGTAAATAAATAAAACTTCTTGAACACACAAAACGCTTTTATTTATGTCCTGATGCATTCGATTGCAAGCCAATAATCTTTAGACGAAATTACTGCACGATAATTTCCTCTGAAGATGATTGCTTTGGAATCGAAATGTGCATCAAGACATAAATAAAAAGTATTTGTGGTTTAAGAAATTCTATTTGTTTATAAAAAAAAATTACACCACAGTTGCTTCAAATTATTAATAAAACAGTAGTTTAAAACAAAACATTAGTAACAAAAAATGTTATAAATTATAACTTACAAACAAAAAAAACTTGTTTAAACAATTTAATAAACAAAATAAAGTCAGAATGAAAAAATGTACCTATTTATACTTAATCGAGAAAGGTTTTTGGCTTACGCCTTTTGTTTTACGGTAATTTTTAAATCAAATTAAAACCTCCATTAGGCCTATTAAAACAAGTAATATAAGCAAAAATAATTGAAGTCAAATCCTACTTGACCCAACAAACAAAAATGTTATTTTAGTTACTTTTTATTAAATAATTACAATTAATATAAATTAAGTAACATACTCTATGGGTTAAAACAGCTGTTCTACCACTTAAACCTACAATATAAAATCAGCTGTTTTATGAAATCAGAGCATTTTTTTAAAGCCAGATGGGACGAAATAACTATATACACACCTTGTCCCTTTTTTCCCAATGCAAAAGTATAAACTAATAAAAGGAATTGAAAAAATAAAAATTAATAAATATTAAAGCAAAAATAAATAAGTAATAATATATCACTAGTAGAAATTTTTAACTGTATTTTCAACATGCATAATCCCAAAAAGTGATATACTTACGTTATTTGGAACCATATTAACTCTCTCGAACTGTGTCACGTTGCCTGTAACCGAATGCTTTTGTTCTCAAACCTCCCGCTCATCATATCTGTGAATCATTTAGCATCCGAAGACATCATTAAATATTCGCTCAACGCTAAAATAGGGTAATTGGGCACGCTACTGTCCCCACCTGCGTTGGAGGACGGGGATGTCGTCCACTTCTGGTGTACAGGTTCTGGAGTTGCACACATTTATCGTATTTATTACATATTGTATATATTTCGCTACCGTGGCATCCCTAGGCAATGCCAAGCTTTTAGGCGTCATCTGTATTTTTTTTAAACGGGATTAACAAAGTAAGACATTTGTGTCAAAATAGGAATGTTATTTATAAAAATAAGTAAATAAATTACAAATACAGTCCGCTTCTCATTGGCATTAAAAGGTGAATATGTTGAGTGGTGTTGAATTGGCCTCTTCTCAATCTTGTCTAATGCTTTCATGTTACGAAGAGTGCTTTTAATTATACTAGTAATCTTAGATGGATAAATTCTTCATTGTGTTATAAATTATAAGTTGTTTGAAACGCATACCTCAAGGTAATGTTAGTAAACAATTACATTAGCGTTGTTTAAAGGATAACTAGTCTTAAAGTTTAGTCAACAGAAGCAATGCGCGTTCAAGTAATTACGTACTACGAGATGTACAGGAGAAAAGAATCTAATTAAAACTTATATATTGTAGTGTTTGTACTTGTCGGTCATCATTTACGCGGGTGTCGCGAAAAAAGTGACCATTACGGTTTCTCTACCTGCGCCTAGAGTCTTAATCTTCAGTGAAATGAGCGACCACCACAGAATTATACGTGCTCTGGGTATTCCACACTCTTCGTAAGACAGTTTGAACTGTGTTTTTTTTTTATACATTAATTCTGATTTCCATCACACTTCACCAGTTTTTGGGCTGGCTAAATGATAATAAATCAATTTTATCATTAAGGCGGGTTTGAAATCAGCCTTAAGGGAGGTCTCCCCAGGGATTATTTTATATTTGTTTTATAATGTTTTGTTACGATTTATAGTGTTTTTTATAATATTTTTAAAAAAATATTCACCTAAGTTTATATTTATATCTGTATTTTTGTATGTTCCTCTTTTTTACGATCGTAAACTAAATCCAGGTTTGGAAGGAAGGAGAGAGTACGGAGACAAGCCTTTATGTCACCATTTTCTTCATTGTTGGTTCAACAGCTGTATCCACTTTCTTATACTTCAGCTTTGTTCGTTTTCCTTCCATGTTTAACTATAATTGACAGTGGAAGTGTAGTTTGGTAGCTTATTTCGCGCATCTTGGATTGGGTATCCTTACGTTAAATGGCCTTGGTGTCGGTAGGGGTAGCTTGGTCGCTTATTTCGCACATCCCGAATTCAGTATTTCTGAGTTGACTTGATGGCGGTAGGGGTAGCTTGGTTCCATATTTCGCTCATCTCGGATTCGGTATCCCTGGGTTAAATGACCTTGGTGGCGGTAGGGGTAGCTTGGTCGCTTATTTCGCACATCCCGAATTCAGTATTTCTGAGTTGACTTGATGGCGGTAGGGGTAGCTTGGTTCCATATTTCGCTCATCTCGGATTCGGTATCCCTGGGTTAAATGACCTTGGTGGCGGTAGGGGTAGCTTGGTCGCTTATTTCGCACATCCCGAATTCAGTATTTCTGAGTTGACTTGATGGCGGTAGGGGTAGCTTGGTTCCATATTTCGCTCATCTCGGATTCGGTATCCCTGGGTTAAATGACCTTGGTGGCGGTAGGGGTAGCTTGGTCGCTTATTTCGCACATTCCGAATTCAGTATTTCTGAGTTGACTTGATGGCGGTAGGGGTAGCTTGGTTCCATATTTCGCTCATTTCGGATTCGGTATCCCTGGGTTAAATGACCTTGGTGGCGGTAGGGGTAGCTTGGTCGCTTATTTCGCACATCCCGAATTCAGTATTTCTGAGTTGACTTGATGGCGGTAGGGGTAGCTTGGTTCCATATTTCGCTTATCTCGGATTCGGTATCCCTGGGTTAAATGACCTTGGTGGCGGTAGGGGTAGCTTGGTCGCTTATTTCGCACATCCCGAATTCAGTATTTCTGAGTTGACTTGATGGCGGTAGGGGTAGCTTGGTTTCATATTTCGCTCATCTCGAATTCGGTATCCCTGAGTTGAATGACCTTGGTGTCGGTAGGGGTAGTTTCGTCGCTTAGTTCGCACATCTCGGATTCGGTATCCCTGGGTTGAATGATCTTGGTGGAGGTAGGGGTAGCTTGGTCGCTTATTTCGCACATCCCGGATTCAGTATCCCTGGGTTGACTTGGTGGCGGTAGGGGTAGCTTGGTCCCATATTTCGCTCATCTCTAATTCGGTATCCCTGGGTTGACTTGGTGGCGGTAGGGGTAGCTTGGTCGCTTATTTCGCACATCCCGGATTCAGTATCCCTGGGTTGACTTGGTGGCGGTAGGGGTAGCTTGGTCCCATATTTCGCTCATCTCGGATTCGGTATCCCTGGGTTGAATAACCTTGGTGGCGGTAGGGGTAATTTGGTCGTTTATTTCATAGATTCTTTACGTGCTATTTATCTTATTTTATCTATCTCTTAGTTTATGTACTGAGATGTGCGCCCGCAAAATAGAGGATTGGATAATAAGTAAACGCAATACTGTGGTGAGGAAATCCCCAGGCTGTTGGTAGATTTATTAGTATTGGTTCCTCGGGAAATATCTGGTGCTTAGACACTACAGAAGTTCCGTAACTGAGGCTATTCTGTATCGATTCTTCCACTCACTCGCACATTTTATAATGCTATTTAACAGTTTATGTTTCTATTAATTAAGCCTTTCAAATAACATAATGACAACATTTACAAAACCATTTAGAAACAATATTTTTGTAGTAAAAAAAAAAAATGAGTTTCTTGTTTGGAGGAATATTGAGTTTTTTTACTGTAGCACACAAATAAGGCACCTTCTGGGGCACCTTCCTGACATTAAAATACTCGCAAATAATTGCCTCAATCTTGACCATGGTAATGAATTATTTGGATTATTTGTTGGTTATTTCTTTATAAAACTTTTAATAAACACAAAATTTACTATTGAATATTGAAAAATATTCATATTGTAAATCGTTACAAAAACCTATTTATATGACTATTACTATGGTGGTTAGTGGGTAAGATTTATGAGTTACTGAAAAAAAAAAATTTATAGCATAATTTATTTATTTTGCAAATTTGTATAATTACAGTAGTTCTAACGTCGCGCCCGTACTGAAGAGACAAGAAACTGACAAGCATCATGTTCGGTGGATTCAATCCGACAAGGGTTTTGTCAATGTTAGTTTCTTGATTTACGACCAGCCGTGAGTTTCTTAACTCCAAAAATAAATCATAAATGTTTGTTTATTGTTTCTTCTTGCTAAAAATATCCGCCAAATATAAATTAGGTGACTTAACTTTAAGATAGAAAAGATGGACCCAATCTTCACAAGTCGCTAACTTTATATTTTTTTATACTCCTTACTGAAATGCCGGATTAATGAAGGTGCCAGGATATAAGTTGTCAGAGAACTTGAAGCACCCGACTATAAGATCCAGGATTACTGAAAGCGCCTGACTATAAGGAGTCGGATTACTGAATGTGTTAAACTAAAGGATGCCGGAAAACTGAAAGCTTCGAACTACAACATGCCGAATTACTGATAAGGCCACACTCCAAGGAGGCGGATTACTGATAGTGCCCGACACTAAACAGCTGGATTACTTGTTGTGTCATGCTGTAAGTCCTTTGATTACTGAAATTGCCGGGCTATAAATTACCGAATTATTGGGGTTTTACTGCACTTCCAAAAACATCCCAAGACGTAAGTGTGCACTATTTAAATAATTATTTACTATAGGTATGTGTAGATACGGGTTACTTTATATAATTGGTAATTTTCACAACTATTGCCTATTCATAATGTTTACAACTATTGCCTATTCATAATATGTACAAATATTGCCTATTCGTAATATGTACAACTATTGCCTGTTCGTAATGTGTACAACTATCGCCTATTCTTAATGTTGTAACACTCTTAAAAATAAGGTGTTACATATAAATTCATTTATATATTTGATTTTTATTTAATAATTATATCATTCCAATATAAAAGAAAATTTTTGTTTTATTGGTTTACATTGTGAAGCTAGCATAGATAGTAGCGCCCATAGCGGGTAAAAATGCAAAATATCGTACGAGTGGTAAGTTGGGGTAATTAACCCACATCACCTCATGTGACGTGAGCATGGTCTGATATCGCCAGATCCAATGCACCAATCGAAAAATTCGAAATAATAATCAGGGGTGGGAAGTTCCGTTGGCGTGTCCTTGCAGAAACCCCATTTCTCGAGAGGTTCTTGAACAGAACAGACGTGATGGCATTTTCGGACGTAACCTAGAAATTTATAAGCTCCAGTATTCAAAATTTAAGATGTCAAGGCCGGTACCAAATTTTATTAACGAGCTAAAAGAAGAAGTCAGAAGCGATTATTTATGTATTTCAAATGAGTAAAAGTTAATATCATTTTGGTTTAAGTGCGCTTATTTGCAAGAGCGACGTGTTAAGTGTTTAGTGATTCCAAAAGCCATGGGCAATGTTTAATATGTGTTAAAGTGTTTTAAAAATAAGTAATGTGCACAAGCAGGTACGTTTTAGATGATAATAAAGAAAATGTATTTTAATGTTAACTAAGTTGAAGAATTTTTAATTGATAAACGGTTAACACATGAACGGTAGAAATTGTCCTTTGAATATTCATTTCAAAATTAATTTGGAAAAACTTAAGTTACTATCTTGTCGATATATATATAAATTTTAAAGGTTAATAAGTAATTAAAATGTATGAAATAACTAGCAGTAATTAATAGTAAATTACTCGACACATTGCTGTCATTTGTTCTTTTGTAATTTGTGATTGATTAATAAATTGTATGACTTTGTATTTTAAAAATTTAAATTCTTATTTCACAAGTAAACTAGAACGTTACAATCTTTCAGTTTTCATTTCGAGTAACCTAGTTCTATCTTCCAAAGATATCAGAAGATCGTTTACAGAAAGACATTATTACGCCTGGCTGAAACGGAGAACTAGATAGAGCCCTGGTTAAGTAAGGTAATTAATTTGTTAATTAGTAATTAACACACATTTTTAATAAAGCCCTGATGAATAATTACCCCAGGAAAAAAGGCTCAACCGTTACAATGTGTACAACTATCGCCTGTTCATAATGCGTACAGCTATTGCCTATTCATAATGTATACAAATATTGCCTATTCATAATGTTTACAACTATTGCCTATTCATAATGTGTACAAATATTGCCTATTCATAATGTGTACAAATATTGCCTATTCATAATGTGTACAAATATTGCCTATTCATAATGTGTACAACTATTGCCTGTCCGTAATGAGTACAACTATTGCCTATTCATAATGTGTACAACTATTGCCTATTCATAATGTGTACAACTATTGTCTATTCATAATGTGTACAACTATTGCCTATTCATAATGTGTACAACTATTGCCTATTCATAATGTGTACAACTATTGCCTATTCATAATGTGTACAACTATTGCCTATTCATAATGTGTACAACTATTGTCTATTCATAATGTGTACAACTATTGCCTATTCATAATGTGTACAACTATTGCCTATTCATAATGTGTACAACTATTGCCTATTCATAATGTGTACAACTATTGCCTATTCATAATGTGTACAACTATTGCCTATTCATAATGTTTACAACTATTGCCTATTCATAATGTGTACAACTATTGTCTATTCATAATGTGTACAACTATTGCCTATTCATAATGTGTACAACTATTGCCTATTCATAATGTGTACAACTATTGCCTATTCATAATGTGTACAACTATTGCCTATTCATAATGTGTACAACTATTGCCTATTCATAATGTGTACAACTATTGCCTATTCATAATGTGTACAACTATTGTCTATTCATAATGTGTACAACTATTGCCTATTCATAATGTGTACAACTATTGCCTATTCATAATGTGTACAAATATTGCCTATTCATAATGTGTACAACTATTGCCTATTCATAATGTGTACAACTATTGCCTATTCATAATGTGTACAAATATTGCCTATTCATAATGTGTACAACTATTGCCTATTCATAATGTGTACAACTATTGCCTATTCATAATGTGTACAACTATTGCCTATTCATAATGTGTACAACTATTGCCTATTCATAATGTGTACAACTATTGCCTATTCATAATGTGTACAACTATTGCCTATTCATAATGTGTACAACTATTGCCTATTCATAATGTGTACAACTATTGCCTATTCATAATGTGTACAACTATTGCCTATTCATAATGTGTACAAATATTGCCTATTCATAATGTGTACAACTATTGCCTATTCATAATGTGTACAACTATTGCCTATTCATAATGTGTACAACTATTGCCTATTCATAATGTGTACAACTATTGCCTATTCATAATGTGTACAACTATTGCCTATTCATAATGTGTACAACTATTGCCTATTCATAATGTGTACAACTATTGCCTATTTATAATGTGTACAACTATTGTCTATTCATAATGTGTACAACTATTGCCTATTCATAATGTGTACAACTATTGCCTATTCATAATGTGTACAACTATTGCCTATTCATAATGTGTACAACTATTGCCTATTCATAATGTGTACAAATATTGCCTATTCATAATGTGTACAACTATTGCCTATTCATAATGTGTACAACTATTGCCTATTCATAATGTGTACAAATATTGCCTATTCATAATGTGTACAAATATTGCCTATTCATAATGTGTACAACTATTGCCTATTCATAATGTGTACAACTATTGCCTATTCATAATGTGTACAACTATTGCCTATTCATAATGTGTACAAATATTGCCTATTCATAATGTGTACAACTATTGCCTATTCATAATGTGTACAACTATTGCCTATTGCTATTCCTGTAAATGTGACAGGTTTTTATTTTGCTTTGGTTTTTTCAGGCATGGGACTAAAGGATATCTTGTCCTCCCCCTCACAACAATGTTAATTCTACATTGACGCAGCTGTAAAATTCTCTTTACAGGGGTGAGTATTCAGAAAGTAAAGTTTAGAGGTTTTGGTTTAAACATTTGCTCAAAAATGTCGACAAAAGATTGTGAGCGTAAATTGTATCTTTAAATTAATTTATTATGATGTATTTCTGGTATTTGATGTGTGTTTGTGTGTGTGCGTGTGTGTGTTTGTGTGCTTGCGCGTGCGCGTTTGTGGAACATACCCATGATAAGATTTCAGTAACTTATGGTAGTGCACCAGTAAGTTGTGGTGCTTTGACAAATCAGATTCCGCCAATCGCGTCGCTCTCACAAGGCAGGCCGCTAATTAACCAATCGGCCTCCTATTATTATCTGGCTTGTGAGAGTGGAACTAGGTCACGAGGACTCAGTGACGTTTCCAGGAAAAGTACTAGTGACAGTTCCTTTTGTTACTCTGATACTGGAAATCCACTAACCTCATATAATTAGGCTCAAAGTAAAGATGCATCAGATGTTTTCCTATGTAGGCCTACACACATTCTAATCGTTATCAATAAGGCGAAGAAGCCATAAGCTTTATCGAGAGGTTCTTCTGGTACTTAAAATTCTGAACGAACACGTTCTTTTAACGTTTTATTTAAAATATTACAATTTCATAATACAATTCATTGTCACAATTTATGTCTTGAAATTTTGCTCCTAATAGTATTATTAAATAAACATTAAAAATTCCCAAAATTAATCATTAATAGTTTAAGGCATTAACAAGTAGGTATGTTAGATAACTAAATTTACCGTAAACGTATTCAGAAATATAAATTTCCTCAAATATATATTTTGCAATACAGAAATACAACATAACCTACGAATAACGCATCTATGAAGTAAAGTTACCAATTCATTTAATTAAATCTACAATATATCTGAATATGTAAGAAATTGTATGACATTCCGGTAATCTTCGAGAACAGTTCCTTAATTTTATACAGTATCTTCTTTGTGACGTCATATCTCTACATTTATAATCCTTTAAGAAAAAATACTAAGCGCCTAAAGTGGTCAATAGTTCAAACACTATTTTAACTCCATCATTTATAAATGTTTTTAAAATAAAAACATATTAGATTGACATAAATAATACAATTTCCGTCACGTTATGCTATGAGTCACCACAAAGTGAATTAAATGATAACATATGATTTCATGCAACAGCTGATTTTATGTTGTATGTACATTATGTTGTAAAACAACTGTTTTAACGCATATGTTATGTTATATTACTTGTCGAACATCGTTAAGGGGAAGGACAATTGTTAGTTTTTATCATTTAATAAATATATTAATTTATTTAAAATTTGATAAATCTCAATACAAATAGTTCAATATAACTATAATAATAAGCTATGTATTTTTAATCCAATTTTTGAATAAAAAAACATTCTTAGGCGCGACTAATAGCAAATGTTTAGGTAATTTCTCATTGCGCAAAATTAAATGTTTTTCTCAGTTCAATATTTCTGTAGACGTGGTTATAAATCTTTTTAGTTCTGTCGGTATTCAGATAAAATCGGGACAGTTTCAGATGTCTCAGGATATTTTTTCCTGCAGCAAGAAGACTGTTAACTTTAAAAATTTTAATTCTTCCTATTTTTTATACGTATTTTGTGCAATAAAAATTAACGGATTTTATAGTTTTGGTTTTATAAAAAACATACTGCAACTGTTACTGTTTATTTACTATAATGATTTGATAGTCTGTTTTTTAGGGTATTGTAGTGTAAATTTACTTCTGTTTACATATCTGGAGTAGTTTATGATATCCCTACAATTTCACGAGCGTGTATTATTTGTGTGTTTTGAGGCTAATTAATTCCTTCTGTTAGTTTATACTTTCCTTATACATATCTTGTTTATACTCTCCTTATACACATCTTGTTTATACTCTCCTTATACACATCTTGTTTATACTCTCCTTATACACATCTTGTTTGTATTCTCCTTATACACATCTTGTTTATACTCTCCTTATACACATCTTGTTTGTATTCTCCTTATACACATCTTGTTTATACTCTCCTTATACACATCTTGTTTGTATTCTCCTTATACACATCTTATTTGTATTCTCCTTATACACATCTTGTTTGTATTCTCCTTATACACATCTTGTTTATACTCTCCTTATACACATCTTGTTTATACTCTCCTTATACACATCTTGTTTATACTCTCCTTATACACATCTTGTTTGTATTCTCCTTATACACATCTTGTTTGTCTTCTCCTTATACACATCTTGTTTGTATTCTCCTTATACACATCTTGTTTGTATTCTCCTTATACACATCTTGTTTGTATTCTCCTTATACACATCTTGTTTATACTCTCCTTATACACATCTTGTTTATACTCTCCTTATACACATCTTGTTTATACTCTCCTTATACACATCTTGTTTGTATTCTCCTTATACACATCTTGTTTATACTCTCCTTATACACATCTTGTTTGTATTCTCCTTATACACATCTTGTTTATACTCTCCTTATACACATCTTGTTTGTATTCTCCTTATACACATCTTGTTTGTATTCTCCTTATACACATCTTGTTTGTATTCTCCTTATACACATCTTGTTTATACTCTCCTTATACACATCTTGTTTGTATTCTCCTTATACACATCTTGTTTATACTCTCCTTATACACATCTTGTTTATACTCTTCTTATACAGATCTTGTTTATACTCTCCTTATACACATCTTGTTTATACTCTCCTTATACACATCTTGTTTATACTCTCCTTATACACATCTTGTTTATACTCTCCTTATACACATCTTGTTTATACTCTCCTTATACACATCTTGTTTATACTCTCCTTATACACATCTTGTTTATACTCTCCTTATACACATCTTGTTTATACTCTCCTTATACACATCTTGTTTATACTCTCCTTACACACATCTTGTTTATACTCTCCTTATACACATCTTGTTTATACTCTCCTTATACACATCTTGTTTATACTCTCCTTATACACATCTTGTTTATACTCTCCTTATACACATCTTGTTTATACTCTCCTTATACACATCTTGTTTATACTCTCCTTATACACATCTTGTTTATACTCTCCTTATACACATCTTGTACATATTTTCAAGCGGTAATAAAATACTTTCTATTCATCCACTCAAATAAATTTCTTTAAACTTGTAGTGGATGACTCTTGATGTTAATTGAGTTTTTTCAAATATTAATTAAATTTAAAAGGAATAAATTTTAGTTTTATATGAGAGAAAATTTTTTTACAAAGTGACATTGCATACATTATAGTTATTCCGTCTCATTAGGCTTAAAATAAGCAATAACATATGATTTCATAAAACAGCTGATTTTATGTGACAGGTTATGTGGTAGAACAACTGTTTTAACCCATAGGTTTTGTTACTTTATTTATAATTATTTAATTAAAGTAATGAAAATGAAAAATGTTTTAGTTGACTTTGGTAGGAATTGACATTTTGTACGAAGGAAAATACGGTCAAGCCTTAAACTGTTTTACCATAAAAACAAAATCTCTTACATTTAACAAAAAAATTAAAACTGTTAGTATAGGTTTTTCAATTATTAATCATTCAGGTAATTAGATTTAATGAATTAATTCTAGTTTTATATGGGAGAAAAACTTTTAAACAAAAGAGGCAAGGTGTGCAATATAGTTGTTTCGTCCCATTTGACTTAAAATAAGTGATAACATATGATTCCATAAAACACCTGATTTTATGTTATAGGTTATGTGCTATAACAGCTGTTTTAACGCATAGGTTATACTATAATTGAAAGGCACTTAAATAAGTGAATACGTAAGGGTACATGCCTACTATTCACTTAGTTAAGTATATTCTAAAATGGAAAGAATTCAAAAATTTACAACAAGCAACACTGCTTAGATTATGTTACTTTATTTAAATTAATTAACAAAACGGAAGTAAAATTAACTATTCCTATGTAGGAATTGCCTTTACAGAGATTTTGTTTATATTTTTTTTTTACATTGTACTGACATTCGCGCTTAGTGGACTTGCCGGGAATTGTTTAGCCTTGATAAGGAAGTCCTTGGCCATTGGCTTGACGATTGAGGTCACTGGGCTGCACTGCGCCGTTACAGTATCTTCTTCCAGCTCGGCCGTATTACATTACGTATTTCATTAGCTTTTACATTTTGTTTCCTTTGTATATTTTATTTTCAATATCAAATGTTTTAGCACTAAATAACTTAATCTACGATTTTGTTTTTTATTTATTTACAAAATTGTATCTATAACTTATATAGTTTTATTGATTTTGATATTATATGTATATATAATATGATGCAAACATATTAAATATGCAAAATCAGGACTAATATTTTTTTTAAATTGTTCTCATTTATCAAATAATGGACAACTCTTATTTACGCAGGAAATGATGAAACAACTAAAATATCTAATGATAAAAATAAAAGAATAACGTTTAAGAAATAGCTATTTAAAATGTTAAAAATTACAATAAAGATAATGTCCGTGATAAAAATAGAATATAAAATAAAATGTGACGATTGCTCTAAATATTAAGGCAGGTTTATTTACGTGTCGGGCATGCAAAACGTGCGATGTATCCAGTATATAGGCCTACACACTACGATTTTCCTTCCGCCCCCTACCTCAGTTCCAATCTTAAATTTACGAATGGCCTTGTTTCTGATGGGGGCGTCATTAATCACACCACATTTTACGAGAAGTTGAACTTCAATGAACTAAAAATTCCAAAACTAATTTTAGAATTCGGTTTGGGTTCTTGAATTTGTGGGTGATGAGGCTTTCGCAATGCGCTCGGATCTCATCAAACCGAACAACCCAGAGTCTCTAAATTTGGAGTAGAAGGATTTTCAACTTCCTCATATCAAGAGGGTGACGTGTAGTTTTTGTGTATCTCTGGTCTGTAAACATATTGTCGAAATATAGCCTATTGTGTTTGAAAAAGTTGTTTTTACTTGTTGTTTTAGTTCATCAAAACAAGGCGCCTCGTCATCGTTTATAGTTTCTCGTGACACATCTTGATCATTTAAAAATTCCATTAGGTGCAACAAAGAGGGTTTGTATACGTATTCTTCTTAAATACCAGAGATTTCTAATGCCCTCAATTTTTTAAAACATTTTGTAAACCGATCTCAACGAGTTTAATTTTTTTGAAACTGTCCCTCTATTTCCCAATGTGTCTATTTCTTTCTATTTTTATAAGTTCCTCATACGTGATTTTTTTTTATTACGTTCACTATATATAGTCTTTATTTTTCACTTACCACAGACACAGAAAAACTTATATATTACAATGAATTCCCTGAGGAATTGTGTGTACATTGCCGGAAGTCCGACATTATTAGGTTTTGTGGGGGAAAGGACGCGAACTCGAGTGGAGCTAGTCGTGAACCGAGACAGGATGTCTTGTCTAAACATGAGTCTACACCTTACGTTTGGCTCGAACCGTTCTCGCAAAATGGTGCTTTTCTCATAAGTTCTTGAATCTGACCTTGGATTACATTTCGATTCGACAAGTAGTACTTTTTGCTGTTTACACGCCACGTTATATTGGATAGGATTTCTCCTGTCCCACAATAACACGTTTTACAAATACATATAAACCGTCCTTTGTATAGGACTAACGACAAAGAAAATGAATGTCAAACGCGAGGAGGATTTTAAAGCTCACACACTCACACACGCGCACACATACAAACACACGAACACGTAGGCCTACACACACACGCGCGCGCGCGCGCGCACACACACACACACACACACACACACACACACCACACCAAATTTCAGAAGCTGGCGTTTGGGGTTGCAGACCTCGGTAAGAGGGCAATAGGAGGATGGAGGTGTTCGAAAATCATTTTCAAAGACATCGACCAGTGGAAAATACATAAATGTGAAAAAACATGACTGGAAAAGGATTAATTATTTTGTTACTTACTAATACTTTTCAATGTATAGTGTAAATAATAACAAATGTAAATAGGGCGTTCACGGAAGCGTGCTAAAAGGATTATCTAAGGTTTGGGTCGGGTAGGCCGTGAGTGATGAGCGATGACGATAGTGCCTGATGTTTTATAGACGACGAATACACAAACTAAGAGCCATGTGCTAGCTTATAAAATTCGACCTGTAGTATCGAAGTCTTCCATAATATAGCAATGTGGGTCGAAGACGAGGGAATACTTGTGGCTTTATGCCGTCGAAGGTAGACTTTAAGCGTGTCGAGACGTTCATTCTTTCTTGTTTGGAAGCGTGTCACGGCCAAACTGAATATGCGGCGCTACTGTGCGATTGATTCTAAGCCACGTCGCAACAGTTTGTATTTAATTACAGGCGAACAAATGCGTCTGGTCTCATTACACACTTGCCTAATCCGAATCGATCCCGCCCATTTATCATCCACGAATGCCTGCCGTAGCGGGACAAGCTGTCGAGAGCGGAATCGATTAAAGCGGCGCACAGAACGGCCGAGAACGTTTATTAACTGTGACAAAATGAAAGAGCTATTGTTGGAGGAGTCTCCTCCTCGCCCTCTCCCGCAGCCAAGAAAAACCAATAATACATCGTGGATTGCGGGATTTATCCGCTCTTGTTATTTCCTTTCTCCAATTCCTTGAGTCCGGTTTCAAAGCGTAACTGTGAAAAGATTAAGGTTGGGAATCACCGTTCGTTTAAAGCGATCAAGTTCGCAATGGTTGTTAGTTCTAATTACAGTAATACAGTATGTACAGTAATGCAGTACAGTAATACAATATGTACAGTAATGCAGTACAGCAATACAGTATGTACAGTAATGCAGTACAGTCAGTACAGTATGTACAATAATGCAGTACAGTAATACAGTATGTACAGTAATGCAGTACAGTAATACAGTATGCACAGTAATGCAGTACAGTAATACAGTATGTACAGTAATGCAGTACAGCAATACAGTATGTACAGTAATGCAGTTCAGTTAGTACAGTAATGCAGTACAGTATGTACAATAATGCAGTACAGTTAGTACAGTAATGCAGTACAGTATGTACAGTATTGCAGTACAGTAATGCAGTACAGTTAGTACAGTAATGCAGTACAGTTAGTACAGTAATGCAGTACAGTTGGTACAGTAATGCAGTACAGTTAGTACAGTAATGCAGTACAGTTGGTACAGTAATGCAGTACAGTTAGTACAGTAATGCAGTACAGTATGAAGTAATTATACGATAATATATATTATTATATATAATATATATTATTATAATATAGGCCCTAATATATAATAATTAATGTATATTATATTATATTATATTATGTTATATAGATGTAGATCTATTTATTCGGGGTTCTCTACCTTTCTGGCTCTACGCCTCTGTGTTTAAATTTGACAATAAATCGCTACTTCCCGTCAATTATAATTGGTCAAGAACAACAATATGAGTATGAAACTGACTATGGTTAGGTTAATTATTTATAAGATAAGAACTTTAACCTTTAATATAAATATATTTAAACGTACATCTGATAATGCTGCAACCCTAAAGTGATAGACTTTATTCGGGACTTGCACAATATATATCTAAAAAAAAGTTTTAAAATTGTAAAACATAGGCGCACACACTTAGACACACACTCACACTTTCCAAAACAGCTTCATTGTATTCACTTATCACTTACATTTTAATGTACTTAAACAGGAATCTTACTTAGTATAATTGCGATTCGACTTTCGAAGACAGCTCTAAAATGAGACCACTGTTATAAATATATTCTCGAATGTCGACTGGCAAGTATACCAAGTAAGATTGTCTACTACAACCCCCGGCCAGTGATGCTCGATGATGGAGATACGACCAATCTTTGAAAGTGAACTCACATACATACCAAGTAAGATTTTTGTTTAAGTACATATAGTGAAGTGAATACAAGAAAACAGTGTTGCAAAGCTACAAATATACATACATACATACATACATACATATATATATATATATATATATATATATGTATGTATGTATGTATGTATGTATGTATGTATGTATGTATGTATGTATGTATATATATATATATATATATATATATATATATATATATATATATATATATATATATATATATATTCTTGTGTATTAATAAAGAACTAAGTCAAAATATAAATACCAAAATTATAATTGAATTTACAATTCAAAGCTTTTCGTTGGCTAACAGTACCAACATCAATATTCCTGATGATGTTGGTACTGTTAGCCAACGAAAAACTTTGAATTGTAAATTCAATTATAATTTTGGTATTTGTATTTTGACTTAGTTCTTTATACACACACACACACACACACACACACGCACACGCACACACGCACACACGCACGCGCGCGCACACACAACACACAACTCTGTGTGTGTGTGTGTGTGTGTGTGTGTGTGTGTGCGCGCGCGCGCGCGCGCCAACGTGCGTGTAGCAAGAGAGAGCGCGCCTATATACACTATAATATAAATATTTATACTATCTATGTATAAATAAAATAGTTTTAAGTATCCGTGCCTAGCCTAAATAATCATCAAAAGTATACAAAATAAGATATTTCACTAGAAAACTGTTGTGTATTTAATCTTAAAAAATCACAACTTGGTCCACAAAATATTCTGTAGTAAATGAATTCTCACACATTCTTTATTTTCTAATAACTTTTATTTGCAGCTAATTTGAGGAAATAACTCACCTATTCGTTATTAAATGCATGTATTTGTTATTGTTCTTCATTCTTTCTAATTAGTTTACACGCTTATATATATCTTGTTCACGTATTCAATCCCTAATAAAATACTTTTAATTCGTCCATTTAAGTTCAAATACATTTGTTTAACTTGAAGCGGGTGACAATTGATGGGAATACAGTTAGTTTTAAATGGGAGAAAAACCTTTCGCATAGAGGCAATGTATTAAATATAGTTATTCGTCCCATTTGGCTTAAAATGATTTATATCATATGATTTAATAAAACAGCTGTTTTATATTAATGGTATTGTGGTAGAACAGCAGTTTTAACCCATAGGTTATGTCACTTTATTTATATTTATTGTAATTATTTAATAAAAAGTAGCAAGAACAAAATATATCTTTGTTGGCCTAAATAGGAATTGATTTTTTTAAAAAATTTTGTATTGCTCGTTGATGTGTACTTGTAAAACAAAACAAAAAATTGTTTTATTACTTCTTTCTCTATAAAAATTAAAAAACTCCGCTAATAGCTATTTCCATTCACTGTAAAAAACTTTATGCTCTAATATGCCCTTATCCGAAAATCTATTACATTCCACGTGTTTCTCTTTTAAGAAATAATCTAAATCCTAAGCTTTGAGATAAAATAATAAACACGACGACTTGAGCCAGCTGACGACCGTTGCTATCGTAAGTATTGCGTTAAACTTTTCGCAAGCTCCGCTTAATAAAACGCGATAAAGTGAACATGACGTGTTGCGACCTTGAACTTTCTCGCCGAAATGTTAAAGCGTCGCCTAAATGCATTAGGATTTCAATTCTAATGAAACTTAGCAAACCTCCACGCCTGAACTCGTCCAAGAACTGTTAATTGGCTTGACGTGTTTATCCGTCGAGAGAGAGAAAGATTGTGTGTGAAACAAGTGAAAATGTAGAAAATTTAAATTGAATTAGTTTAAGAACAGGTACGAATCTGATCTAAGCATGAAAACGTTTTTATTTAATATAAATATATTAATAATTGAAAAGAAAATAATTGGAATTTATAGATGAGCAGATATATATATATATATATATATATATATATATATATATATATATATATATATATATATGCTGCTAAAAAATGAGTGTTCTGTAATGAGTTCTTGAAAGTCGACTCGCAAATATACCCAGTAAGATTCTAGTTTAAGTATGTTAAGGTGTAAGTGATAGTGAATACAAGAAAACAGTAGGCCTATCGCTAATTTAAAAGAAATATATGTATTTATAATTATCACTTATTAATTAACGTACATAAACAAAAATCTTGCCTTGTGTCTTACCTGGCGAATCGATTTTCGAGAGCTTATTAATTACGTGCTCTTATTTTCAAGCATTTTAGGAGACTAGCGGCTGTAGTAGTAGGCAGCTGTGTGAGAATTCCGTTGTCACGTGGTATAATTCTCACACAACTGTCTACTACAAAAACCGTCAGTCTTCTAAAATGCTTGAAAATAAGAGCACGTAATTAATAGTAATCGAATGTCAACTCGCAGATATACCAAGTAAGATTCTTGTTTAGATACGTTAAAGTGTAATTGATCAGTGAATTCAAGAAAACAGTTTTTGCAAGTTTAAACACATATAATATAACAAAATAAACTATATATATATATATATATATATATATATATATATATATATATATATATATATATATATATATCGCTTCCACTATATGTACTTAAACAAGATTCTTATTTGGTATTTATGCAAGTTAACTTTCAAAGATTGATAATATCTTCATTTTCGAGCATCAATTGAACTGGGTGTTGTAGTAGATTGCCAAGTGTGTGGAATTTCCGTTGTCACGTGGCATAGCGGTACTGTTCTACTTTCAGATTCACTGCACTGTGGGAACCTTTTAAATTTTGTCTATTAGGTTGAATGATTTATCGTTTTTTTATTTTATTTGTGTTTGTTCGTTTGTGACATAATTTTTATGTTTATAAATTTCTAGCTGTTCCCAGATTGTCATTTTGAGGCATTTTTGTACTTTTTTTTTATTAGATATGTGTTTTCTAATGTGGGGAATGTATGTTTGATTTTGATGGCGTGTGTAGCTAAGTTTGAGTTGTACGTTTGAGGTTTGATGCATGCATTGAGGTGTTCTTGATATCTGTCTTTTAATTTCTAATTTGTTTAGCCTATGTATAATTTGTTACTGTCTAGGCATTCGACTTTATATATTCCGTTATTTTAAATGTGGGATATATTTTTTACGGATAGTTTATTGTATTGATTATGTTTCTTGTATGTTTGTAACTAAGTTAATATTGTTATATTTTAATATTTTAGTTTTTCTTTTTATGTTGTATACTGCGTATGTGATTGTGGACTTTTTTGTTGTTCGTGGTTCGTTTTTAGGTTGTTTTAATTTATTTAATATTTTAAAATCTAATTTATCTACAGTTTTTTTTTATGTATCCACTTTTTGCGGTATTTAATATATTATTTGTTTTTCTTTGGCTATATATATATATATATATATATATAAAATACGTACAACATAGGTTATTCAAATACAAGAATATTTATTATTTTATATCCAAAGCTTTTCGTTAGCAAACAGTACCAACAACATCAGGGATGAAAATTACAATAATGTCATACAATAATTACATTATTGTAATTTTCATTCCTGATGATGTTGGTACTGTTTGCCAACGAAAAGCTATGGATATAAAATAATAAATATTCTTGTATTTGAATAACCTATGTTATTTTAAAATATATAAATATATATACATTAACAATAATGTAGGCCAATAAAGAGTTTTTTGTGCAGCTATTAATTTATTTCCAATAAATAGAGTAAGCAACATTTTTAGGGCATATTATTAATTTAATTTAAATAATTTATAATTTTTGTTTATTGGCTCCCTCCTTCTGTTCCTAATGTAACATACAATATATTATGGATTTCGATTGCAGAAATATTGAAAAAATGTTAATTGTAATTGAAAACGTGTTTTTACTTTTTTGCGTTAGAAAAAATGCATTATGATTGTATGTATTAAAGGCAGTTACATTAATTTTAAAATTATGTACATTAAACAAAAATAATAATTTGCTATTAGAGTGGAATCAAATAGATTAAACTACTGGAGGGGCCGAAGTAACTCGTAGATTGTCGAGAGGCTGTAAATTGACTGGATGGCAATGATGAACGCATTCGTTAAAGGTCTTCCTCAATGTAAACAGAACAGAACATTCTAACAAAGTGATTTTACCTTGTAAAGTCCAGCACCACAGCAATGAAAGATCTATGCAGGTTCAAGAGTAAGAAAATTTAAGGATCGGGTAGAAATACTTTACTTTGAGAAGTATGTGCATTTTATGTCAAAAGAAACATTGTAGGCTAGTTGTAATCACTGAGGAAGGCCGAATGACGCATTTCACTTTTTCCTAGAATGTGTTCTAACCAACCGTAGTTTGGTCAAAATAGTATCATAAAATTGTTTTCTCTTTGATGACAAAGGTGGACTTTTCCCTCCAACATAAACATGTTAGGACTTGCAATATTCGTTAAGTTTTTTTTTGGCTTGTGGGAGAAACGCGTCTCAGTAATTTATGTGATCATTAACAGTTGCAATTGTAAATTTGTATTAGTGTCACTGATGATGATTTTTGTTATTGAAACGCGCGTGACAATAAAATATGATGTATTGTGAGTTATTTATTTATAGCTTTAACTCACAAACCAGCTTACTATTGTGTTCTTGGTAAAGCTGGTAAAGCTCTATTGTGTAAGAGTTCTTGGTAAAGCTGGGTTGGGTTAGCCGCTGGTTACTACCCATCCGCCGAACATTAGTCCTTTGCAGGAGTCTCACAGTTTTACTGCTCTGGCTGTGAATCACTTATCTATTTAAACTGACAGTTTTGTTAGTCGGAGCAGTTGTTCCGCGCATGCGCCAACCTTGTTTAAACTTACAGTTTTGTTAGTCCAAGCAGTTGTTCCGCGCATGCGCCAACCTTGTTTAAACTTACAGTTTTGTTAGTCCAAGCAGTTGTTCCGCGCATGCGCCAACCTTGTTTAAACTGACAGTTTTGTTAGTCCAAGCAGTTGTTCCGCGCATGCGAAAACCTTGTTTAAACTGACAGATTTGTTAGTCCGGGAGTTGTTCCGCGCATGCGCCAACCTTGTTTAAACTTACAGTTTTGTTAGTCCAAGCAGTTGTTCCGCGCATGCGCCAACCTTGTTTAAACTGACAGTTTTGTTAGTCCGATCAGTTTTTCCGCGCATGCGCCAACCTTGTTTATACTGACAGTTTTGTTAGTCCGGGAGTTGTTCCGCGCATGCGGCAACCTGTTTATGGCTTAGTCGCATAGTTTCATCACTTGAATCGAATCACAAGCTATACGAACAATCTCTGCTTGGCAGGTTTTTTTATCTGTAACGCAGCAGATATAGCCTGAGCTCTGACCTCCGCGTAGAGAGACGTTAGTAGGTCAGAAGGAGGAGACAGGTTCGACAGAAGATGGGAGTAGTGATTACGGGGATTACTTCCGGATTGGACACCAGTTGTCTCTCTAAATTCTAAACGAACTCCGCACATCTAAAGGTCAGGGCTCAGGCTATATCTGATCAGTAGCTTGTTTATTGTTAAATATAAATGATACATTGATTACAACACATTTACATTTTTTGTGTGGGGTAATTTTAAACGATGTTTAGTCTCTGTTTAAATAGAGGGCAGTTCGTGGAAATATGTTTGGACTGAAAAAATGTTCAGTTTGACGTATTTTCCGCGTCACCGTGTGCAAAGCTATCGATCCTGCGCTATGCCAATTTTCTATTGACTAATCACCTAAACTTTAGTTAACGACTATCCGAACTTTAAATTTGTTAAAACTTACTGTGACGGAATGTTTTCGATCGTTATGTGGCGATCTTCATCAGTGCTTTCTGCTTGAAGATGTTGGGTCAAGCGGTGACGGTTTTAAAGACAGGTTTTCGATAGTATCAAAGAGTATGTGTGATTTTTATTGGGTTTGTTCGTTTAATATGTTTGTATTTTGTGTGTCTGTAAATTTCATATTGTTCTAGTGTGTTGAGATGTGGTCCTTTTTTGTTGATGTGTAGGATTTCTAGGTTATGGTGAATGTTTGTGTATTTCAGTCCTGTTTCTTTTATGTGATTGTAAAATGCTGAGTTGGTGTTCTGTTTGTGTTGACGTTTTCATACTTCTGCAGAGAGCGAATAAAGTCAATACAACTACTGAACATATAATATTGCTTAATTATCTTTCTTTACAATCTGCGATAGAAAGAAAAGTAAATAGTTTTCCTATCATGAGAAACGGTATTTTCATGTTACTCGGAAAGTCTTTCAATATTCTAATCAAGCTTCAACCCTTCCTCCGCATTTCCCTGAAATTGGAGTTTAACGCTTTTAAAGAGAACTACCCTTGAGGCAAGACTTTATTTCGTGTAAAAGTATATTTATAGACGTCCCTTCCTCCAGCTTTTGTGACTTAATAGTTGGTGAAATATTGTTATTTGTAGGAAATACTTTCACAGGATTTTTACGTGGAAATTCTAAGCTCAGTCAATTCAGAATACAGGAATTAAAATTTTCAATTCCTTCTATTAGTTCACACTCTTTTTATATAGTTAAAATTTTAAATCATTAACAAAATACTTTTTACTATCCACTCGAATTCAAATACTTGTTTCGCAACTTATAGTGGATGACAGTTGATGTTAATACAGATTTTTTCAAATACTAATTAATCAATTTAATTTAATTATTTAATTTTAGTTTTATATGGGAGAAAAACTTTTCACAAAAGGTTCAAGGTATGCAATGTAGTTATTTCGTCCCATTTGGCTTAAAATAAGAGATAACATACTATTTCATAAAACAGCTGATTTTTTGTTATAGGTTATGTGTTAGAACAGCTGTTTAAACGCAAACAGTAACTGCAATTAACTGTAATTATTTAATATAAAGCAACAAAAAATAAATTTTTCCTCTATTGACCTGAGTAGTAATTGATTTTAAAAAATTTGTTTACATCAAGTGGAAATGTTTTCATTTGTTTAAAGAGACAACCACATCGCTGTAGGTCGAAAACGTAGGTCTTCTGTCCCTCATGAAACTAGTTTGTACGTTATTCTTTTGCTACCACATCGAAAAATAAAAACCTCAAAACCCAGATTTTCGTAATTTTATTGTGTGCATTTTTATTTTAAAAATTTGTCTTGCAAATAAAGATAAATTACGTATTATTAATTTTTCGTACGTTTTATGGTGAAGAGTTTTATGTAAAAAAATTGGGAAGGCCATTGGCAAGAAAATAACGATCACGAGCCACGTGCTCAAGGGGTCATCCATTACGCAGCCATCGCGTCTGCCAATACGTTGCAACTCGGTATTATTGCGCCCAGCTAACCGTGCATTTACTCCCGCTTTCTCGTATACTACCACTTCTGAAAACATATTACATTATCAGAATGTTCTATACATCAACAGCTTCTGCATCCGATATGTCTACACATATTTAAAAATTGTTTATTTTTTACCGAAACAAATTATCATCATAATATTTGCAATAGTCTCATGCAAGTCAGTGTTTTGACAGTCTCTATCATGTTTGTAGGAAAGTATTTTTACTGACTCAACGCAGACTTCCATCTCCAGTCTTGCCTATTGCGATCTCTCAAAGCCAAGTGCACGGTTAAATGGTTCCCATTATACATTTATCGCATCGCACACGGAGAAATCCTATTTTAGCGAAACCAAAATTGTTATCTAAAACGTTTCCAACGTAATGAATCCAAATAAATTAACAAAACCTAATACTAAACAAGTGATAAAGAAAAAAAAATTGGTAGCAAACGAAAAATTAAACTAACTAAAGAAATATAGAAGATATGTATAATTGTAAAACTGAAACAAAATTAATGTTTCAAGTCGATGTAGTTATGCTTAAACCAAATCATTAAAATCGAAATATAGAACGGTAGACCACACGTGCTAGGGAATGTTTTCCTATTATATTATTCCGGATTGTGCTTGTTCTAGGTTCTTCTACATAGCTGCCAAAATAGTAGGTCTACTTTGTCGGGTTCCATTGAACACCCAAGTAAACAGAATAGCAATATAACAGCTTCATTCAAAAACTATTAAAAGGCCATAGTTCAATAAGTAGATCCTAGGGTCGCTAATGTCGAGACATCATCCAAATCAGTAAATGTTGTATTTGGATGACAGTGTAATTGAAAATACATGATTTATTGTAACAGCTGATTGTGTGTTGTATATTATGTTGTAAAGCAACTGTTTTAACACGTGTACATTATTTATTGAACATTGTTTAGGATAAAAGTTTTTGTTAAGTAGTTTTAATCAGATAATAAATATATTAAAGTATTTAAAGTTTGATAAATCTCAAAGAAATAATTCAATATCAAGTTATGTATTTTTAAACCAATTTTTGAAATGAAAACATTCTCAGCCGCGTCTGATAACAAATAGAAATTTCTCATTTCGCAAAATTGAATGTTTTTCTTTTTGAATTCAAAATTTCTGTACACTTGGCTAAAAAAGTTTTCTCTCCCCCGAATGCCACAACCGAATTTTGTCTTCCGACTTCGTATTTTCTAGAAATAGATATACCAATGTGACTTCGTCACGTGAACAAATCGTTTTTACAATAAAACATGTTTGAAGACAGTTGTGAGATTATTATTTCACTGAGTCGGCCATTTTAATAGAATTAACCAAAAGCCAGATGTTGGTGCGGATTATGCTGCATGCAAATGTTATCACAACTGTGCGTGCAATGGATTGTAGTTTCCTCAATTAAATGCGGAGGCCCTGTCAAGTTCCCACGCAAATGGCGGTCGTCTATATTCTACAGTTCGCCATTGTGTCTAAAAAGAATTAACTGTAAAAGGTACTCAGTATCAGATAAACACATTTTATATAAAGATAAATTTTCTTGAATTTTCAGCATATATTTACTATAAATGTTGACACAAATAACAGCACTTAGCTAAAGCTTTTGAGTTTTATGTGTTCAAAATAAAATTAAAAATATCGGTATGGCGGGAAACAGACTTTCGCGGTGTTGCCACATTACTATATTGGCGGTGTCCAGTTATTTGCCACCAGTGTTATTTTCTACCAGTGTCATTTGCTACCAGTTAGGGGGTGGGGGTAAGAGCGGTCGCCGTGGAGGGGGAGGGGGCGAAATTAGGACTTTGCAATTATGCAAAACATCCTCTGTAGTTAACAACTGATTCCCATCCTCTTTATCCAGGCTTTGGATTTGGCTACATACAACTATATCGGGGCTCAAGAACACAAGCACACCAGGCTGTATTCTTGAGCCCTTCAACTATACATTGCATATAGGCGAGGTTAAAATCAGCCATTGGCTTTGTCATTTTTTCTGGTTTTTGCTTTGTTATTTTTTTGTGTTTTAAGGTTCGCTTGAGCTACAGCCTTCATCACTTCTAAGCGTGCATTGTCCGGAGGTCCGCATTGATGTTCACTTGAATAAATTATTTCACCATCCTTGCTCGACATTGTTCCTCGACACTTCATTCACCTAGTTTTATCACACGCCCAAATTACCGTCCCGACTTGTTTAGTTTTTTTCCTTCATAGTTTATAAGCGTATCCTTCATAGTGTGCGCATTGCTTCCCGCGGATGGTAGTAGATAGTTCCATAGCGAAATATAAACACACACACACACATACACACAACACACGCGCGCGCGCGCGCGTAATAAATATTATTATTTACGAAATGTCGGTACACTAAGTAGAAACTGATACAAGTAAAGCCATCATTATCAGCATAAAACTAGATATAGAAAACTGGAATTTCCCCATCGGTCATTACCCGTGGATGCGTACAGTGGGAGGGGTGGGTTAGCCAGGGGGAGGCAGGTAGCAGATGTCGCAAATTTTGAGTAGGTAGCAGATGACACTGGTGGCAGATATCAGGTATTCATATTGGCCCCAAGTTCACTTTGCTATTACTTAACGCACAGGCGGCGGATTCCATGGCAACGTTTAAGTTCAGTTGTCATGGAAACCAAACGCTGTTTTGGCTTCAACTTTGGCTAACAGAACTAATTTTATAACTACTGTGCGGCGATGTACATATAGTCTAATGCAGAAACGTTGCTAAACAGTGATTGCTTTCGTAGTGAAAACTGACAGCGACGCCGTCAAAAACTTACTGGATGGACATAAACATAGAATTTCGCGTCAGTATAAATTGCATCAGGTTACGCTATGAGTCACCTCAAAGTGATACCATATGATTTCATGCAACAGCTGGTTTTATGTTATAGGTTATGTTGTAGAACAACTGTTTTAAACCTTAGGTCATGTTACATTATTTATTCAACATTGTTAAGGAAAAAACATTAAATAGGTTTTATCAATTAATAAATATATCAATTAACTAAAACTTAGATAAATCTCAAAAAAAATAATTCAATATAACGATAATAATATGTTGTGTCTTTTAAATCCAATTTTTGAAATGAAAACATTCTTAGGCTCGTCTGATAAAAAAAATGTTTAGGTATTTTCTTATATTAAATGCTTTCATCAATTAAAATTTTCTGTAGACGTTGCTATAAAACATTTTCCTTCTGTCGGCCTTTCCAGAGTGTCACAACCTATTTTAAAAATTTTTTAACATTTAAAAATAATCTTATTTGATAACTTATAATTGGAGCCAAAGAATTTGATGTCATACAACATAAGCTTACAGCAGATTTTTCATCACTTTTGTTCTTTGTTCATCACTTTTCAAGTTACTTACGAATAACTTAGTTTAGTTTTTAAAAAATCATACATTTCATCAAGCGGTGAGAAAGAAATTCCAGTTCCTTTTACCAGTCATAAAGCATTTTAAAGTTGCGATAAATATACGAGTCGGTCTATAAATGGAATTTAGTCTGCAGTTGGTAGGTTTTTAAAAACTCGTAAATAACGGACGTGTGTAGGTTTCCACAGCTCTAGCAGGAACAAAAGACTCAAAGAAGCAACGAAGAGGAAAACGTTTACTTCCACCACTGCACAAAAACAACCGATTTAAAGTGCACTTAGTTTATCCACATTAACTTCAACTTTTTTAGTAAGACATGAAAAATCATTTATAGCAATCGAAGTGCGTTTGTCTATTATAGACCTATGTGAGTTTTGTTTTGTTGTTTTTTATTTTCTATGAATAAAAAAACATTGTTTGTCTTTAATAAAAAAATTTAAAATAGCTAAGCAATGCGTAATTAAAAAGAGTTTCAAGAATTTAAAAAAAATTTTATGAGGAATTTAATTTTGAGCAATCCAAGTATAATCTCAATATTAAAAGTGTTTTCTTTTTTCTTAACCTAAACAGCCCCAGATCCGCTGGAATAAAATGGATCTGGTTTCCGAGTAAGTACTATGATGTTTCCTGTGTCTTTTTCAAAGAATACCTTAGGATGGTATCACAGCGAAGACGCGCACAATACACAATTGTAAACTTGGGCGCAGGGCGGGGCCGCCAAATCCTCCATTAAGGCCGTTATTTATTGCGCGAAACATTTCATCCGGGTTATATATTATTCACGAACACAATTTATTTCTTATTTGAACATTTAAATGGTCTTTCTTTCGTAACGTTCTTTATAGCGTAGCCCGAAGTTGTTTTTGTTAGGTGCGGGCTATAAAGCTTTGCGTTTCCTACAGTCAGAAAACTCGTTGAACGCATTGTGTCTTTAAGTCAACAGAATTAAATAATTCTCAGATTTAATTTATATCGTTCAAATGACGGAGATTTGTATAGATGATAAGGAGGCACGTCTCTTTAAATTCCAACATAGACAAAGAAATAGATTTAAATTCTTAGATAGAAAGGTAGTCCTACATCTGATTGCGGCATGAGCTGTATTAGGTATAGATACATTGAGCAGATATTCTACACGTAATGTTTGGAAAGGGCAGTCAGTTGGCCAAAGTATGAAGCAGGACAGCAAAGAAGCTGAGGGAATAGGAATATACTACGTATATCCGACCAAAATTTATGAGTGAAAAAATGTATGCTGTGTAAAATCTGTTATCCCCCTGTTTCCGTACGATGATTTGAGCATCATCGCATGGATGGCGCATTCCAAGGTCAGCAGTTCATACAGAGCAAGTAAACATTCTGGCCTACTTGGTAAAAGGTATCACGCCAGATTGGGGAGACAACGGGGCAATAATGGGAGTAAGAGAGAGTAAGACTTTCATGGGAAATTACCTATTTAGTAAGAGTATTGGAGTTCAAGTTAAGACCGATTCTTTTGTGGTTCCTGAATGACAATTCTCTCGGTCCAAACCATAAGTCCAGGGCTCATGCTACATCTGCTCTGCTGTCTAATCATACAGGAATAGTGTTTATACAATCTGGCCGGCTTGAAAAAAAGATATTTCGATAGTGGGGAGACAGAGAGACAATAGCTGAGACCACGAACTTTTATCGAAAATAACCTATTTCGTAAACGTTACAAACAGATTATGTTAAAAAACAAGACAGAGTCTCTCGTTATTGGCTAGCCTCCAAATGTCAAATAAACTGATGAGGTTATTTTGAGATTTTCTTTCATACAACCATTCAAGGATGGCATGTAGACATTTTAATTGCCTTGAATTGCACTTATCTCCCGCTTAAGATTTCTGTTCCTACCGAAACTCTGCAATTCACCCCGCTCTTCTCCCTATCTGTCAGTGAGCACAGCTTCTGAAAAAACACAAACACGGTAGAAACAATCACAGTTCAGTTTATTTATTTCGTTAAGTTCGCTCAATAGATATAATTATTAGGAATAGCAAGCCTATTGAAACGTTTTTATATCGTACAGGACATTGTGTCACCGCCGTCTATATTGGATTTCGTGACGTAAAAACGCTATTAACTCTTACCGAGCGTTAAAATCATTCACAAATAAGAAACGAGCGCTGCCATTTAATTTTTTCCGCGACAGCTGGTTTTGATTACTTTCTTAGCGAGTCTCATTTTCAAGGAATACAAAATTCTTTGAAGTTCAGTGTTTCGCTATTCGTCGATAAATTTAAAAAGAAATAACGTTACCGCGATAACGGGGGGAGCTTCTACACATTGATAGCACGCGCGCGTACGCACACAGACTAGCCATTGTGTCCGTCTCAGGCAGTGTTTTCGTGTTTTGCCCACTGTCTTTGTAGTCAGATAAAAACAAATCAGTTATTAAATTTAAACTTAATACGTATCAAGTATTTTCATGAAAAATAAAGTAACATATCATATAGAACTTAAATGACCTTGAAATGAAAATAGGCAGATACTTGATAACTTTATTAAAGTTTCTTATTAATAATAATAGTTAATAATCTTAAACCTTTTTATTAGGAAACGTGCACAAGATTAGAGGATTTTAACGGCAGGGTAGCCGGGTAATGATTTAACAGTATGTGTCTGATAACCAGGTATGTCCTGACACATGGGCTTGTAGTTGCCTACTTGACATGTAAAATGGTGGGAGAACCGCTGACTCAGTGTTTGTCTTCGTAAAACGTTCTTTTATGATTACAGACGCACAGATTGTGTACTAATATAGACTACTGATAAAGCAGAACTATATAGGATTAAAATTTTTTTAAAAAGTGGGCGTGTTTGAAAGAAAACCGTTTTGCCTCTTCGTCAGTATAACGGTGTCTCTGAACAGGAGAACATGATACACGGTAACTTGTTTGTCTGTTGACCCTGATTCAGCGAAAGCGTATCAAGGCCAATGTCTCTTAGATATTGGCCAGGAAAATACTTTTTTAATTTTAATTTTACTGTAAGCGAAACTAAATGCACTCTAAATGCTGCAGGACTGGTATTTTAATCCGATTTGTTTAATAGTAATCATTAAACCATGCAGTTATTTACATTGTGGTGTAGCCTACAATAACGTATGAAGTTATTGTTAACAATACCGTAGGCTATATATAAATACGTTATTGTACTTATTTCATACTATAAACGTATAATTGTGGAGTCCATGTAAAGTTGAGCCCCTGTTATTTATTCGCTTTCTTGCTTGTTAACAATCAGAGAGGAAATCTTTCTCCGTAAATCGAAATGCTGTTTTACTTTCTTTTGAATCGCTCTCTCTATTTTGATTAAACTCCAACCCTTCCCCTCGTTCTTCTCTCCGCATAGCCTACAAATTGGAGTTTACCGTCCCCATGTTTAAATAATCGGCCGTTAGGAAAAAGTTTTATTTTGTCAAGTTCTCGCTAACTTTCAAATTCAACAGTAATTTACAACCGAACACTTCGGTCATTACATAAAAAATATATTAAAATTATTGTACTTTTTTAAATACTCTAATTGAGCTTTTAAAATATCTTTCTTTCGGGTGAGAATAAGAAAAATGGACTTTCGTATATTTGTATTGTATGTGAATATAATTTTTGTACGAAAGTTTTACACATGCGAATGACCCAGGGAAATTGTTAAAGTTTTCATAAATGGATATTCCTTACATATAGTATCGTAGTGTGTGTGTTGTGGGTGGCCGCGTGCGAGCGTGTGTGTGAGAAAGAGGATTCGTTTGTGTGTGTGAGAAGAGAAAGGTAAAGAATTTGGGTGTGTAGGTGCGTGCGCGCGCGTGAGTGTGTGTGTGTGTGTGAGCCGATTTGGGTGTGTGAGTGTGAAAAAGGATTTGGGCAGGTGTGCGTTAAGAAGAATTTTGGTGTGTGTGTGTGTGTATGTGTGTGAGAGAGAGGGAGAAGGAAGGAGTATTTTGGGAGAGGGAGAGAGTGGGAGCGAGGGTTTAGGAAGAGGGAGAGAGAGAGAGAGAGGGAGTGAAGGCTTAGGAAGAGGGAGGGAGAGAGAGGATTTAGATGTATGTACGAGTATACACGCGCGCGCGCGCGCGCGTGTGTGTGTGTGAGAGAGAGAGAGACTATTCGGGTGTGTGAGTGTGAAGAAGGATTTGGGTAGGTTTGCGTTAAGAAGAATTTTGGTTTGTGTGTGTGTTTGTGTGTGTGTGTGAGAGAGAGAGAATTTGGGTGGTTATGTGTAAGAAAGGATTTAAAGAGAGAGAGAGGTAGAAGGAGGGAGGGTTTAGGGAAAGAGTGAGAGTGGGAGTGAGGGTTTAGGAAGAGGGAGGGAGAGAGGGGGAGAGAGAGGATTTAGATGTGTGTACGGGTATACACGCGCGGATTTAAAGAGAGAGAGGTAGAAGGAGGGAGTGTTTAGGGAGAGAGAGAGAGAGAGAGGATTAGGATGGTTATGTGTGTATTATAAATTGTTTTGTCTAGAATATTACTAATAAATACCCAATCCATTTTGCGTATATTGCAAACGTAAATTAGACGCGGATATAAATTTAAAAACTTTAATTTTTTTCTCGTTCATCTTTGTCATTTAATTTATTTTGAAATGTAACATATCGTATACACAATGCATTTATCAAACCTTTGCGCCATAGTGTTCACTTTTACATATTAAGTCGTTGAAGGTGGAGTAGAAATTAACAATATTTTGTAAAGCTACATGAAACTCTCACCAGGCGATATGATCAAAGCTGCTGTTAACTACGTGCTAATGGCGGCATTAAAACCGATACATTCCTTTATTGTTATAGTTTCCCACTGTATTTATGACGTCACAAAAGAAAAGTCGCTTGGTTAACACAAGGGTTTATAATGTATGAAAACTTCGGTCGTTCAACTTAAATCTGTTAAATAAACGATGGTGGATTCAAATTAATTTCAATAGGTTTAGCAGTACAAACAAATTTACGCCACCGTGTAATAACGAACATAATATTGTAAATGTGTAGTTAAACATATGGTGAATATTATTTAATATCATTTAACAAAAATATTATCTACATTGTAAGTACTTAATACTCTCTACTAAAGTAAATTAAAATCGAAGAATGAAACAAACTTTTGGTGTAAAAATATAACTGCAAACAGGCAAATTATTTAGATATAAAGCAACCGTTTGTTCGTATACTCATAGTGTGGTGAATTTAATTGACGGACTGTTTCTTGAAGTGAGGTGCGCATAGAGTTAATTGTTTCCCGTTGTCCCGTTGCATACGTCGCCACTACCCGTAACAAATCCCGGCATAGGCCCTCTATCGATTCTTGTCGGAAGCTTAAACATGTCGGATCAAACAATCGATAAATACTGGGAGACTACTATGTACAACCTACAGGACAGGTGAGAGCTTTTATTCCGCGACTTCAACGTCGGATGTAGAAATAAATAGCTTGTGGCGCCGCGTAATTTGTCATCTGTGCAATAGTTTTCTCTTTCTTTAAATGTCATTTAGAGGGTTTTGTTTTCGCCTTTACAGGTTTTATATGAACGCCGTATCTGTGGCAGTACAAAGTGTTCCGTTTGGATTGAATTATATTTGACCTTATACTTTGATGAACCCTCGAATCCTATATATTTATAACAAAAAATAAGCAATAAAACAATAAAGCAATAAAAGTAGTTTCTATTTGGGTCAATAAACAAATTCTATTTATGTTACTTTTTATTACATAATTACAATTAATATAAATAAAGTAACATTACCTATGCGTTAAAACAGCTGTTCTACCACATAACCTATAACATAAAATCAGCTGTTTTTTGAAACCATGTTTCACTTATTTTAAGCCAAATTGGAAGAAATAACCATATTGCATACCTTGCCCCTTTTGTGAAAAGTTTATCTCCCATATATAACTTAAATTAATTTATTAAATTTAACTAATAAATTAATGAAAAAAATTGTATCAACATCAAATGTCATCAACTGCAAAAAACTTTTTTGAACTTGAGTGGGCGATTAAAAAGTATTTTGTTAACGATTGAAAATTTGAACAATATATATATATATATATATACCTAATGAGTGTGAAATAATAAAAGGAATTGAACAAATTGCATTTAAATTCATCTTAATATTTTACATTTAATTCTTTCAATCCTCTCCGGAATAAAAATAGGAATATGAAATATATATGAATAAAAATAAAATATACAAATTAGCACCTCCGAAAACAATGCGTCATTTAACATTACAGTAGATTACTATTTGTACACAGCCCTAATATGGTATAAATAACCCGCCTTCAATCCGGGTTCTGGCACTCTGCCAACTAAGCAAATTGGGAGGAAATAATTATATTGCATACCTTGCCCCTTTTGTGAAAAGTTTCTCTCCCATAAAGTACTAAAATTAATTCATTAAATTTATTTAATTTTAGTATTTGAAAGATTGGAAAAAACCGTGTCGTGTAATCCACTACAAGTTTAAAAAAATGTATTTCAACTTGAGAGGATGAATAAAAAGTATTTTATTAACGATAGAAAATTTGAACAAGGTATATACTATATAAGGGAGAGTGAACCAACAGAAGGAATTGAATAAAAAGCCATTGCATTTAGTTCATTCCATTATCTTACAAAAAGGCTTTACAGATATTTCGTAACTTTGGCTAATTTTATCACTTTATCCAGTATTATAATATTGTTGTTACAAAACCCTTAATTTAATATTGCGAATTATTTATAGTGCAAAGCATTTAATACGACAGCGAATACATTATAGTAACAATTTCAGTGGAACGTTATTCATAATAATCGCTGACAAACGAATGTAACAACATTGCACGCAATTTGTGTGTCAGCAAATTTGGCCTGTCAGTAACGGATAATTGATATTTAAAGACTATAACAGTAAACTCGATAACAGCCGCAGCTTCTAGGCCCAGTAATTGTTGTGTATGCAGAACTAGTCATGCTAAATAGACATTACCGGATGCTTGTGTCTAGACGCACTCGCTGTCGGGCAATCGCTATTCACAGATCGGATTTGCTGATAGAGCGGCGTGCAATCTTTGATCCGGTAGTTTCGGTCATGGAGACTCTCTGATGACGGTTTTTTTTATTGCCTACAATCGTCTTTAAATAATTGTATTTAAGCTTATTAAAATTTTACAGTTTGAAATGTTTATCCGTTTAAAATTCTTGTCATAAAACATATATATTATTTCAATGTACTGTAATGTGAAAATTATAATACACAAAATTCATTAATACACTTATTTCTAAGAAGATTAATTTTTTGTCAGTCTTACAGTTTTAAATATATGGGTTGAATTAAAGCATATATTTAAACATTTATATATAATGACTAAATATATAATAACAATCAAATCTCTATACTTTATTTACTAACAAGTAATATTTAAAAAAAATTAAGTCAATTTCTACTTAAGTTGACAAAGAAAAAAATTATTTTATTAAATAATTTCAATTAATACAAATTTGTACTTTCGTATGAAACAATCACAATATTAAGTGGCAAAATGGAAAAGGAAATTAATTATTAAATTAATTAGTTAAATTTAATTAATAAATTAATATTTGAAAATTTGTATTAACAAGTACTTATCATCGACTACAAGTTAAAAAATATATAGTATACTTTATGCATGAATTATTTTATTAAAGATTGAAAATTTGAACAAGATGTGTGTGTGTGAGAGAGAGAGAGAGAGAGAGAGAGTTCGTGTGTGAGAGAGTGCGTGTGTGTGTGTGTGTGTGTGTGTGTGTGTGAGTGTGAGTGCGTGTGTGTGTGTGTGTGATAGAGAGAGAGAGAGATAGAGAGAGAGAGAGCGTATGAGTGTGTGTGAGAGAGAGAGTGCGTGTGTGTGTGAGAGAGAGAGAGCACGTGTGTGTGAGAGAGAGAGAGAGTGCACGTGTGTGTGTGTGTGTGTGTGTGTGTGAGAGAGAGAGAGAGAGAGAGAGAGTGCGTGTGTATGTGTGAGAGAAAGAGTGCGTATGAGTGTGTGTGAGAGAGAGAGAGTGCGTGTGTGCGTGAGAGAGAGTGCGCGTGTGTGTGAGAGAGAGAGTGCGTGTGTGTGAGAGAGAGAGCACGTGTGTGTGTGAGAGAGAGAGAGAGTGCACGTGTGTGTGTGTGAGAGAGAGAGAGAGAGAGTGCGTGTGTATGTGTGATAGAGAGAGCACGTGTGTGTGTGTGTGTGTGAGAGAGAGAGAGAGAGAGAGAGTGCGTGTGTATGTGTGATAGAGAGAGCACGTGTGTGTGTGTGAGAGAGAGAGAGAGAGAGAGTGCGTGTTATATGAGTGTGTCTGTGTTTGAGAGTGCGTGTCTAAGTATGTATGTGTGAGTGCGTAGGTGGCTCTATGCATGGACGCCCTTACAGGGGCCAAGGAAGCCCGCAGCTACCCCCAGATTAAAAAAAAAAAAATGAATATTATAGCGTCATATGCAGACCAGTGAATTTGTTCGAGGAAGTTATTTTAAAAATTAGTGAGTTGTAGCTTGAAACTAAAATATTTATACACACAAAACATGTTTTCCGTGAATATTTACATAATACTGTTTTTTTTTAATAAAAAGTACGTGTGATTAAATGAATGTGTTTTCTTTATACTTTAAGTACCGTGGCCTAGTACTTTGTAAGTATTGATAGGTTAAACAAGGTTATAACAAGTTGCCTAATTTTGTAGCATGCAATGCCTTCACACCCAGCCCCTACGAACTCTCATATAGGCGCCCATGACTCCAAGTTGTGTAACCTAATTGCAAAGTTATGCGTGTTACAACCTTTAGGCATTATTCAGAACGATTGTATCAGTAAATGTAGGTTATAAAAAGGCCAACTTCATATTTTATTTATGGCGAAGACCTTTAATGTTTATGAGCGACACTCATTTTATTGCCTTGGCGTAGGCAAACATGAGTTACAAAAGCAATGACTTCTACAACTTCAGCCATACAACTCCCGTCCTTGTTTGTCCTCAAACTGACCTAACCTAACAAACCGTTTATGTAAAGCCATTTTAACTGTAGAAATTCTACACTTACCGTGGAACCAAACTCGAGCGGTGCCTGAGGGCGCCGACCATTTAGGGGCGCTGAAGGGTTTTTATAAATATAAGAAATTTCTTCAAAAAATATTTATTTGTAGGAACTAAAAGGAATAAGCGAAAATGTGTAAGCAAAAAAGAGTAGGTATAGAATTTATAGGTAGGGGACAAGTTTAGAATTTTATATTTACTCAAGCAAAACCTTTTTATTGAAAAACTAAGTAAAAATTCATCTATGTATAATTTCAGTCCTTAAGCAGTTTTTCCTCGTAAATTTGTTTGAGATCTAATAAAATGTATTTTTTAATTACAGTCCGTTTTATCTAGTGATTAGACTCGCATCAGAATCCAATGGGAGACAATCAATCCATTACGAGATTTTTGTTTCATTCGAAGCGGTCAAATAAATTACAAAATACGAAAATATTGTCTATCTTCGCCATGATCTTCTAATAGTCATTTTCCATGCAAGAGTAAATGCACTCCATGTTGCCCTGGAACTAGGAATGGCATCCATACGAGCAGCAGAACTCCTTACACGATATTCTCACAACTTGTGTATTCCCACAACGATGAACGTAATATCGATTTAAAATAAACTACGTGCGAGCAGAATACGATTTTTATAGTTCTATATACTTTTTAATATTTTAATAATAACCTATTTGAATAATTTAACCCTTACAAGCGCACCTTAAGAAATCTTGCCCTAAAGGCGACTAAATGCCATAGCCTAAGGCCGGCACTGCATGAATCGGAATGGTGAAACAATATCAAGCGTTTGTTAACATTATCTAACCGATTCTAATTTCTAATAATTTCTTTCAAAACGATCGATTTTTACAGTTTGAACATATTTTTACACGATGAGGTGTACAGTCACAAAATTTTGTTAAATACAAATACGGTCGATGCGCGAGTCAAAGAAACGTATGTATTTTTCAAAAATCTGGCGACGTTTTGACGACTAAATTGTCGTCTTCATTCATGGCTACAACTATAATAGACAGAATTAACATCTACATCATAAAAATTCACAACAAAATTAACATAAAATGAAAAACATAACAGTAAGTTATTAATACAAATAATTTAACAAAACAACAACACAAATAAATTATATAATTAAAAACACACTATAAAACGTAATTGTCCATGATATTAATTAATGGCAAATTTTAATTAATTGTTTATAGTTTATATATATTAGGGATGGGCCGATTCCTAAAATTTTCGATTCCGATTCCGATTCCGATTCTAAAATTTTCCTTTCGATTCTCGATTCTTTAGTCGATTCTCGATTCTTTCAAGTTATATTAGCTTACATGCTAGTTCTCTAATAATTAATTTAGTTAACATCTTGGTCATATGGCAAAACCTTTTAAAAGTTCTGTTTTAATGTAATAGGCTACACAAAACCTTCAACCGTGAGAGTGTCATCTGTCTATAATATAATTTATTAAGGTTAAGTTTCGGAGGAATAATACAGTGTTTCTGTTATCCATCTATTCGCTCAACCGTCATGGCCACGGTTCCGACGGTGACGGTTAATCGAGTTTTTACTGTACTTTTTTGTGTTTTGTTCTGACATTTAGTGAGAGAGAGAGAGAGAGAGAGAGAGAGAGAGAGAGAGAAAGAGAGAGAGAGAGAGAGAGACGAGCGATGTCAAACGACCAGAAATGGTTACGATCTTGATTGCTGTTGCTTCATAAATAATAATATTTTCGTTTACTTTAATCATTTATTCATTCAAATCAACTAATACATAAATAAGACATAGTTGGTAATTAATTATTTTTCCACACAAATATAATAAATTTTGGTAATAAATTTTGTTTGGTAATAAATTACTCCACACGCATATTTTAATAGTTAACAAAATAGGAATCGGAATCGACGCTTTTATGAACGAAGAATCGAGTATCGACGATTCCTCGATACCACCTAGAATCGACGATTCCTGGAATCGAGAATCGGAATCGGCCCATCCCTAATATATATATATATATATTTGGTATAAGCTTTAATACAGAAAGATACAAAAAAATATTTATGTGACTATTTCGTATTGTTAGAAATTACAATTGAACAAATTTAATTAAAATTAAATATTTTTTAAAATGTTTTATGTATTTTTCACACAAATGAAATATTAGAAAATATATTTAAGTTTATAAATCATTTACCAGTATAGTTATTGCAATGAGTAAACACATTACGGTGTTTTTGTAATTATATTCAAAACACTGCTTTTGAAGTGGTCGTTAATCTTTGAATACAATCTGTTTTTGTTCATTAGACATTGAGGAAGGTCGTGAAGTTAGTTTCAGATTTGGCCGCTAGGCTGCACCATATGGCGGCGACTTGTTAAATAGGAGACAAAATATTAAAACATTTCTTTCTGTTTTAAAACGAGTTTTTTTGGTATATGCTTATTTCTGTGTATTTCATAATCCTATTTTTGAGTGTTATAGTTTCACAAATTATGAAAATGCAAATAGGTTGCAAGTTTAATAATCGAAATTTTGTGTTTTTAGTATTATGTCTTTGTATGAAAGATGTTCGTTGTAGAAAACTTATGAACTGTCTTTTTAAAAGTTTACTTTAATGAGAGTTTGAAAAAAAAACATTTTACTTCTGTGTTGTATAGTAACAACTTTTTTTCTATAGTTTGCACCAAATTAATACATTAATAAATAGTATATTAATAGTACATTAATAGCAATTGATTCCATCTTTATGTAAGTTACTGGTTTTTAACTAAAAACACTTGTACATATGTTACACTTGCCGGTAGTTGCTTACATATGTTACACCTGCCTGTAGTTGCTTACATATGTTACACTTGCCGGTAGTTGCTTACATATGTTACACCTGCCTGTAGTTGCTTACATATGTTACACTTGCCGGTAGTTACTTTTGTGATTGTTGAGGAAGATGATTCCTCTTGTCAACCTAATATCCAACCCCCCACTTCCATCCTAGCATATAACAACCAAGAGATCAGTTTCAGTCTGAGTTGACAATGTGACACGTATCCCAAAATGGCTGTCCTCAACAATCACAAAAGTAAGTGCTACTTCAAGTCAAGTGTAACATATGTACAAGTGTTTTTAGTTAAAATAGTACAATTTGCAGTTTTTGAAAGATGACTAAAATGTCTGAAACGACTTTTATTTAACGGTTCAGTCAGGCCTAGACCGAGTGACGTAACCACGTGTGTTGTCGCCTTATATAACGAAACTAAACTTGACACAGATCTAAACGACCCGTCTGGTCGACCCTGAACAGATGTAAGGTAAACACTCAGCATCTAGTCAGAGATAGGTTATTGCAATATATTGTTCATGGGAGCAGCTACTCTGTGACTATTTTATAACGGCAGACTGATTTATCTGTGGTGTTTATTAAATACGTTTTGTGTTAATTTGCATAACAACTTTGATTTTAATATCTGTATTCGAGACACTACAAATTTGTGTCGTAGGTATTTTTGTTAACAATTGGAATTTTTAACGTGAGAGGCCGGTAAATACACATACACACGCACACGCGCAGAGAGAGAGAGAGAGAGAGAGAGAGAGAGAGAGAGAGGCGCGCGCGCGCACACACACACACACACACTATAATTATAGAATCCTAAGCAGTGTTTGCGAAGTGTCACCAGGCGGAGGAAAGACAAAGAATGTCGTTCCATTATCGACTCGCCATTACACTTCCGCCCAAAGTGTATGTAATTTAGTCGAACACTAATATCAATTAATGGAACACTCTTTGGCCGTGTCACAGGAAGTAATAAGGTTATAAAAAAACGGGAAAATGTGGGCAAAACACGCTCCGTTCCATTGTATTAAATTAACTTTATTTACAGCTGAATGACTTTCTTATGGCAGGCCTGACTATGGTTTGTGTAAGTGACAACATATGATTCCATGCAACAGCTGATTTTGCGTTTTAGGTTATGTTGTACATCAGCTGTTGTATACGTAGTTGTGATATTTTGTTTAGTGTACTTTATTACGTTATAATGTTATTAAATATTTTTATCAGTTAATAAATATAATAATGTATTTAATTTTAATAAATAAGCTAGGAATTTACTATAATTGACTTTTTTTTTATTACTTTTTAAATCAGCGTGTTAATCGAATCTGCCTGGCCGAAGCTTGATATTTTTTAAATATAACTTGTACTAACGCCTATGATTTTATGTATTTGTTTGTTTATGAATAGAGCGTAAAACAAATATGTATAGATTAGTGCTAGTCGAAGGCAATTGACAAAGTATACATTGTTATGTAGACGTTCCACACGTTGTAAAAAGCAGGAAACATTCTCCCATCAGTCGAGATTCGCTAATCGCGATGCGTCATTCATTCAACAATCATTTCTCTTCTGTGATTTATTTCGGAGTATTCTGTCCCGTTTTCTCGCGTATTATGAGACTTAGTCTATGTCTGCCCAACTAAACATTTAATATTATACGCAAAATATGGACGCTGTAAAAATCTATTTGTATTTTTCACTTTGAACTTGTGTTTAATAAAGTTTTTACTAAATATATTGCTACCGTAGAAAGAGTTTGAAGTTCTTTGAGGCTATTTGTACTCCAAATTGTCGAAACAATTCGTTTGGCAAATTTACAATGTGTCTGAACGTATAGGAAATTTCTCAATTGAAAAGTATCAACCCATTCCTTTAATAACCTCTAAGTGAAGCTAAATATACCTATTATGATATCATACAATATCATTTAATTTAAGTAAATTTATATTTCTAAACATAAAGGAATTTACAATTGATAATTATTAAATATACCCTCAAATAACCTTTAAGTAAAGCTAAAACCAGCTGTTAGCGTAGAACAATTTCATTAAAAGCGTCGTGATTTTCTATCTGAAACTTCGAGATAATCCGTTCGCTTTCGGAAATCTTGTTCTTTCACTGTTTAGACGATCGTACAATTAGGTAACCGTATTTTTTAGGCCAGCCGTTATAATAAAGAGGTATGATAACATTGTCTTAAAACAGCTTGTAGTGACGTAATCGAATCAGCTGTTATTCGATCAGTGTTTATTATCTATTTGTATGTTAACTTCAGACCAGTAGGCAGCATATTAACTAATCCCAGAAGGTGAAGCAATGTAAGGCAAATACTGCCTTTTGATTGGACGTATAGCTCCTCCCACTCCATCAACAAAAAATGTCAACATTGTGAATCGTAACACCGTGTTCGATGTTTATTATGGATTGAAATATGGATTATTATGGATTATTATTAATGAATAAAAGACCTATTTATCTTAATAATACTTAAAGTTTGACTACAGTTCTTTACCCTTACCATTTTGTAGTCCATTACGTTCGGTGAGTCTTTATTAATCACTTAAAACTATTGTTTAAGTGATTAATACAATAATATAGTAGAAATAAAACTATAGTGTTAGTGACGTTGGTTTCTTTAATTCTTTTTTTTTAATTACCTGTTTTACTTTAATACGTAGTATTTGAATATCAATCTTTTTCCGCGGAAAGTTACTTTTTTCACATTTTAAATGTTAGTCTGTAATGGCATGTAGGCCTATAGCGTGAAACGGGCGCGTAGTAGCTACAGCGCACTGCACTACGTCTAGTTTTGGCAAGACCTGGTTTTATACATTACTATATACCTTTATTAAAATATACCCGCGAAGTATCCAGTCAGGATAGATTTGGTTAAAAAAGATAGATAGATAGATTTGGTATAATTTTATTCAACATTATAAAATCTTGAAACTAAAATTTATCGAATTGAAACAAGAACCAAAGTAAATTATGCAAATTAGTAAATTGAACATCCGAAATCTTCATATTAACTTTACTCCTATAATACTTTGGTTATAGATTCTAAATATATATTTCAGAAAGGTCAGGGCTACGTGTATCTTGGAATTGCTATTGACTTATACGCATGTTACGTTCATTGCCCGTGTTCGAGTATCCGCGAACCCTCCAAACGATCCTTGTACTCGATCCTGTTACCTGGCGGTCACTGACCTACAGAGTCGACTTTCTCCGCTCCTCGGCCACCTCCCCCCCTTACTTTTTGCGTCGCACTAGCCGAAAAGAATTCGTTCCGTTAAAAGAAACAATGAGGAATCAAACGGTACAGAACATTTTAGCATGAATTAGTTCAATGAATTTGGAATACCATAGAATAATGGTAAATACGGTCGAATGTCAATACAATGTGTATATATATATATATATATATATATATATATATATATATATATATATATATATATATATATATATATATATATATATTTATATGGTATTCCCGGTTACCATTTGTTATAGTGAAAACAATTATACCAGGCGATGCAGAAAGTCATCAGAGATACAAAGTTATAAAAACTTTCGCTAACGCCCCAAAAACTAAAACTTTTGGAAAATAGAAATTCCCCCCTACCTAGATCACATGAAACGTTACTAATTTAACTTGTTGGCTTTATGTTTTTGACGTAATAACTCGCAAGGGGCCGCGAAATGTAATTAAATTTGCTGTTGGCTTCCAAAAATTACAAATTAAACAAAAAATCACGAAAACGCTATTAGCACCACGGCACCACGCTTCATCCGGCACCCGCTTCATCCGGCACACACCTTATAGAATTATAAAACTCGCACACACACACACACATCCTATATTATAGCGGTAAGTCGCATAAATACTCAAAAGAACAAAACAAACACTTGAGATCCTATTCTATAGACAAATCAAAAAATATTGCATTGGACATTTACACAGCTTTTACGGAAAACGATAGAACTTACAAGGCGTGTTGAATTGATTTTTTCAAATTTTTCGAGAGTTATCAGCAAACTTAATTACATACAATTCGAGGCACTTTGCGAGTTACTACATCGAAAAAATAAATTCTTGAATTTTGTAGTCCATAACGTTCGATGAATCTTATTAATCACTTAAACAATAGTTTATGACTATCCGAACTTTTCCGTTTTCTGAAAGTTCGGATAGTCATAAACTAGTGTTTAAGAAATAATAAAGCCAAAACGTTGAATTTGTAACGTTTTAGTTTTGCCTCTACAACGAGGAGGAACCGCCATTTTGGGAAAGCTTTTATAAGTTTTTTCGCATCCTAATGACTTTCTGCATTGCCTGGTATAAATTCTAATATCGATCACATGGGAACGGGTCACACACACACACACACACACACACACACACACACACACACACACACACACACACACGCTTGTACATGCTACATTACTGTATTACTGTATAGCTATAATGTAATGTAATTACAAAGGATCGGCAGTAATAGATTTTGTTTTCTATTAGAGGGAAACGGTTGTAGCGTGTTTCAAATGAAACACTGCTTCCTACTTCCTTGCAGCCTATAAACAGCCTAGCAAACGGAGACAACTTCCCTTGTCAACTTATGTTAGCACAATTTATTAACTAAACACTCAGCTAATATTTATGTACTAATAGTTAACACACTAGGAGTGACAGAGTAAAAATACATGACACCCGCAGAAGCGTAGACTAAACATCCTTGGAGATAAGAGCATTGCAGATGCTGAAGTCTTGACATCGGATTTGCTTATCATAATGTCACGTCTGGCTGCCCTTAGCTGACGCGGTTACAGTCTAGATTTGCTCTGTATCTAAGCATATTCCTTGCTTGCATTACATTCGCAAGAATGCTGCTACACTGTATTGTTACTGTTGTGCTGACAATTCGTTTCATACTTAAGTGGACAATACATCTTGGTATAAAACTGGTAAAATTGTGTGTGTGTGTGTGTGTGAGTGTGTGTTTGTGTATATATATATATATAAATTGTTTCCATGAGCATATGAGTGATTATAGTTTATATATAATCTATATAGTTTATATATATATATATATATATATTATAATAAACTATAATCACTCATATGCTCATGGAAACAATTTATATATATATATATATATCTTTAATCTGTGCATCTGTGTCATCTGATTTCTACTCTACACAATCTGTGATTACAACTTATATTTATTTTATTTCATTCTCTCATATTTCTTTTTGTGTTTTCTCTTCGATTGCTAAAGACCACTGTGTGGTTGAAATATATCATTGTTTAAGTGCTTCTATGTGTTTCTATTTCAAGACTACAGTGTGGACTCTTACCAAGGTAAGTCTGTCAGTCTCCTAGTCCAAAAAATCTAAATAATCTTTACCAACCAAAACTAACCTAAATATATATATATTAGAAATTTAAAAAGATAGGAAATAAATTTACCAAATTCTAAAATAAGAAAATATAGTAAATATTCTTAAAAATAAAATAAAACTAAATAATAATCATCCTATCAAATATTCTATTGATCCTATTGAAAAACTAAATGTAATCAAAATTAATGAAAATACAAAATTAATATCATTAGTTATATAAAAAATATGTATACAAACATACCTATATAAGAAACTCTCGACATTATAAAATCTAAATTGGAACACGAGAAAAATAAAAAATTAACATTACAAATACATTAACATTTTTAAATACATTAAAAATAATATTAAATCAAAATTATTTTTCATACAATGACAAAATTTATGAACAAGAAAATGGCCTTGCTATGGGCTCGTCATTATCAAATATATTGTTTGAAATATTTTTACAATTAGATAAAAAAAATAAATGAAATTATAAAAATATATGATGAAAATGGTTATTGGTTTGGATATGTACATGATGCAATGTATAAATCAAACAATAATAATATAAATTTAACAAATATTTTGGATAAAATAAATAAAATTAATAGTAAAATCAAATTTACTTATGAAATGGAAACAAATTATAAAATAAGTTTTCTAGATTTACCAATAATAAGAAAACATGATAAATTTGAATATATGATGTACCATAAACCAACTTTAACAAACCAAATTATACCAAATGATTATAATCATCCACATAACCAAAAAATGGCTGCTTTATATAACTTACTATATAGAATGCATGAAATGCCCATGAATGAAGAAAATAAAATAAGAGAAAAAACATAATTGCATTAGAAAACGGTTATAAAAAGAAAACTGTTGACAAACTTAATTCTAATATTTTTAATAAAAAAATAATTTAATTTGCAATAGTAATAATAATACAATATGGACTTCATTTTTATTTATAGGCCATGAAATAAAAAATATCACCAAATTATTTAAAAATACAATTATCAAAATTGCATACAAAACTAATAATAAAATAATAAACATAATAAATAACAATAATAAAACAAATAATATGCATGAAAAAGGCGGTGTTTATAAATTAGAATGCGAAAGCTGTAATCAAACATATATAGGTCAAACCAAGAATAAATTAAAAGAAAGAAATAAAGAACATTTGAATGCTTATATAAATCCAGAAATATATAAATCCAATTTTGCAAATCATTGTATTAATAATAAGCACAAATTTCCAAATATTGAAAAGATGAAACTTAAAAAAAATTAATAAAAGATTAAGAATGAATATATATGAAGCATTCGAAATATATAAACACAATAATAATAACAAATTAATAAAAGAACAAATACTAAACAAATACATTCTATATTTGATACTATATTCAATGTCTATAATGTTACAGCAACAAAATAAACTTGGACAATTGGATAAATTTAGCAACAATAGAGAGGCGCCTTGCAATAATGAAGTATTAAAAGACATGGATAGAATGATAAATCCACCATTAGCTTCATAAACTAGAGACAAAAGAAAGTGGATTAAGAGTAACAAACAAAAATAATAGTGTAATACCACATACTGTATAGAGAGGAGAATGGAAAATCGCAAGGAAATTAGCTTTTATTGTGTTACCCAATATTGTGATTCTGCCATATGTATATACATATTTATATTTACTGTAATTATAAAATAAAAAGTAACTAAAATAGAAATTTTCTTTGATTACCTCAGTAGGAAATGACTTTAAACACGTTTTTTCATATACTTGTATTTATAAATATCTAAATAACACTATATACGGCAAACGGAGGTTATAGTATGGTAGGAGGTTCCGGCACTGGAGGCCTTGGACGGTAATATACTTAGCTACCACTTACCATTTAGCTTTTAGCTTCTGAAAGCTAAGAAGGATTGTGAATATAGGTAGAACAATTTAGGGACTTGGTAGGGCTCCAGGTAGGATCATGGCATCACATGTATAAGGGTTTACTCGTCCACTCTCTAAAGTCGAGATTACCCGTTGCATCCCCGCGTAAGAGAAGGACGGGAAAGAGAACTCGGAATTAGGGAGTCCTAAGGGAAGGACAGATCCCTTAGTACTGGAAATGTGGGGAAACCATTGCCCACGTGGACAGGGTAGCTGGCCTTACAATCGGGCAGAAGAATTTTAAAAAAATACAAACATTTTTTAAAGTCAATTCCTACTTACATCAACAAAGACAAATTTTATTTAGTTACTTTTTATTAAATAATTAAAATTAATATAAATAAAGTAACATAACCTATGCGCTAAAACACCTGTTCTACCACATAACCCATAACATAAAATCAGCTTATTTTATGAACTCATATGTTATCACTTATTTTAAGCCAAATGAGACGAAACTATATTGCATATCTTGCTCCTTTTGTTAAAGGTTTTTCTCTCATGTAAAATTAAAATTAATTTATTAAATTTCTTTAATGAATTAATATTTGAAACAACTGTATTAACGTCGAGTGTCGTCCACTACAAGTTTTAAAAAAAATATTTGTACCTGAGTAGACGAATATAAAATATTTTATTAATGATTGAAAATTTGAACACGATATGTATAAGGAGAGTGTGAATTGATAGAAAGCATTAAAAAAACGATTAATTTAGACTTGTTTTCAAGAACATTTCTACACCACTAAACGACGTTGACGTATTCAATTCTCTGGCCACTGGAGAAACACTTGAAAGCTATAAAACACTACAAAACGTTTGTAAATTTAAACCTGATTACTCCAAAGTAATGACGAAATAAAATCGTTAAGAGACATTACAGAAATTCTGAAAATAAATACGCTAACATGAGCTGTGTCTACTGAAACCTAAAAACGTTTATTTTCCAATAAAGATGTTTTTAGGTTAGTTAATAGTGGTGAACCCAATATCCCCAAATTATACAAACCTTCCACTTGAGCCTGGCACTGCACCATGGCAGAGGGGAAAAATGCCGCGTCGCGGACATTGGCCTTTGCACATCCGCAAGCTGACTCACAAGGCTGACGGAGGATAAATTATGATAACTTAGATTAGAGTCGAAAGCCGCAATAAATATTGTTTGAAATGATTTGTGAATTGACCGCATCTTTCGGCCAATGTTCCGCCTGAATTCTCTGTCACATGTTTATGGCCTAACCATATGCCTCTTGCTTCAAGTACATATATTTATATGTTATCTTTATATCAAACTTTCACGGTGATAGAAAACAGTTAATATCTTTCTCACTTAGTCATTTTTAATTTTATATCAAACGTCTAAAGCTGCCATTGACTATTACATTTTAATACAAAAAAATACTCTATGTAGTAACGAGCCTTTTTTTCGCTTTAAGTTGTACTTGTAATTGTCGATTATATTTACGGAAATTTTAAAATTGTAGTACCCTATAACTTCTTCTGGCTTATCATATAAAGAATTTTAGAAGCCAGAAGATTCTAAGAGTGGTAGGATGTGACATAATCACTTTAGAATTTACACGAAAAGATATAATAAATACAGAAATCAACGAATTTTATCCCGAAGATTTCGGAATGCAAAACATGGCGGTTAATGCTAACAGCTGATTTTTCGCTTTACTTTTGAGGTTATGTTTAAATATTTTTTAAATTAAAATGCTGTTTTTTTCTAGAAATACGTTATATATAATTATACTTTGTCCTAACGTATCGATATCATTAGTTGCTGTTTTTACAACTTGTAAGTTATGTTACTTTCTCTTTGCACACGAAAATGTGTAATACTGAAATCAACGCAGGTTTGCTAATGCAAAACATGGCGGTTAATTGCAAAACAGCTGATTCTTCGCTTCACTTTTGAGGTTATGTTTAAACAATTTTTATAATAAACTATCTATATTTGTACAACAAATATATTTTATATTTAATTAGACTATGTCGTAATAGGTCATTGCAAATTAGCAATAATTTGAAATCTAGGTCTAATGAAAATATTTTTCCAATATTTACTTTAAATATAGCCTATTTAACTTATATGTTAGGCATTTGTTAAAAAATCAGTGTATATTTATTTACCTGCTGGTTTATAAATCGCCTTACAAGACGTTTACTGGTGTTTATTTAAGTATTTTTTAAAATTAAATTTATATATATGAAAATGTAAAGTTGCATATTACAGTCTACTAAGAAAACAAGTAATATAAAGAAAAATGCTATAAAGCCAATTCCTTCTTAGGTTAACAAAGAAATAATATATTTCAGTTACCAATTATTAAGTAATTACAATTAATATAAATAATGTAACATGGTCTATGCGTTAAAACACCTGTTTTACCAAATAACCTATATCATAAAATCAGCTGTTTTATGAAATCATATGTCATCACTTATATTAAGCCAAATGGTTGGAAATAACTATATTGCATACTTTGCTCCTTTTTTGAAACGCTTTTCTTCCATATAAAAACATTATAAAATTAACTTTTTATATTTATTCAATGAATTAATATTAAAATAAACTATTGACTTCGAGTGTAATCCACTACAAGTTAACAAAAAAGGTATTTGAACCTGTGTGGATGAATAAAAAGTATTTAATTAACGATTGAAAATTTGAACAAGATATTTATAGGAGTGTGAACTAATATGAGGAATTGAATAGGTTACTTCGTGTTATGAAATGTGTAAGTGTTATGACTTCTCTATATTACATTAGAATGTACAATGAATACCTAATGACAGTTGAACTAATCAAGACTTTAATAAGGTGTGCACATATTTATGGACTGCTTAATGACTTGATTTATTAAAGGTGAGTTATTTTGTTTGTTAAACTTCTGGCAATATCCTACGAATGCTGTATACAGTACGGTGTCATGACGACTGTTTTACAGTTTTTATTGTTCGAAGAATGCATTTAAAAAAATCAATAAACTCTACTTTAGGAGCTATTTACAATTATATACTCTTTAAAACAACAATCTTCAAGGTTTCTTTAGTATTTAATTTAATTCGACCAAATGCACAACTCGGTAAAATGAAAATACCTTCGAAGACTGGTATTTGGTAAATTGATTCATTGCATAGCGGTTTGCATTTGGCCTTTTGTTTTAAAAATGGCGTTTTCTGTCATATCTTTTTAAATTTCAATTTATATTTATAGCTAAAATACAGCAATTTCTTTTTTGAAACAGAAAAAAACACATAATTCATTAGCATATATTTTGTTTAATGTATCAAAATAGTTTAGCAATTGTATGTGAATCATAGGCATTTATGTGTTTAGAAATTATGGTTTAAAGAATTCCCGAGTTTTTGTGAACAGTAAAAATCAGTTACACAAAAATGTTTTCTCTTAATAAACTGAGAGAAGCAAGAAAACTAATACACAGTAACCATGGCAACCAGCATAGTAACGCCGCTTCAGAAATCGTTTTCTTGAAATCTCCAGCTTTGCTTTTCATACAAATAGATTTAGTTCAGTAAAAATATTCCACATTAGTAAATAGTTAAAAGAAACGTTAAAAAGGGTTAAGTATAACTAAAAGTGTTTTTTCTGTGTTCCAGGGGGTTCTCCCATCATGGATGTATCGTTCAACAATGTGCTGGAAAGCACCCGCAAATATTTCCAAGGCGTTCCTACAAGTCCAAACAGCAGCGTCGGAGGATCAGCTGCGTCTGCGGTAGGAAGTGCCGGTCCGAACCATCCCGGGGCCGCCACTCCCGTCCAGCCCGCGCAACACACCTTCCAAAACAACCCTCCTCCGACGGTACCGTCATCGTCGCCGACGGTCCTCTCGTATTGGCCGCCCACTGGAACTCAGCGCGGCAAGGACACCGTTGTGCAAACACCGCCGAATTCTCATGCAGCGATCCAGTCGCAGAACCACTACGTACAAAGCCAGCAGTCGGGAAAGCCCCAGTCACATGCGGCCCAGATCCACACCGTGTACAATGGCAGCCGGCAGCAAGACGCGGTGCAGACCACCACCTACCATTCCGACGTACAGCCTTCACAGAGGCATCAACACAACTTACCACCGATCGCAGCCCTGTCATCGTCGATGGGTTACCATTCCGGTCGGACTGCTAGTAGGGAATCCCCTTCACAGGGTGTATTATATCACAGACAGCCTTCACAGGCATCCCAGCAGCATCATCCCCTTCCGTCAATCAGTCAGATCAACATCCATGGCTCGAATAAAGCTTCATCGTTATCGCCTAGAACAATGCCGCCGCAGTACCGAACGCCAGAGTACTCTCAAGGTAGTCACAGCTCGTACAGTCCGAACCAGAACCACACTAGGGACGGTGCGAGAGCACCGTACCAACAAGTGTCAGCTGCAAAATACCACAGTTCGTCAAGCCCGGCCGTTTCGACAGCGAGCCATACATACAATTATCCTCATAACCCATCGATACCACCGTCTACAATTTCAGCAGCTAGCTACCCGCAGTCAACATCTGCGTCGGCTAGCTACCCGCAGTCAACATCTGCGTCGGCCGTGCACGTTAACTCTTCGCACCAACAAAGACAACAACAGCTGCAACAACAACAACAGAACATACAAATTCACATCCAACAACAGCAGCAACTAATGCAGCAGTCTCAACACCAGCAGTCAAGTTCTCAGGGACACCAACAGCAGAACAATCAGGTGACCCTGACGCAACAACACCAGCAGGCGTTGCAGCAGCACCAGGCTTCGCTTTATCAGCAAAGCCTTCAGCACAGCATTAGTTCCAGACAAACAGAATCCGTGAAGGAATCTCATCAGCAAACGCTCAAAGGCCACCAATATCCAAGTAATCCGTTGCATCAACAACAGCAGCAATCACAACAGCAGCTGCAGCAACAATCACAACAGCAGGTGCAACAACAATCACAACAGCTGCTGCAGCAACAATCACAACAGCTGCTGCAGCAGCAACCTCAACAGCAACAACTTCAACACCATACACAGCACCATCAACAGCAGCAGCAGCAAATTCATCATCAACAGCAACAACACCAGCAGCAGCAACAACAACAACATCAGCAGCAGCATCAGCAACAACAACAGCAGCAGCAACAACAGCAACAGCATCAACAGCAACAGCGCTCTCAACAACAGGTAAATTACAAAATACACAGTAAATTTACGAAATACCGTAATATGCGTAAAAATGAACAATACTGAAAGAGTCGGGAGATTTTATTTTATTTACATAATTTTCTCTGTAGTAGTTAACACCATGTGAGCAAAAGCTAACCTTAAATGAAATACGTCAACACGAATTCACGGCAACAATCAAAAGTCGGCACAGCTGATTGAGAAGGCAACTACAGCTGATTCAGTTTCAGTACTGTTTATTTTGGCGCATACGGTACTATAGTATTAACAGTTCTTGACATAAAATTAGCATGCTGCTGTCTGTTTCTTAACAAGTACAGTGTTTGACGTCATCATCATGCAATCTTTTGATAATGAGATTATTATAGAACGGAACTACTTAAAGGTAAGCAATGTTACTTTGTTATTCCGAATAAGGGAGATTTCGATTCCGAACAGTGCTACGTTGCGATACAACCCTGGCAAATCGTGGCATTTTTAGATCTATAACTATTTTCTCATGACCTTAAACCTGTTTGCAGAGTTTTTGAATCTCCTATATTTTTATCACTGGTCTGATGGGATCATTTCATGTTCTATTTTAGACTCTTATATACTAGTGCAGTGGTTCCCTATTTCAACTGGCAACCAACCTCTCCTTACAGGAACATCTCCACGGTCCATAATAAAAAACAATGTTTGTACCGTATCCCTTTTATACGATACCGCTGCACATAGTATCGCCGTACAATATTGATGCTAATATATAATTTACCAAATATTCACTATATATATAGTCACGTGACATTGTTTTAAATGTTTGTGTGTTTTATTTTGTATTGCTTTACAAAACAAATGGCTAAGAGAAAACAATTCGATTTGCTTCAATTTTTCTGTTCTTTTCTGATGGTTTACTTTTAGTTTCTGACAGTTTTTGATAAAGTCGCGACCAATATGAAACCCTTCCGCGACCCACTAATGGGTCGCGGCCCACCAGTTGGGAACCGTTATATTAGAGTATTGAAGCTTTGGTTAGGTATTAATAAGGTGACCATTCGTCTCGAAAATATCGGAACAGTCCCAGTTTTTAAAGTTATGTAACGGAATCCCTTAAAACAATATATTTGTTCCAAATGTCCAGTGCCTTTTAACTTTGACTAATGCTTACAGATCTTTGTCTGAGCTGTATAAAGTATTGTGCAATGAAGTATTGTGTAATACGGTAAATTGTGATCTATTTGTTATTTCCCAAATTTAAATTTTGCATAAATAAATAAGCCTAAACAGATGTTGTTAACGCTTAGACATTTTGTTGAGGAATAGAAATGTACCATTTCAAGTGATATTTATATTATAATATATGATACGATAAAATTCTAATAAACCTATTGCTCCTGAACCTTCATGGGTCTAAGTGTTTCTTACAAAACCACAACATCCAAAAGTAGGTTGTTCCTTATATATATATATATATATATATATATATATATATATATATATATATATATATATATATTTATATATGCATACAAGTCGATATTAATAAAATATGGTTGATATATGAGCCAATGACATTTATTTTCTAAATAACGGCGACGTTTCCACATCTAGTTTGCCATCTTTATCAGACCAATAATACTGCATGTAGTGCCCACTAAACGTGCAAATTCACTGCACGAAATCAGGCGAGCGGCTTGTTTAGCGCTGTTGCCAAGTATGGAACCGGCCTCGCGAAGTATGAACAGTGTTGCCTAGTTCTATCGTCGGGCTAACAGTCTATCGCCCATGTGACAACGTTGCATTTTTGGCCACCCTCCTGATTTCTTGCAGTGGACTTTACAGTAATATCACTACATACAGTAGTATTGCCCTGATGAAGAACTAGCGGTCGAAACGTCACCGATATTTTGAAAATAAATGTTATTAACTTATACATCAACCATCTTTTATTAATATAATAGGTTGTCCCGATTTCGACTAGTAGAAACTATGACCACCGTAGTTATTAAGTGTCTCTATGCTGTTCTACGCCTGAATTTACTGCGAGAGTCTATGCCCGATGTATCATAGAGGGAAATGTCTTCGGAGAGGAAAATTACACAACTTAAAGAGCAGTTGGATTGTAAATTTTATGAATTTTAATATTTTGTAATATATAATATTTTTTCGTGTTTGCTCTGCATAAACACTACATGTTAGAAATGTTTCACGTTCAGAAACATCTATCAGAGGTAATAGCTAACAAATTTTAATTAGGGCGAGGGCAATGGGCGAAGTCAGCTGAGAGGTAGATTGCTAAAACTTTCATGTTTCGTTCAAACTACAGTATTTCAATATTATTTGGAACGTCTTACTTATTTTGTTTTAAGGCTATACTCACAGAAAATTTATCAAGTCGAAAATATTGTCATTGAATAGAAACAAATTTTGCGAGTCAGGTATAATATTTTACTCTGCTACTAGATCGTTATTATCAGGCCTGGCAGTATACATTTTGGCTATAGCCTTCCTATTCTTCTGGTTAATTATAACTGCAAAACATTCTCTCGATTCTCGTTCAATACCTCCATATGCCGACACTCTTTTTAATATGTTTTTTTCGTGTTTTCCCAACTTTCTCACAAAGATTAGATCGATTTCTACATCCCTATTGTTTCCTCCAATTGGCTTCAAGTTTTTTACTTACACAAGTACGGTGGCGTGGACTTTCCGACCGTGGGACTTCCGACCACAGACACAGCCGTGGTATTTCCGATCACAAAAATTTCATCCGTGGGAGTTCGACCACTGACAAAACCACGTGGGGTTTCCTACCATTCAATTCACTGCTCCACAATAGTGATGTAACGAGTCGAGTATTTTAGTCGAAAGGTATCGAGTCAACAGAGTATCGAGCAGACTCGATTCTTATACTACGATACTCGAGTATCGACTCCCAAAATTAACAGGTAAAAGCTGAAACGGCAAATTTAGCAAGTTTAAACGGCGATTTAATCGAGTCGACGAAATACTCGACTCGTCACATCATTACTCCACAATAAATTATGTAAATCATTTGAAAAATATCCCTTCACATTTTATCCAGGCCGGACAGAACTGTATTAAGAAACACATTCTCCATAGCTTTAATTGCAGCCATTTCAAAGTCTAATCGTGCAACTTTCGGCGACCAATCCGGAATGTTGATTTTTGGTTTGGCAAAAAGTCGGTTGTATGTCTCTTGGGATTTATCTGGGAGAAGAGCAAATAAAACAGGAAATATTTTAGTCTCTTCTTCCGTGCTTCTAATGTCTACATGTATAGTGTATAGTTGTTTAAATTGTTTCGAACAACTATCAAATGTCCCATCCATAAAAATTGTGTCATTTTCACACAGGAGTTTCTCCGCTTCTCTACATCCAAACACAAGGATTCTTTTTCCAGGAACATCACCATCGTCAATTTTCAAAAAACTACTGTTATCACTCAGTTGTAAAATTTCGTCACTGAGGTAAATCTCTGTACTAGAGCCAGGGTTATGGGTCGTCCCTAAAACGTCTCTCCTTGCTTTGCACAAGGAAGTCTTTACACTTTCATAATTTGGCATATTTGAAACTGCCTAAACCTTTATCCTTTAAATCTTGAAACTCTTCTTTAAAAATATTACAAACTGGCACTGTCTTTTCTTCACGGACTCTTTTCCTACAGTTATGCCGACGTATTTGTATCTGTGCGTCTGCTTCGTCTGGTACGCAGGAATGCTGCTATTCAGAGATGATTGCATCATTTGCAATTTTTATACGCCCGTTATACACTTACTCTTTTCGTTTTTGACGCATAACCAATTAGTACACTTTTCAGTTTTTGTGTACTCGATAGGGATAACCATCCTTCACAAGACACGGTTTCCCTTTGGTTGTAGTGATAATTTCCGTTTTGCTTCTAGCGATATAAGTCTACTATCAACTCCTTAAGCCTGTCCGATCCTACAGTCGGTAAAGGTACACTTTAATATGCTGTAAACTTACTCATTTCAGCCTACAACTTGTGCACGTCTCGAACTTTCAGATCCGACTGAATGTATTGTCAAACAACCATATGAATGTTCAGGTGGTGGGGATGTTCCGTTATTAACCCCCATATAATATTGTTTATGTTAGGTAGGCCTTTATATAGGAAGAGTGGTGACCGATCGGAAATCCCACGCCTCGAACCCGATCGGTTGGAAACGCCACAGCAGCAGGTGTTCAAACAATAGGATCGCAAATACCACGGTCGGAAATCCCACGTCTCGAACCCGATCGGTCGGAAACGCCACAGCAGCAGGTGTTCAAACAATAGGATCGCAAATACAACGGTCGGAAATCCCACGTCTCGAACCCGATCGGTCGGAAACGCCACAACAGCAGGTGTTCAAACAATAGGATCGCAAATACCACGGTCGGAAATCCCACGTCTCGAACCCGATCGGTCGGAAACGCCACAGCAGCAGGTGTTCAAACAATAGGATCGCAAATACAACGGTCGGAAATCCCACGTCTCGAACCCGATCGGTCGGAAACGCCACAACAGCAGGTGTTCAAACAATAGGATCGCAAATACCACGGTCGGAAATCCCACGTCTCGAACCCGATCGGTCGGAAACGCCACAGCAGCAGGTGTTCAAACAATAGGATCGCAAATACCACGGTCGGAAATCCCACGTCTCGAACCCGATCGGTCGGAAACGCCACAGCAGCAGGTGTTCAAACAATAGGATCGCAAATACCACGGTCGGAAAACCCACATAGTCACAAGTACACGTCAACGAGTAATATAAAATTAAAAAAAAAAAATCAATTCCTACTTAGGTCAACAAAGAAATATTTTGTTTTTGTTCCTTTTATTAAATACATACAAATACTATAAATAAAGTAACATAACCTATGGGTAAAAAAGCTGTTCTCCCACAAACGTGTAACATAAAATCAGCTGTTTTATGAAATCGTAGGTTATCACTTATTTTAACCAAATGGGACGGATAACCATATTGCATAACTTGCCCTTTTTGTGAAATGTTTTTCTCTCATATAAAAGTAAAATTAATTATTAAATTTAATTAATGAATTAATATTTGAATAAAAGTGTAACATCAAGTGTCATCTACAAGTTTAAAAAAATGTATTTGAACGTAAATAGATCAATAATATCTTATAATGATTGAAAATTTGAACAATATATGTAAATAATGAGAGTGTCAACTAATAGAGGGAATTGAAAAACAGACTTAACGACAGGAGTTTAACCAATTCGTGACGCTTGTGGGACTAACTTCAGTTTGTCATGCCGTCTGGTTTAACGTTAACTCTTTAACGCAAGCATGGAGAATCTTTAATAGAAGTTTTTGAATGTTCAAAACACGTTTAAATGTGTTTAAACATGTTAAAATTAAAAAAAAAAAATACTATGACTTTTACTGCAGACTTAGCGTTATATAACAAATGGTTAACCCAAAGTCAACTGGAGGGAACAACAGTGATGTAGAAATCGTCCGATTCTTGTGAGAAAGTATGAAAAAACACGAAAAAACATGAAAAAATTATAGGTAGCGGAGGGCTTTTTCTGTTGGTCTGCAGACAGTATCATTCCGGTTATCACATAATTTATACTGTTAGACCTGAAGATAACGCCCTAGTTATCGAAACGTCGCCGTAGCAGAGTAAAATTCACTTGTCCGCAAAACAGTCGTCATTTATTTTTATAACCAAATCTGTGCTAGTGTAACATGAATTATATTGCCATTATATGTAACATGTAACTGCTATAAAGTAACTGTTTTTATAAAATTAAATAAATTATTGCAATTAATCTTGATTTACGATTTTCTCATGAATTAGAATCGATTTATTAAAAGATAAAAACTGTTTAAAAATTATTATTATAATAAACTACCTTTTGGTTCTGAGAACAAAACATATAAGTGTGTGCAAAATCTATATTTGGGTAAGGGTAAGGCATTAAATTTTGTTCAGCAATTGGAAGGTCGCTATTGTTTCCATAAATAGAAACAGCCATGCACAATGTGCTTACTGTGGTAACGTTTCTTCAACCCTGCAATGGGCATATTTGTGCGAGTATGGAGAGGGAGGGTAGAAGCAGGTAGCGGGCGACAAGTCCAGACAATAGGGGAGATTCCGACTTCTGGCCTAGTGTGGCAGTGGTAGTGGTTCTGTGTTGTTGGGGAATGTGTGTGCGAGATCCAGCGTGTTACTAATGCACTTCATGATAGTAGACGGTGTAAGTCGTGCATTAATAGCAGCGTCAGCAACTGTGGTGTGATTTTTTAGTATTAAATAAATAAAAAAAACCTATTAACCACACAGATCTTCTATTTAAACCTTTAAGTACATTTCGAATGCAAAGAAATCGTCTTTAGAGGAAATTATTACAAGAATAAAAGGAAATAACTCAGTTACTGTTGTAACAATTTCTTCTGAAAATGATTGCTTTGCATTCGAAACGTACATAAGGGTTAAAACCGAACGCTTTCGTGATTAAGAGGTTTTATTTATTTAAAATATATCAAGATATATATTTAATGTATTTTTATGTCTAGTATATACAAATATTGTTACTGTAAGGGACTGTGATTTGTTTATGTAATTGAGTTTAGGTATCCAGTAGCATACACACAAATACAACACTACAATAATAGACAAACTGTGGTAAAATATACAAAAAAAAAACACTAAAACTAACACTACAGCCAGGGAAAACAAATACATCACATTACCATTCATATAGAAAACAACAACCAAAATAGCCCGCAAATTTCAAAAAATAAGTTACAAAATAGCATACAAAACTAATAACAAGTTACAATACAAAATACAACACCAACAACACAGATAAACTACAAGCACCGGACGTATACAAACTGAACTGCGATAAATGTAACAAATTCTATAATGAACAAACAGGTCGCAACTTTAAAGAAAGAGTTGAGGAACACAAACAGGACACAAATACACAGACGTTTACCATAACCTAGAAATCTTACACATCAACAAAAAAGGACTACATACCAACACACTAGAACAATATGAAATTTACAGACACACAAGAACACAAAGTACAAATATATTAGACGAACACACACAATACAAATCACACATACTCTTTGATACTATCGAAAACCTACTTTTAAAACCGTCACCGCTTAACCCAGCATCTCCAAGCAGAATACACTGATGAAGATTTTAACAAATTTACAAAATTTAAAGTTCGGATAGTCGTAAACTATTGTTTAAGTGATTAATAAGATTCACCGAACGTAATGGACTACAAAATTCATGAGTTTAGGTGTATTTGGTAATTATTTCTAAAACAACTATTATAGCAAACTATAATAATGTACATGTAGGTGAAGAAGAAAGTCTTCGGCAAATTTTGTGCAACATCTCAAGAGAATAAATTAAGATATACGACCAACATAACTTGACGTCACACCAACCGCAAAAGTTTAAAAATGCTTTAATGGTCTAGATTCTTTATAAAACCGGTCACTCTTATAGTACAATCGATTACAGTTTCCGGTTAGAATAGTAACCGCGTGCATTAGTAAACACTACTTAACCTCACTTATTAGTAAACAAACATTACGTAATCTTGAGCTTTAGTAAATATACACTACTTAACCTCACTTATTAGTAAACAAACATTACGTAATCTCGTGAATTAGTAAATATACATCATTTAACCTCACGTATTAGTAAACAAATATTACGTAATCTCGTGCATTAGTAAATATACACTACTTAACCTCACTTATTAGTAAACAAACATTATGTAATCTTGAGCTTTAGTAAATATACACTACTTAACCTCACTTATTAGTAAACAAACATTACGTAATCTCGTGAATTAGTAAATATACATCATTTAACCTCACGTATTAGTAAACAAATATTACGTAATCTCGTGCATTAGTAAATATACACTACTTAACCTCACTTATTAGTAAACAAACATTACGTAATCTCGAGCAATAGTAAATATACACTACTTAACCTCACGTTTTTGGAAACAAACACTACGTAATCTCGTGCGTTAGTAAACGAAAATACGTATGTTGGATTACTATACCAACATTATTTAACCTACTCCAATAGTAAGCAAACATTACTTCACCCTTTGCATTAGTAAACAAATACCACTTGACCTCTTGAATTAGTAAACAAACACCACTTAACCTCTTGAATTTGTAAACAAACAGTATTTAACGTCGTGCATTAGTAAAAAACACTATGTAGTCTCGTGCATTAGTAAACAAACAGTACTTAACCGTTTGAACAAACAGCACCTTATCTCTTGAAGTAGTAAAGAAACAATACTTAAGCTCTTGCATTAGTAATAAAACATTTACGTAATCTCGTGGATTAGTAAACCAATATTACTTAACCTACTCCATTAGTAAGCAAACACTACTTAACCTTTTGCATTAGTAAACAAACACCACTTAAACTCTTGAATTAGTAAGCAATCACCACTTGACCTCTTCAATTAGTTAACAAACAATACTTAAATTTGTGCATAGTAAAAAAACATTACTTATTCTCGTGGATTAGTAAACAAGCATATTTAACCTGGTACATTAATATACCAACAGTACTTAACCTACTCTATTAGTAAGCAAACTCTACTTAACCTTTTGCATTAGTAAACAAACACCGATTAACCTTTTGAATTAGTAAGCAATCACCACTTGACTTCTTCAATTAGTAAACAAACAATACTTAAATTTGTGCATAGTAAAAAAACATTACTTATTCTCGTGGATTATTAAACAAGCACATTTAACCTGGTACATTAATATACCAACAGTACTAACCTACTCTATCAGTAAGCAAGTTCTTAACCTACTCTATTAGTAAGCAAGTACTTAACCTACTCTATTAGTAAGCAAGTACTTAACCTACTCTATCAGTAAGCAAGTACTTAACCTACTCTATTAGTAAGCAAGTACTTAACCTACTCTATTAGTAAGCAAGTACTTAACCTACTCTATTAGTAAGCAAGTACTTAACCTACTCTATTAGTAAGCAAGTACTTAACCTACTCTATTAGTAAGCAAGTACTTAACCTACTCTATCAGTAAGCAAGTACTTAACCTACTCTATCAGTAAGCAAGTACTTAACCTACTCTATTAGTAAGCAAGTACTTAACCTACTCTATCAGTAAGCAAGTACTTAACCTACTCTATTAGTAAGCAAGTACTTAACCTACTCTATTAGTAAGCAAGTACTTAACCTACTCTATTAGTAAGCAAGTACTTAACCTACTCTATTAGTAAGCAAGTACTTAACCTACTCTATTAGTAAGCAAGTACTTAACCTACTCTATTAGTAAGCAAGTACTTAACCTACTCTATTAGTAAGCAAGTACTTAACCTACTCTATTAGTAAGCAAGTACTTAACCTACTCTATCAGTAAGCAAGTACTTAACCTACTCTATTAGTAAGCAAGTACTTAACCTACTCTATCAGTAAGCAAGTACTTAACCTACTCTATCAGTAAGCAAGTACTTAACCTACTCTATTAGTAAGCAAGTACTTAACCTACTCTATCAGTAAGCAAGTACTTAACCTACTCTATCAGTAAGCAAGTACTTAACCTACTCTATCAGTAAGCAAGTACTTAACCTACTCTATTAGTAAGCAAGTACTTAAATTACTCTATCAGTAAGCAAGTACTTAACCTACTCTATTAATAAGCAAGTACTTAACCTACTCTATCAGTAAGCAAGTACTTAACCTACTCTATTAGTAAGCAAGTACTTAACCTACTCTATCAGTAAGCAAGTACTTAACCTACTCTATTAGTAAGCAAGTACTTAACCTACTCTATCAGTAAGCAAGTACTTAACCTACTCTATCAGTAAGCAAGTACTTAACCTACTCTATTAGTAAGCAAGTACTTAACCTACTCTATCAGTAAGCAAGTACTTAACCTACTCTATTAGTAAGCAAATACTTAACCTACTCTATCAGTAAGCAAGTACTTAACCTACTCTATTAGTAAGCAAGTACTTAACCTACTCTATCAGTAAGCAAGTACTTAACCTACTCTATCAGTAAGCAAGTACTTAACCTACTCTATTAGTAAGCAAGTACTTAACCTACTCTATCAGTAAGCAAGTACTTAACCTACTCTATCAGTAAGCAAGTACTTAACCTACTCTATCAGTAAGCAAGTACTTAACCTACTCTATTAGTAAGCAAGTACTTAAATTACTCTATCAGTAAGCAAGTACTTAACCTACTCTATTAATAAGCAAGTACTTAACCTACTCTATCAGTAAGCAAGTACTTAACCTACTCTATTAGTAAGCAAGTACTTAACCTACTCTATCAGTAAGCAAGTACTTAACCTACTCTATTAGTAAGCAAGTACTTAACCTACTCTATCAGTAAGCAAGTACTTAACCTACTCTATCAGTAAGCAAGTACTTAACCTACTCTATTAGTAAGCAAGTACTTAACCTACTCTATCAGTAAGCAAGTACTTAACCTACTCTATCAGTAAGCAAGTACTTAACCTACTCTATCAGTAAGCAAGTACTTAACCTACTCTATCAGTAAGCAAGTACTTAACCTACTCTATCAGTAAGCAAGTACTTAACTTACTCTATCAGTAAGCAAGTACTTAACCTACTCTATCAGTAAGCAAGTACTTAACCTACTCTATTAGTAAGCAAATACTTAACCTACTCTATCAGTAAGCAAGTACTTAACCTACTCTATTAGTAAGCAAACTCTACTTAACCTTTTGCATTAGTAAACAAACACCGATTAACCTCTTGAATTAGTAAGCAATCACCACTTGACCTCTTCAATTAGTAAACAAACAATACCTAAATTTGTGCATAGTAAAAAAACATTACTTATTCTCGTGGATTAGTAAACAAGCATATTTAACCTGGTACATTAATATACCAACAGTACTAACCTACTCTATTAGTAAGCAAGTACTTAACCTACTCTATTAGTAAGCAAGTACTTAACCTACTCTATTAGTAAGCAAGTACTTAACCTACTCTATTAGTAAGCAAGTACTTAACCTACTCTATTAGTAAGCAAGTACTTAACCTACTCTATCAGTAAGCAAGTACTTAACCTACTCTATTAGTAAGCAAACTCTACTTAACCTTTTGCATTAGTAAACAAACACCGATTAACCTCTTGAATTAGTAAGCAATCACCACTTGACCTCTTCAATTAGTAAACAAACAATACCTAAATTTGTGCATAGTAAAAAAACATTACTTATTCTCGTGGATTAGTAAACAAGCATATTTAACCTGGTACATTAATATACCAACAGTACTAACCTACTCTATTAGTAAGCAAGTACTTAACCTACTCTATTAGTAAGCAAGTACTTAACCTACTCTATTAGTAAGCAAGTACTTAACCTACTCTATTAGTAAGCAAGTACTTAACCTACTCTATTAGTAAGCAAGTACTTAACCTACTCTATTAGTAAGCAAGTACTTAACCTACTCTATCAGTAAGCAAGTACTTAACCTACTCTATTAGTAAGCAAGTACTTAACCTACTCTATTAGTAAGCAAGTACTTAACTTACTCTATCAGTAAGCAAGTACTTAACCTACTCTATCAGTAAGCAAGTACTTAACCTACTCTATTAGTAAGCAAGTACTTAACCTACTCTATCAGTAAGCAAGTACTTAACCTACTCTATCAGTAAGCAAGTACTTAACCTACTCTATTAGTAAGCAAACTCTACTTAACCTTTTGCATTAGTAAACAAACACCGATTAACCTCTTGAATTAGTAAGCAATCACCACTTGACCTCTTCAATTAGTAAACAAACAATACCTAAATTTGTGCATAGTAAAAAAACATTACTTATTCTCGTGGATTAGTAAACAAGCATATTTAACCTGGTACATTAATATACCAACGTACTAACCTACTCTATCAGTAAGCAAGTACTTAACCTACTCTATTAGTAAGCAAGTACTTAACCTACTCTATCAGTAAGCAAGTACTTAACCTACTCTATCAGTAAGCAAGTACTTAACCTATTCTATTAGTAAGCAAGTACTTAACCCACTCTATTAGTAAGCAAGTACTTAACCCACTCTATTAGTAAGCAAGTACTTAACCTACTCTATCAGTAAGCAAGTACTTAACCTACTCTATTAGTAAGCAAGTACTTAACCTACTCTATTAGTAAGCTAGTACTTAACCTACTCTATCAGTAAGCAAGTACTTAACCTACTCTATTAGTAAGCAAGTACTTAACCCACTCTATTAGTAAGCAAGTACTTAACCTACTCTATTAGTAAGCAAGTACTTAACCTACTCTATCAGTAAGCAAGTACTTAACCTACTCTATTAGTAAGCAAGTACTTAACCTACTCTATTAGTAAGCTAGTACTTAACCTACTCTATCAGTAAGCAAGTACTTAACCTACTCTATTAGTAAGCAAACTCTACTTAACCTTTTGCATTAGTAAACAAACACCGATTAACCTCTTGAATTAGTAAGCAATCACCACTTGACCTCTTCAATTAGTAAACAAACAATACCTAAATTTGTGCATAGTAAAAAAACATTACTTATTCTCGTGGATTAGTAAACAAGCATATTTAACCTGGTACATTAATATACCAACAGTACTAACCTACTCTATCAGTAAGCAAGTACTTAACCTACTCTATTAGTAAGCAAGTACTTAACCTACTCTATCAGTAAGCAAGTACTTAACCTACTCTATTAGTAAGCAAGTACGTAACCTACTCTATTAGTAAGCAAGTACTTAACCTACTCTATTAGTAAGCAAGTACTTAACCTACTCTATCAGTAAGCAAGTACTTAACCTACTCTATTAGTAAGCAAGTACTTAACCTACTCTATCAGTAATCAAGTACTTAACCTACTCTATCAGTAAGCAAGTACTTCACCTACTCCATTAGTAAGCAAGTCCTTAACCTACTCTATTAGTAAGCAAGTATTTAACCTACTCTATCAGTAAGCAAGTACTTAACCTACTATATTAGTAAGCAAGTACTTAACCTACTCTATCAGTAAGCAAGTACTTAACCTACTCTATCAGTAAGCAAGTACTTAACCTACTCTATTAGTAAGCAAGTACTTAACCTACTCTATCAGTAAGCAAGTACTTAACCTACTCTATCAGTAAGCAAGTACTTAACCTACTCTATTAGTAAGCAAGTACTTAACCTACTCTATTAGTAAGCAAGTATTTAACCTACTCTATCAGCAAGCAAGTACTTAACCTACTATATTAGTAAGCAAGTACTTAACCTACTCTATCAGTAAGCAAGTACTTAACCTACTCTATTAGTAAGCAAGTACTTAACCTACTCTATCAGTAAGCAAGTACTTAACCTACTCTATCAGTAAGCAAGTACTTAACCTACTCTATTAGTAAGCAAGTACTTAACCTACTCTATCAGTAAGCAAGTACTTAACCTACTCTATCAGTAATCAAGTACTTAACCTACTCTATTAGTAAGCAAACTCTACTTAACCTCTTGAATTAGTAAACAAACAGTACTTAACTTTGTGTATTAGTAAAAAACACTACTTAAACCTATTGCATTAGTAAGTAAATACTGCTAAACCTTTTGCATTAGTAAGCAAACACTACTTAACCTTTTGCATTAGTAAGTAAACACAACTACACCTTTGCATTAGGAGCCTCGTGCACAGTTTTTGATGAATGCGCTACAAAGGGAAGGATTAAACTTGATGTACATAGCTTAGAATTTCATAGAAACAATAACAATAAGGAATAGGGGGATATGAGTTATGAAAGAAATCTATTTTCATCAGCACAGTGAAGGTTCAAAGCAAGAGATTCAAGGATTAAGGTGGATAAACAACCGTCAATATTTCACGGAACTTGTAAACAGTCAACGCGTTTTTCCAGGAATGAACAAACCAGGAGTTGAGAAAAATGAAAGAAAATCAATTTTCATCAGCACAGAGTGAAAGCTTAAAGCAGGAAATATTTCTATCCTTTGTAAAGGAAACAATCAAGCGAATAATTAGGCCTGTAATTTACTGCAGAAAGAAAAGCCACCATTGCTTAAAGATCTGCTGAATGGTGCTTCATGTAATTTTAATTGTGCCATTGGTGTAGCGCTGAAGAAAATTAATAAGATTTCTGTTTACATTTTTAGATTGGATATTTTAATGTAGGAAATATTTCACTTTAGTTATGTTCATTGATTAGAAATAAATAACGTGGAGATGTGAAACCTTTTGGTATCAGGGGGCAAAGGGAGCTGAAGAGATGTGACATTATGCATGGAGGAGTTACACAACCCTATTCTATATCAGGACCATAAAATGGTATCTCCTCTTCACGCCATATATTTGTGTAAATGTAACTCCATGTAATTATTTGTAACGATATCTCTGGACTTTTAATTGAATAAATCTTGGTCTTTAAAAGTCCAAACCTGCTGAGTGATGAAACTTTCTTTCCTTTATATTGATTTAACCAATCTGTCCTAAGGAGAGTGGAAGGTCCACCTAAAATAAAAAGTAGCTTGAGTATAGGTTTTTAAGTTTGGTAGTATGAAGAAGATAATATAAATCTTGTAAATTAATTTTTTTAAAGTAAATTATTACTATAACTGTATAAAACAACTGTGGCGTAATGTTTAATAATAAATGAAACCTCTTTACCACAATTGAGTTTTTCTTTCATTTAAAACCTTAAGTATATTTCAATTGCATAGCAACCATCTTTAGTATGTAGGTATTTATATTGTAAATTACCTTAGATATTAGTATCCAATTGAAATGTACATAAGGTTTTAAATAAAAGAAAAACTCATTTGAGGTAAAGAGGTTTTATTTATTGTTAAATTATTACTAGATTTAAAAAACTAACCGGGCGCTTCTTTAAAAGATATTGTTGTGTTAGATTCAATCATTTTGATGTAAGAAAGTACTTTCTGGAATAAAGCAGGAAAATTGTTAAAATGTCTAGTAGATGACATTAATACAAAGGTTTATATAAAGGTTTCAGTTATATCAAGTTTGCTGAGAGAAGAGAAATTAAAATTTCGAGTTGAAATTACAATTACATTCAGAGTTTATCTTTATATTTCATGTGACATAAAAATATATATATTGAAATAAGTTAAAATTTTTATAAATCTTGTTTACACTGGCATAGATGTTGCAACGTAGCCTGTTTAATAAATAGTTCCACCTGCCTCGCAAAGCAACCACGCTTATTTAAACAACTAAAATTTTTATAATTTGATGATAAATGGGGAGCATTTTTTATTCATTTATAATTAAAATTATTTGGCAGTTACTTGAGTTTGATTAAACCGAATAATTTGTAGGAAGTATGATTGTTGTGGTATCTTGTCCTTGTATTCTCTTCAACCTCAACATAATTAATTCTCATACATGTGAACATATGATTTTAAAAATTCTCTTAAAATACAACTTGAAAAAAAATTTTTTTAATTTACCACGGTTAAAGTAACAATTTGTAGATATAAAAATGCATAGGTTACTGTAATACTTTATCCAGTTCCTTCTATTATTCCACACTCTCCATTCGAGAAAAGTTCAAATACGTTTTTTTAAAACCTGCTGTGGATGAGACGATGTTAATACAGCTTTAGCTTTGTCTAATTTTTATAAGTGGGTCACTAACCAAAGACACTTCCTTATATCACCACTTCCTTCGAGCTTCTTAGTCGTTTTATTAATTCCATGTATGTGCATTTCTCTACTTCATTTTTACGTTTAATTGTATCCTCATGTATGCGCAGGCTGGATTTTCCGCACTGTTTAGCCTAAGTTGTCGGAGAGAGTTTCGTGGTAGTACAAACGATACTGAATACGCTACTAACATCATGAATGCACTGTGTCAGGGAGGTAGAGCTGGGGGGGGGGGGGTATTTTCAGTGGTCAGTCTCCCTCTTCCCCCTGAACTAATGGGAAAAAAATATCACTGGGTGCATCTGACGTGACACCATACCACGAGGGACATTTTACTACCACGTGCACGTGCTGTTCTTTTGGACATGTTCATGCTTCTTACTTTGAAAGAAAGATGGAGGAATAATTTTCCTTTTAACTTTGTATCCAGAGTTAACCAAAAGAGTTGAACATGAACATTGCGTCGAGAAAGAAACCCAAAAAATAATAGACTTAAAACCTGGTAGGAAAAAATTTTGTCAAGAATTACTAAACATCTAGTAAACACTCAACTTTTGGATCTAAAAGAAGGAGCAGGATTTCCTTAACGAACTCTGAAATATTATTTCCTTTTCTAGTCATAAAGTTCCCATCTTCTGCTGGTGCCTAAGTTAATTATGCCGTTAATTTTTACAATAACTCTGTAAACTATACGTACAAAAATTAAATAAATGATAAAGCCGTTGAATATAAAGTTAAGAAGTTTATTAATCACTTAAACAATAGTTTAAGACTATCCGAACTTTGAATTTAGTAAATTTGTTAAAACTTACTGAGACAGAACGTTTTCGATCGCTATGTGCCGATCTTCATCAGTGTCTTCTGCTTGCAGATGTTGGGTCAAGCGGTGACGGTTTTAAAGGTAGGTTTTTGATAGTATCAAAGAGTATGTGTGATTTGTATTGTGTTTGTTCGTTTAATATGTTTGTATTTTGTGTTTTTGTGTGTCTGTAAATTTCATATTGTTCTAGTGTGTTGAGATGTGGTCTTTTTTTGTTGATGTGTAGGATTTCTAAATTATTGAGTTGGTGTTACGTTTGTGTTCTTCGACTCTTTGTTTAAAGCTGCAACCTGTTTGTCCAATGTAGAATTTGTTACATTCGTCGCAGTTTAGTTTGTATACGCCTGGTGCTTGTAGTTTATCTTTGTTGTTGGTGTTGTGTTGTATTTTGTATTGTAATTTGTTATTGGTTTTGTATGCTATTTTTAACCTATTTTTTGAAACAAAACAACAAACAAAATAGCCCGCATATTTCCCAATTGAGCCCAATTAAGATTGATCAATTTGGATTATTCATTTTATTTAACAATGTCTTTTGTATATTATTAAAGACAAATAAAAATAAAAAAAGATTTTGTATATCATATTCATTTATATATGTATTCATAATGTTTCTTTATTTAATTATAAATATCATGTTTTTAAAATTTATTTCAGACCTTCTACCCTTCATCTTTGTCTACCAGTAACCGACCAAGTTTACAAGTCACACCAAGTACACAACCAACCAATCACCAGAGAGTTGCTGCAATACATTCTCGCCAGACAGGCATTTTGAAACGTGAATCTCCGTTAGACCTATCAGTAAAAACTGTCAGGCAATCTGCTGATTCGACAGCCAAAGATGAGTCGGAAAATGTATTTAATAATGTCGTCGCCTACCACGGTCATGAAATGTTGCAAATGACAACAAAAACACATCAGAAAGCCTCTAATAGTCGTGGATCAGCAGTTCTTCCTCCTTTGCAGTTACCATCAAGCGTCGTATATCCAACGTTTGAAAGTGTTGGGAATGTCGGTGCTACGAATCCACCACAGTCTATGTCTGGAGCACCAAAAGTAGATTTCCTACCCAACTTTCAGCAGAATCTTAGTCCTCAATTAGCTGGAAACACATCAACAATAAACTATCACAATGATTTAAAAAAGAGGCACAGAAAAACGTCATCCTCCCACACTCAGCAATCGACGCAAAATCAATTTCCTTCCTATCAAAGTAGTTTGCCACACATGGTTAGCTTTAAGAAAACGAGCATTCCAGCTGCAGCATATGAACATCATAACAAACAAGCACAGTTTTATCCAGCAACAGGGCCACCTACACAGCAACGAACTCCTACTTCAGTCACCCATACTTCTTCTTTAGGAGCTCTACCATCCCTTTCCTCAACGCCACTAAATCAATATACATATGATCCTTCGAAACGCGGAAATGAATCAAGTTATGATTACCTTGAAAGAAGGGCTTCGAGCCATTCTAGTTCAGGGCATTCGGCGTCGCCCATAGAGGGAAATTATCCACCTGCGAAACGGCCATCATCGTCTGATTTGCATCATCCACTTCCTGCAAAAATTACTAAAGTTGATACTTGGAGGCAAACAATAGATCAACAGATTGAACAAAGGTTGAACTCTTATGCTTCAGCTAGAGGTCAACAATTAAATGGAGTTACCAATGACAGTAGTGGGAACAATGATCCGCTTCGGCAGCACTCGCAAACTATTACCTCTTATACTCAACCTTTACCAAATAGTCATCAGAATCATTCATCAAATCATTCCTTATTGGATCGTCAGCAGTCGCTGTATGGTATTCATCGTGTTCCATCCAATCCAGCTCTTTCAGTACCCTACTACCCTTCGTCGAATCTTCCGCAGTATACTAATCAAAATGCTTCACCAAGGCCACAAGAAACGTACCAACATTCAACTCATCCTAGATTACCTGTGCTTCCTAATAATGGTGCTGCCGATAAAAGAGTTCTGAGCATTTTGAGAAATAGTTTAGAAATTAAAGAAGCAAGGAATCTTCAGTTGCAACAACAGCAACAGCAGCAACAACAACAACAGCTTCACCAAGAGAGTTTATTAAACCACAAGAAAGTATACCATTCTCTTGAACCGAGAGCAAATCCATCACAACTTTTGAGGACACCTAATAACAATAAATTACCAGCTACACCTACACAGCCTCCAGTTGGTAGACATAATCTTCCTCCATTTGGAGCCATTGCCTTAGAACGAACATCAACACCGCCGTATCCAGGTTACAAACTTCCCAAAGCGGTTGATTCTGTGCGTCTGGAGAATGACCAGAGTGTAACGCGTGATAAAATACCAAATAGTCAGCACCCTAGACCAGGCGATGTTCCTCACAGACTGCCGAGGAATGATTTCTTGGCAAAAAGTAGCGAAGAGAACAGTACAGCTGCTGGGCAAGAAACAGGAGGTGAATTTGACGGATTAGCAGCTTTCTTAGCGGCAAGGATAAGAACAAAAGCAGAGCTCAAACAGGTAAATGTCTTCTCTACTTTATATTTCTGTCAATATAAAATTATATTTCACTATGAATGACAATTGATCAATTAAAAGCTAAAAATAAGATTTATAGACTTATGCTAAACAAGGTAATTATTTCCTGTCAAAAGTAAAAACACTCTCACAATAAATACATTTGTTACATTAAAAGCATTGCAAGACCAAGTTTTCTTAATCAATTATTTCCTGTCAAAAGTAAAAACACTCTCACAATAAATACATTTGTTACATCAAAAGCATTGCAAGGCCAAGTCCTCTTAATCAATTATTTCCTGTCAAAAGTAAAAACACTCTCACAATAAATACATTTGTTACATCAAAAGCATTGCAAGACCAAGTCCTCTTAATCAATTATTTCCTGTCAAAAGTAAAAACACTCTCACAATAAATACATTTGTTACATCAAAAGCATTGCAAGACCAAGTCCTCTTAATCAATTATTTCCTGTCAAAAGTAAAAACACTCTCACAATAAATACATTTGTTACATCAAAAGCATTGCAAGACCAAGTCCTCTTAATCAATTATTTCCTGTCAAAAGTAAAAACACTCTCACAATAAATACATTTGTTACATCAAAAGCATTGCAAGACCAAGTCCTCTTAATCAATTATTTCCTGTCAAAAGTAAAAACACTCTCACAATAAATACATTTGTTACATCAAAAGCATTGCAAGACCAAGTCCTCTTAATCAATTATTTCCTGTCAAAAGTAAAAACACTCTCACAATAAATACATTTGTTACATCAAAAGCATTGCAAGACCAAGTCCTCTTAATCAATTATTTCCTGTCAAAAGTAAAAACACTCTCACAATAAATACATTTGTTACATCAAAAGCATTGCAAGACCAAGTCCTCTTAATCAATTATTTCCTGTCAAAAGTAAAAACACTCTCACAATAAATACATTTGTTACATCAAAAGCATTGCAAGACCAAGTCCTCTTAATCAATTATTTCCTGTCAAAAGTAAAAACACTCTCACAATAAATACATTTGTTACATCAAAAGCATTGCAAGACCAAGTCCTCTTAATCAATTATTTCCTGTCAAAAGTAAAAACACTCTCACAATAAATACATTTGTTACATCAAAAGCATTGCAAGACCAAGTCCTCTTAATCAATTATTTCCTGTCAAAAGTAAAAACACTCTCACAATAAATACATTTGTTACATCAAAAGCATTGCAAGGCCAAGTCCTCTTAATCAATTATTTCCTGTCAAAAGTAAAAACACTCTCACAATAAATACATTTGTTACATCAAAAGCATTGCAAGACCAAGTCCTCTTAATCAATTATTTCAACTATATAATTTTACAGTAGAAACTCTGCTAACTGAAACCAAGGAGAGTGGGGGTGTTTCGGAAAACCAATATTTTGGATAAAGCTCTCTTTAAAATTCTAATGAAACAAGCATATTAAATGTAAAAAAATGTTTAATAAAACTTTCAAAATGACATTTTTAACATACACATTATTAGTATGTACATACAATAAAATTCAACGATTTTATAAAAGTACTGTAACAGTTTTATACAAGTACGCATCAATTTTAACAATATTTTACAAGTACAATTGTGTTAATTAAAGTCTTTAAAAAAAATCTACATCTTTATTTTGTTTTTTCTTTTTAAAACGATTTTTATCCGCTATATCCCCTCATCGTTTCAATAGTAACTCGACAGCAAACTTAGCTTTGTCTGGTTGCTCAACAAACCGTAAGGAAACATAAAAACAATGAAAACCCATCTAAAGAATTGAACAACTTAATCATAAGAAATTTTAAAATATAAATGGCAACTCAAACATTTATTGTCGGCATTATAAAACTTATGGCGTACCATAAAAAAAAACCTGATTTTAATGAACTTACTGTACTTTATTACAGTACAGTACAGTACAGGACATAAAAACTTACAACTAACCTCTAAAGCATTTAAAATCTCTTCAGCAGTATCGGGCTGGTTTCTGCTATAATTTCATCTTTATCCTCGACTTTTGTCATGTTTTGGTCGTTTGTGTGCTAACTACAGTGCGATTTTATTATTTTTTATTAGATATATTTTTTCTCAGACGGTTTCGGTTAATAGAGTTTCTACTGTACAACAAGTAAGATACAGCTGTAATAATACTAAGACTAATTCATAATTTATTATACTATTTGTGTTCCAGTTACAAAGTCATTTTGATATGTGATTTGAATTAAACTTGACAGTCAAAATATAACTTACAAGGTTTGAAATAATAATATTTATTGTTAGTATATGTTACTATAATATTATAGTTTTCACATAGTTTACTTTATTAAGTAAATAGTTGGTAGTTCAGTAGCTTACATTTATAGCTTATTACCATGAAAAAATTTAGTTATAAAAAAAACCAAAAATTTAAGTATTACAAACCTGCGATAGTTCAACAGGGGTTTGCGATACAATTCATTTTATTAAAAATTTAACCTTACAAATTTCTATTAATAATCATGCAAAATATATTTTAGTACAATTACAATGTAAATTGCACATAAAATTTCAATTTAGTATCTTTTGTCATTGACAATTAAAATTTCATCAATATTTCAACCATTATACACAATAAAAATCATAAGCACCATAAAAAAAATCACAAATATCAATAGTACCATAAAAAAAATCGTAAGCATTAAATTTAACATAACGCTTTTGATTTTTTTTTGTATTCAGAAGCCGTCATAAATCTTTTTGAATTGCCTAAAAGAAACCTTTTTGTGTAGTGAAATCTGATACTTTGTTTTTATATATAAAATGTATAAGAATAATTCCTACATGTTTTAAGTTTGTGGGGGATGAACAGCGAATTAACAGTCACCTATAGGGGGTTTGTGACATCAAAAATTCTGCTTCAAAGAAAGGTGTCTTCTGAACAAAATACTTTGAGTAGGGGGTCGGCTTCGTTAATGAAATGATTGTTTCAAAACGCGAAGCAAGTAAGTCGAAAAAGTAATCATTTAGTTATGCAATAATTATGTATAATATAAAACAATTTTTTTACGTCATTTAAAAACATTTCAGTGAAATAAATATAGTTAATGATGTTTTTAGGATATTATACAACACTTCAGCTCTATAAAAATGTCACCAAAAAAATAATTAAAAAAATATAATTCAACGTGCTGTTTATTTTACAGGTTGGCCCAACAATGGGTGCTGAGAATACAAGAACACCTACTCCTGCTTCTAGTGTGATTTCAGGATCAAATAGTTCTGTCCATTCTCCTCGAACTACACCGGGTATATTTTCTCCTCCTCCTGCTTCGCAGCATCATCAGTTAGCTTCTGCCGCCGATATGGGTAAGAGCAGTCATGATTGTCCAAAACCACTACAATATCTTTTACTTTTACAAATTTAATACAACTGTTTATAGAAAGAATATTATATTTCTAACTTAGCAACATTGTTTTCTTGTACTCACTTATCACTTGCACTTTAATCTACTTACATAAGAATCTTACTTGGTATACATAAGAGTCTCATTTATCAGGCATTTGTGTATCAGACAATCTGTTTTATCCCTCATTCATAAAAACAGAAAATTCCCTGGTCTTGGCAGCAAGAAAACTGCAAACATCAATGAAACAGACGAGGATCACATTTTTTACATCTTCATAAAATATTTACACTCTTTTAATATTTACTTCAACAATCAGATCTTAAACAAACTTGTTTGAAATCCTGTACATTATAAACTTAAAACAAACAATTTGTACAACTTGAAATTTTCTTGTATTAAAACTGTTTCCTATTCAACATTTTCGCTTTTCTGACATCGTTGTAAGCGAGACTACTCTATTTGTGAGTCGACCTTTGAGAACTATTTATTACATGCTCTGATTTTCAAGCTTATTTAGAAGAATAATTATATGTTCTAAGTCTTCTAAATAAGCTTGAAAGTGGGAGCATAGTGACTGTATTAATCAGTTCTTGGAAGTCATCTCGCAAATATACAACACAAGATTACTCTTTAAGTACATTCAAGTGCAAATGATATGAGAAACAATATTAATATAATTTTTTTGTTTACAGTTGCAACTTTTATTCCTTCTATCTAATAATTTTGCTTTTCTGATGTAAATTATTTTAAAAATAATTATTGAAATAGTCTCTGAAAGAAAAGTTTTACAGTATTTAATTATTTTCAACGACTCCCTATGTAACTATCCAGTCACATGATAGAATTCTGAATTTAAATTTCACCTGTTCTGTTGAAAATTTTTAAACAAATTATTTAAATAATTATTTATTTTGTAAGCATTTCTGTTATATCAATTTTCTCAATTTCTGAATTGATTAAATAATTGTTCTTATGGGATTATTTTTTTCAATTGTTTGCATTTTTACATTGTGCATAATTTTGTTTTTAAGAACACATGTTTCTGTTTTTTTGATGTTTTCTGAAGTAATGAGTTAATTTTAATTTTTTTATTTAAAACTAAACTCTTTATAACCCACTGAACATGTATGAATGCAATTATTATATATATATATATATATATGTATATATATATATATATATATATATATATATATATATATATATATATATATATATATATATATATATATATATACATACACACTCAATGCATACATAACAGTAGTCTCAATAATTTGAGGAGCACGAGACCTCGAATTACAGAGAAATACTTTATTGATTATAGTACTTACATAAATTAATGTGTTTTGGAATACATTGTTAATCACGGTTGCTACAGTTTTTGGAAACAGTTATAAAGTGTCTGCTTATCAGATAGTTTTCGAGATGCAGTGTCGCGTAGACATCTTAGAAGAAGCATATTTTTTGGTGATATGTCTGTCTGTTGTTCAGAATAGTGTAGTGCAGTTTCTAAGGTTGTTCCTTCACAGTTACTATTTTCATTTCTTTTACTGTCTTGGTCGAACCTTCATCTTTATTCTCGTCATCACTGCCTTCAGTAGTTTCTTGTACCATGTCAATAGTCGTAACCTGTTATTTACTTACATACGTCCTTACTCACCCATTGACACACGGAAATCATTGACAACTTGGAAATTTCTTGATAAGAAGTGAGAAATATCTTTATTCTCGTGGATCAATGACGCAGTCAGCAGTTTTATTATGACTCAGGACTTTATTCCATGACTTAATATTTCTTCCTTTATTTCGTTCCATGATTCGGCTATACAGTATAAAACGTCCTTAACTGTATTTCTTTTAGAAATCGCACAATGCTTTCATCTCTTTCAGTCGCTTCCAAGAGATATTGTAAAAGGCAACGTGTGTATTGGTTTTTTCATACTTTCTAGAGCACCCTGATCCATCGGTTGGATTAGGCTCGTAACATTTGCAGGTAGAAATGAAGCACGGATATCATCAGACCACACATGATCTTCATTGGGATGTGCCGGTGCATTGTATGACAGTAAATAATTTGAATTTTGTTTCAAATAGATTAAAAAGTCTGAAATAGAAATGGATCAAATTTAACAGAACCTCAAAAAATCGAGATTCGGATTTTCGAGACTCTACTGTAGTATATATATGCAGTGTTTTTGGTGAAATTCTTCCAACTGCGGCCAGTCTGGTTTAGACACAATGGATACAGAGAGTAGTGGTTGATGATGTCAGCAAAGCAATCGCAAACAATACTTTTCTAAAGATAATAAACTAAATCATGCTCTTTGTGTCAAACTCAGTTAGAAATAACTTTAAAAAATTGATAGTAGAAGAGAATTTTGTTATAAAATTTGTTTTGTGCTTCTACATTGATATTAATATCTCACTTTTGTTTTTAAAAATAATGCTTTAATTTATTTTCAGTTAATTTCAAACAAGCGTAAAGAGTGTTAATAAATTACCGAATTTAAAATTTGTAAAAATTCACATTTTTAAACGTCTGTTTAAAGGCAAATTGACTCCAGTACAAGAAGGAGACCACACAGTTTTACCAAGTGGGAGTGGAGGAAGCACCAGCAGTCCGCCAAAACTAATTAGAGAACGAGGGGTTATAAATTCTCCTCGCAGAAGGTAGGTTACTTTTCAAAACTCATACATAAGATAACCTTGGAAAGCAGGAGTAGCTTCAGGATTTATTTTTTTGTTAGCCACAGTTTAGGGGAGTTGAACACCAGGGGAGGGGGGTTTCTAGCGCCCTCACTTAGAAATTGTTTAAAATTCAAATGACGTGGTTGAGGGCATTTTTACTCCCAGCTGAATAGATAATAAAATAAAAGAGCATTACTTAATATTTTATTGTTGTTTGGTGTGTTCTTAATTTCAACAGTTATCAACATTTCTTTTGATCATAGATATATAGTATTTACCTTTTTAAATTATTTACAATTGAGAAGGATTTTAACAAATGAATGTAAAAACGTTGGCAGGGCTGGGCTACTGTTGTGAAGAAATTTAAAAATCAAATAATGTTCAATGCCTCAGTAGCAAGCTAGTTTGAAACTAATAATTGGAATATTAAAATAATTAAGTTAGATTTAATCTTCTTAAACCTTGCAGACCTTATCAGTCTGTTTTAAAGGTTTTACTGAATATTTTAAACATCTACAACGCCAGGTGATTGTTCTCCAGTGTGTTATTTCATTACTTTAGACTCCATCAATTAAGATAAATTAAAAAAAATTGAAATCCTAAATAACTTACTAAAAATCTTTTACTGAAGAATCTTTTACAAATTATTGAAGTTTTAGATTTGAAAATATGAATTCCTGATGTTAAGAATATAAATAGAGCATTCAGTAATAAATAGGGATGGTTGTTTCCGATTCTTGATACCAGAAATTGTCGATTCTAATGGTATCGAGCAATAGCTGATAATCAATTTTCCATTGATGAAAGGGCCAATTCTGATTCTTGTTTTTTAGCAGTTAAAATATGTATGTGGTTTAATTTATTGGAAAAATAATTAATTATAAAATACTCTTTATTTTTTTGTTGCTTTGAATGAATTAAACAATTAAAGCAAATGCCGATTTTAGATGACAAACATATTGTTATTTATGAGGCAACAACAAAGGCGAATGTAAGCATTTACGGTCGTTTGTTTGTCACCTTTATGCGATATGTTTGTCATACATTCAGAAATTCCTATGCATTAATAAAAGTTGAATGTTTTTGTAGCCTATTACAATTAAACAGAACTTTTAAAAGGCTTTATTATAAACCAAGATGTTACTAAATTAATTTTTACAGAATGTCATGTGGGCCTATATAACTTTAAAGAATCAAATCGACTTCGAAACCGAGAAGTGGAAGAAAAATTTTAGAATCGAAATGATAATAAAAAATTTTAGGAATCGGCTCATCCTTAACAGTAAATAATAATGAAATCATTTAAAATACAACACTATAAGTATATAAATCAACTATAAAAATATGTTAAAAACCAAAAAGCTTATGTAGATGTAAGTAAATAATGTGTTGTTAGATTCAATGCTTTTACATTTTTTAAATAATTTTTTAGAACAGGTTCAGACCTGTTCCTTATTGTTTTCATACCTGCTTTTCTTCTTAAATTGTTTTCTTTTATAGTGTTTTGTATTGAACTTCATTTAATGTTTTGTTAGGTTATTTTCTCGGCCAGATGAAGAACCTGGTGGTGGCGTAGTAGCTGCACCTGTCGTAACGAATACAGCCACAGGAACTCTACTGCCGTCAAGAGAACCAGGTGGGCTTCGTAGTTCTTCGGAAACTTCGGTATTTGATTTTCGAGAGAGTGACTCAGAGGGTGAAATGCCAGTCCTAGAACGTCAGACACTTCATGAAATGCGCAAAGATCGTGACAAACGAATATTGGAAAAGCAGCAAGCAACAGCTCTGGTACACAGTGAACAGTCTCTTAAAAATACAACAGAGGTAAATAATTGTTTATCAATGTAAACAAATTTATGTGTAACATTTTTGAGTATCACTTTAAACTCTAACATAGTTGTTATTTTTTCCATATTTTATGCATTTTTGTTATCAGATGTCATTGTAGAGGTAATTTTATATTAATTCATGTAACTAGTCCTGTTTATTTGAAGTGATATTTAAATAATTAATACGTAAACAATATGTCTGTCATACAGTGGCAGTTTGTGGGCAGGTTATGCAACTAAACCAGAGATAAATAGCAAAAGAAATTTGTTTTGAAAAAATTATGTACATTATTAAGCGACTATTTAGTATATAATATAATCCGTTATTATTATTATTAATAATAAAATCATTGGGACCATATAACCGTTCAGTCTCAGTCTCATCCGCCCTGGTTGTAGGAAAACCTGCAACATCCAATGACCTCATTCCTAATGGAGAAACAGCATTGTAATGTCCAGATAGACTAAAACAGTTAGACAGCGTCATAAGGCTCCATTAGGTTTCATACAACCTGCAACCTCGGAAGTGATGGGTTAAGATTGGCTCCGGCGGAAGAGAAGCATCTCCGAGTTGTTATTTACATTTACGAATGAATTGAGATAGGTTTGTTAATAAATAAACATATCGCTTGAGATGCAGTTGAAATAAAATAAAAGTTGCCAGTATTTCCTTCAATAGAATAAATCACAAAGTGTTAAGCAGTATTTATCTACTTTCCCCATAACAACCCTTTAAGTTTTCTTGATTAAGAATTCTTTGTTTAAAAAAAAAATAACACAATCTGCAACCTTCATAAGTTTTAGGCCCTAACCACCACTGACTGTAAGTAATAAAATAAAATTTTTATGATGTAATTCTTATATATTTTATCACGGCAGATTTTTAAGGTCCTACAAAATAATAAAAGTTACAAACTAATTTAATGACATGTTATATTATTATTAAATTAACCCATCTATAACTTATGCCATATCTTTCTTGAATTTTAAAAGATTGTTTTATCATGTTTTATCACAATAAATTTTAGCTCCAATAATAGTGGTATTACGTAAAGCAGTCATACCTACTTTTTAGCTTACATTTATCAATTTAAAATTATGTATTTGTCAATTTTCAATCAATTTTTTTGTATTGACTTTATATATAACTGTTATTTTATCTAATCTTTGAAAATTTGGTCTTTCTACTTCTTATGTCAGTAAGTGTAAATAAAAGCTTGTAACTTGAGAAATTTAACAATTAATAAAATTTGTATAATGTTTTTAACCATCATCTTACTAAATATTTGTTCTACAAGTTTTTTCCATTTCTAATGAGCTTGTTTTTTCCATTTTCGTTTTACCTTTCTTTTTGTATTTCTAAGTCTTTAACTGTATAAACGTATTGACAAGTTTAGTTTATGCAATGTAAAGGCCATATAATCCTTCTAATTTATAATTATAGAACATTAAATATACAAAAAAAATGATGAAAATTAATCATAAGGTCTTTAGTTTTACTTGTAAGTAGCGAAGGTTATCTATTTTTCCAGGCAAATAGTGGGGAAGATGGTGATTCCTTTTGGAGTGAGACATGTACCATGTTCTTAGAGCAACTGCAAACAGGAGCCGGTAATGTGAGAAGAAGAGGTCGCAGGAAAAAAATAAAAGAGACAACAGTCAGTGAAAAATCTTTGAAAACTGAACCAAAGCTAGAGACACAAGCTGTGATAGCGCATTCGTCTGTCGATGCAGTGCTTTGTGAGGCTTCAGTATGCAAAGTAGAGAAATCCTCTACAGATATACCCGAAGCTACTGAAGCTGATGTGCAACCTGATAAACCTGTCTGTGATATTGTTATGAAGGAAGTTGGAAAGGAAAATATAAAGAGAGACGTACCTGCAGAGAATGGAAATATTTGTATAAAGAAATCAGAGAGTTCTGTTAAAAAGGTTGAATCAATTATAAAAGCAGAAGTAATTTCTAGAAAAGAAGAAAAGCCTGTAAAAATTGAAAGTGGAGTACCTGTTAAAAAAGAAAGTAGTACAAATAAAGAAGATACAAGTGTGAAGAAAGAGGAAGAATCTTCTGATGAAGATTTGCCATTATCTCAAAGGCGAAATGAATTTAAAAAAGAAAAAGCAGAGAGCTTGAAAATGGAATTAGCTAAGAAAGATGCAAGTGAAAGTGATTCAAGTGCGGATGAGAGTATTGATTCAGTTGCCAGGAGATTAAGGCTACGGAAACCAAAAGAAAGAAGTGCTTCAGAAGAAAAACATAAAAAGAAACAAAGATCAAGAGAACCATCGAGCTCACCAAAAAAGACAAAGAAACAAGAAGAAAAGAAAAAGCCTTCTTTTGGTGATGGTACAGATTTTAGGCCTGGTTGGGAAGAAGAGTTGTATAAATTCAAACGTTCACTTAGAATGCCAGCCAGATTAATTAACATTTCTCGTCCTCCCGCATGGCCAAGAATATCTGTTTCATTGCCTGATCTTGATCCTGACTCACCAATGACATTAGACTGTCTAGATTTTTCAACAAATAATAAAAAACATGACAGTGACATTGAATCATTGCCATCAAGTAATAAAGTTGAAGTCAGTGATGAATGTGCTAAAACTAAAGATAGCGGAAAGGCTAATGATGAAAACTCTTTCTTGAACAGGCTTGTTAAAAGGTATGGAGGTAAAGGCAAGAAATCACTGAGGAAAAACCAAGAAAAAGATAGTGCTAAAGGAAGTAAAGGTCCAAAAATCATTCCTCAAAAAGATGGCCCTGAACTTTTACCGACCCCCAGTCTTGATATTTTAATTAAATCACCAAATAAAAAAGTGTCTACTTCTGCATCAAGTGGTAAATCTTCAAAAGGAAATAAAATTAAACCCTCGGATTGTGAAAAGGACGATTCAGTGTATTTAGGATATTTTCGTAAACAGACAGTTTCTGGTTTCCGTGAAGCATTTGTGCGTCATAATGGCGGCTTTGCTACAGAACATGAACTTCCCACAATTGTTTTAAAATCTCGGACTAGAACTCAAACTCGTGTTCTGAAACAACAAGCGACAATTCGCGAAGTTTTTGGTGAAGATAGACCGGCATCCGCTCCTCCAGCAGGCTGCAGAGAAGAGATCAATGATAAATCTAATATTGAGCCAGAAGAAAAGGAATCTGTTGAAGCTGGAAGTAGCAAGAAAGTTGTAAAGCATAAACGTACTAGTAGTAATGCAAGTGCAAGCGGTACAAGGTCAGGTCTTCGAAGTGCTGCTGTTTTGCGAAGTAACAAGGCCGTATTAAAATCTAAACAGCAACTACTCCATGGTGACGAAAGGAGAAAGAGAAACACTGATCTGTTAAAAGCATATGCTAGTGGAAAGAAACACCATCAGGACACAAATGAAACAGTTGCAGAATCAGTTTCTAAAATACCTCCTGAAGGAAAAAATAAAACTGTGGATAAAGATAGTAAACCATTAACAGCAACTAAAGAGAAGAGATTAAAGCTAAAAACAATTAGGCGAAAACTGAAATCATCTGGATTTGATTACATCAGAAAAAAGAAAAAGCAACAGCAAAAAAAAGAAGGCGAGAAAGAAAAAGATCATGGAAAAGAAAGGCGCAAGGTTAGTTACATTAACTTGCTAAAACTAATTAGATTATTTATAAATAATTTGTTTTCGGATGTCCTCTAAATAAAAAGTGTGCAGTTTAGTCATTTTTTTTTTAATAAAAAGGTTAAAAATATCTTATTATAAGAATCAGTAAAAAGGTTTTTTAACAATTTTTCAAAAAAAGGCTTATTTGCTAGAGATCTTTTGCAAGATGTTTCATATTAAAGAGAAATAATTTTGTTTACTTCACTCAGTACAATTTTCGTGATACATGCATTCATTCTGGCTATGGTTGGCCATTAATAGTGGGTCATGTAACTAAGTAGGTGAATGAAAATAAAGTGCCTACAAGAGGATCCCTTGCCAAGGTACAATATAAAGTACAATGAAAATATTAGAAACAACCCCAATACCTCAAAAATAATCAAAACTAACAAATAAAACAAGTTACTCAAGATTAAAAGATCTATATTTTCGGTTAGGTTGGATTTTACTTGATAGAGGAGGGTATTTTATAATGATCCCATGGTTCACATCAAACTTTACAGAATTCAATAATTGTTTCAAGTATTTCATATTCAAGATATACTTTAAAGTCCACCACTCCAAATGAGCACAAAGTTTTTTGTATTTGCTGTTGGCGCATTTTTCCACAGCTCACCATACACACCACTAGGCACCACAATTGTGGGTAATTTTATGAACAGTTCAGAACAATAGCTTGTTTGGTGTGGACGTGGCTACAAATCAACATTACATACTTTTTTTTTAGATGAAATTGTAGAATTTAGTAGTTTGATTAGATCTGAGTAAAACCTATTACACTTTTCCTATTACTTGCGACCAGACTTTTGCTAACTAAAAGTTGTTAAATGGTTAAGTTACACGTGGAGGAAACATTTTCGTCTAACGACTTCTTCAGCCTCGTAAGACGAAAACGTTTCCTCCAAGTGTAAGTTAACAACTTTTAGTTAACAAAAAGTCTGGTTGCAAGTAATAGCAAAAGTGTAATAAGAATTAACAACCAGCTCGTCATGAACAGCAATAAGATTTCAATATTTACTGAGTAAAACCTCAGTAATTTGGACTAACTGAGACCAAATAAACAATCCGGGTTATCAAAAATCCATGTTAGGAAAAATTATAAGAAGGCATTGTACTTACAGAAAAACTCCTTTATATTTATCAAACAAAATGTATTATGTACAGTATATAAACGTACATATTGTATATTCAGATACACTTATTGCAATTTATTTGTATTTTTTTTTTGTTGCTAGCAAATAAATCTGTCAATTTTGGCTGTTTAAATATTGTGAGGCACTTTCGATCTGTGTAATCCTGTAATCTTTTCAGCATAAGAAGCACAAAATTCTTGAAAAACAATTTTGTCTTAAACATTTTTATTGTTGTGATAGACTTTTTATGTATGTACTGTAATAATTTGATTTTTATTTTTTATTGTACTTTGAAATAATTCTAGGTTATCTGGAGATCCGAGATAAGTCCAATTTTATCGAGGTTTTACTGTAATATTAATTACAATAAAAATATTGAAAAGAAGCCCAATACCACAAAAATAATCAAAAATAACAAATAAAACACGTTACTTAAGTAACTTAAAAGGTTAAGATTAAACCCTTATGTACATTTCGATGACCATGTCATCATCATCAGAGGGTCTTGTTACAAAACACAATCTAGCACACAAGAAGTTACAAACTAGAATACCACTGTGCTCTTGATATTGTGTAATATTAATTAATCAACATTTTCAGAAAGAACAATTTATATACATTCTATTTACAAATAAGCAGCACATTTATTAATTGTAACATTGCAATAGTTATGTGATGAATAGTTTGTTTTTATTTTAAACATACTGATAAGTAGGGTAGCTAGTACGGTGATTGTAGATTGTTAACGAAGGCAATAATATGTAAACATTTTATAAAGAAGATTTATTGAAAGAATAGTAACAGACTTTTTTTTGTATTAACATGTTCACTTAAAAGCCTTAGATAACTCAGAATATTAATTGTTGCATACATTTTAATCCCGAATATACTAGTGTATTGTGAAGATATCCTGATTATAAATTTATTATCTGTGAACCAGCTGTTGTCAGGGTTAAAGGAATAAGCATCTAGCGTTGCCATGCGCAAGCATTATGAAAGAATTGTTTTATCCTGTTTGGTTTTTTACTTTTTTTTAATCTATTGTGATATAGATTAATAAAAAACAGGAGCATACTAATGTTTCTAGAGGTATTTTCACTTTTGCCAATAATATGGGACCTTGAGGGCAAAAAACTAATTAACCTCCAAAAATTTCAAGTACAATTAAAAGTATTTGCAATCGTTAATTTTCTCTTATTTAGAACCATAACTACCTGCCATTCCCAGCTTTGTCACACTACTTGTTGACGCGTTTCGGAGGACCTCCATCAGTCGGGAAGTTTTACGAACTGTTCTTCCCTGCTTGGAAATCGTCTTTAATCTAACTACACCCCTCTTTGTTGAAACGTATGAGCGAGTAGTGTGACAATGCTGAGAATGGCAAGTAATTACGGTACTATAAATAAGAATATAAATCCTAGCGAAAAAATAGAAAATTATCAAAAGTTAATTTTTTTCATTGATGCTTTTTAGGGGATGCCTTTAAAACCAAATCCAGAATCTGAAGAAGATATACAAAATGAAATAAAAGGTTGGGTCATTAACAAAGGGTTGGGAGAGACAATTCTTCACAGAGCAGCAAGGCTTGGCTACACAGTGAGTATAACATTGTGACCTACATTGTTTTAGTGTAAATAGTTTTTCTTACTTAATTTTAGAAGTTGAAATTTTGATGTATAGTTATGTTACATCATTTAAAAATAACAATTAAAAAAAACAACATCACACTCACCACAGCAGACAAAGGCAACACTACAATAATCATTAATACAAACAGCCTAAATGACAAAATCAATGACTACATAATAAATAATAATATAATACAACTATATACAGACACAACAGAAAAATATCACAAAACCATCAAACAACTAATTAATACATCTAAATACATAATCAACAAAAACAAAAAATCTCATCTAAAACAAATTCACCCTACCCTCCGCGCTCTTCCCAAATTTCACAAACCCAACGTTCCCATCCGAGCCATCATCAACTACCAGAATGCCCCTGCACATAAATTAGCAAAACACATGGACAAAATAATTAGACAATCCATAAACTTAAACACAGAAACACACATAAAAAACAGAACAAACCTTATAAATAAAATAAAAGACATAAACATACCACACAATTCAACACTACTATCACTCGACATAACAAATATGTACACCAACATACACATACCCGAAACACTCAACATCCTAGAAACCCAATTAATACAGAACAATATACCTTATCAAAAACTATTTCCACAACTAAAAACGAGTAAATTTAGCTACAAAAGACATGAACTTTTGAGGTAGTAAGCATTATACACGAAGGTTTTATTCAATTACCATTATTTTAAACATCTGACTATTTTTTAACAACAACAAATTATAATTAGTTGTAGTAAAAATAAATGATGATTGTTTTCAGAGTCACGTTTTTGAGTGCTTGACTCACAAAACAGCTGTCTTTAATTTCTATTACCAGATCTGTGTGAGGGATACCTGTACTATTTATTAGTTGTATTTCATTGCACTAAAGTCGTATATATACATAATTTTTGTGCAGGATGTGGCAGCTTATTGTTTAGAGAAAATGGACCACAATCCTTCACCTCGAGATAATGCTGGCTATACACCGTTACATGAAGCATGTTCAAGAGGACACCTCGACATCGCTCGGTTGCTTCTCATGTATGGTGCGAATGTTAGCGACAGTGCTCACAGTGGTATTAGGTAAGCATAGTAATGATAAACCTTTAAATTGTTAGAATAGCTAAGTGGAGGTGTAGTAGCTTCTGAAACACGATTTGAATTAGAAACAATATAATGACATTTTTTAAAATCAATTCCTACCTTGGTCAATGAAAGGAATTTTATTTTAATTACTTTTTAATAAATAATTAGAAATAATATAATTAAAGCAAAAACCTGTGTGTTAAAACATTCTATAACATAAAATCAGTTGTTTTATGAAATCATATGTTATCACTTATTTTAAGCCAAATGGGACGAAATAACTATTTTGCATACCTTGGCTCTTTTGTGAAAAGTTTTTCTTCCATATAAAACTAAAATTTAGTTCATTAATTTAAAAAATGAATTAATAATTAAAAAAACTATATTAACATCTAGTGTATTATGTTATCCACTACAAGTTTAAAAAAATTTATTTGAACTTGAGGGGATCAATAAAAAGTATTTTTATACTGTCACAGTCCTGATATAGTTACAGAAGGATATGGTAATATATTAGTTTTGAAAATGCTGATACTCTTGATCAGAGAGAAGCTTCAGGTTAGTATAAATGTATAAAGTAAAATAAAATAACTAAACGATAACAATAACCGACTGCGTAATCATGATATACAGAAGTGTTGTACTGTACGCACTTTATTATGGTCACAAGTATTTACTAAACAATATAAGCCTAGCATTACAGTAATTAATTTTAATTCTACAACACCACAACTACAGTGTCATATGGAAATTATGTAATTATTTACCAAACTTTCCAATTCCAGAAAGTTTTATGTTCTGTAGTAAAATTTGTAACTAAGTCTTCTACTTGTTAAATTTGTAGGCATACTACACGTCAGATTATTTTATTCTATTGTAGATTATTTAAAACACTAATTGAAACTCGCATAACATTAAAAAATTATTTAAAACACTAATTGAAACTAGCATAACATTAACAAATTATTTAAAACACTAATTGAATCTAGCATAACTTAAAAAAATTATTTAACTACGTAAAAAACTTCACAACACATTTTAAACACAGTTCGCAAACATTTTATAACAATAATTCCAAAATTCCACTTGTGGATCCTTCACGGATCAGTTTCTATTGATGTCAACATTTTTATTACGCTTTGATAATGACAAGATGGATCCTTTGTTCTCCAAGATTTTACCTAAGAGAGGTTGTGGAACCAAAGTTGAGAAGCACCGTTTCTTTGACTCATGATTGGCTTACGAATGAATAAAAATTATTTAAAGAAATAAAGATTATTATTCTCAGGAATATATTTTAATATATAATGATTTATTTGCTTTCTTAAATTTTAAACATAATAGAAATATTTTTCCATAATTTTGTTAATAATTTATTGCTTTTGTAGATTGTAACTTTCAGCAAGGGATCAATATATGATAACTATTATTTACTTTTAGAAACAGCCCAGTTTTTCATTAAATAATATAGTAATAAAATAATTTAAATATGATCCAGGCCGCTTCACGAGGCTGTAGAAAATGGATTTATGGAGATAATAAGACTACTGTTGTCATATGGTGCCGATCCTCTCTTGGCGACATATTCTGGACACACGCCACTATCTCTTGCTACTGATCCAAATATTAAATCTCTCATGGAGCATCATCTTGCAGACATTCAAGGACTTCCAGCTCCACCTTGGGATTTAACTTCAGTAGTTGATGATCCAGGTAAGTATTATGTTTAATTTAATTTATATATATAAAATAATATTTAATATGATTATTATTATGAATAATTATAATTAATTCATTAATGTAATGATGATATTAGTCATGGTGAGTGCCATTGCCTCGAGAGGTTGGACTTCTACCTGTTGGTCCGCGGGAGTTATTTTATTTCACTCCTACCACCCAATGGTAAACCATTGAAGGCATTCCCCTATCCGCCACCTGGGGACGCGCTCTCTAGGGGTTACAGGCTCCCCCGAGAGTTTGTACGAGGACAGTGACTCTTAAACAAGCCAATGCTATCGCGTCTGAAACAGATGACGCATTGTGTCCTGCAACTTTAAACATCTTACAGTTGAACGCTAACGGCACACAGAGAAAGATGGACTTACTCTCATGCCTACTTCACGAAAATAATATCCACATAGCCTGCCTACAAGAGACTAAACTAAATCCAAATCTAAGCCTCAAGATCAAAAACTACACGGTTATTAGGAAAGACAGAACAAAAAATCTCGGAGGGGGTCTTGCCTTCCTTGTGAAAACTCTTATTGTCAAGTATGAAGAATTCTCACCAGCTCACAATCTACCTAATGACTCCAATACTGAAGCACATGCTATCAATCTTCTCCTACCCAAATGCACAATAACAATTGTCAACGTATACCATCCCGACAATTCTGTACTTGACTCGGACTTCATTAAACACCTCTTCACCTCCTCTTCTGACATCAAACTACTTCTTGGCGATTTCAATGCCAAAAGCCCCTCATGGGGATGCCCCCAACTTGACAGCAAGGGAGAAGATGTTGAGGACCTACTATTGGACTTAGATCTCTCAACTTTAAATACAGGAGAAAACACCTACCTATCAGAAACAATTGGCACGACTTCCCCCCTTGATATCAAAGCAATTGACTTCTCACACCTCAACCTTGCTGAGTGGAAAGTTGTTAAAACCGGCATCAGTGATCACTACCCAGTTATTACTTCCCTCAACCTTGATGTCGATTCTGGACCCCAAAACAACAAATCGTGGAACTTTCGCAAAGCTAATTGGGATAACTTCACAGAAACCCTTGAAACTCATTGCAAACAAATACCAGCCACCCAAAATTTGGACAACCTCGTTCAAATTTTCACTTGTGGTATACAGAAAGCAGCAAAGCTCTCCATCCCAAGGGGAAAGAGAAAGAACAATTGGGTGCCCTATTGGAAGGATCGTAATATTGACACCTTGATTCACGAAAGAGATATGGCCTGTAATGAACTCGAGAAGAACAACAACGTTGTAAATAGAAAAAAGCTATTAGACATCTGTAAAAAGGTTGAAGAGGAAATTTCCACCTGCAAACGCGACAAATGGGCAGATCTCTGCAACAGGCTAGATCCTAGGAAAGACCACCAACACTGGAAGGTGATCAAATCCCTTGATACAGGCAGCATCCTACAAAATAATGGCCCCACCTCTAATATTATCACAGACAATGGTAAACCGTCCAAAACTGACAAAGACGCAGCCAACATGCTGGCCACACACTACGAGAAAGCAAGCAGACTGAGCTTCCAAAACGAAGACAGAAAACAAAGGAGAAACTACAAGCAAGCCATACAAAAAAGCAAACGTTTTGAGCAAAAAGACATCTTCACTGATGAGCTCACTTTGGAAGAACTTGAGTGAGCAATCCGTAACCTCGAACCCAAAAAGTCTCCAGGTATATATCTTATCTTCGGCCAAATGGTTAAATACTTTGGAGCGTCTGCCAAGTTTACACTTCTCCAAATCTTCAACTTATCTTGGAAATCAGGCAAACTGCCCATTATATGGAAGAAGTCTGTTATTATACTGATTTTGAAACCAGGCAAAGATGCCACCAGCTGTAAGAATCCGGCCTATCTCCTAAACCAGCATCCTGTGCAAACTAATGGAAAGAATCATCCACACAAGAATCATGAGCTGGCTAATCGATCGTAATATTTTACACTTCTACCAAACAGCATTTAGAGCCGGGCACAGTACAGTAGACCAACTTTTTTACATGGTTCAGTCCATCATCGATGGACTTCAAGAAAAAACCCCACAAAAAGACTACCTCTGTCTTCCTTGACCTCTCTGCAGCGTTTGATAGAGTCTGGAGGCAAAAACTCATTGTGATTTTACACAGTGCTGGCATCAATGGCAACTCATTGCTCTGGATAAACGATTTCCTCAGACAAAGAAAATTTGTTGTGAGAGTTAATGGAAAGTATTCCAAGACGCATAGATCGTGGGCGGGAATCCCACAGGGATCGGTCCTCAGCCCTCTGCTCTTCCTCATGTATATGAACACCATCCATGAACACATATGCAATGAGGCTAAAATTGCCTGCTATGCAGACGACATCGCTATCTGGCATACACACTCTGATAATTCAGTCTCTGAACAAGCCTTAAATACCAACCTGCTTGGCATCGAAACCTGGGCTAAAGACCTTAAGATCCTTATTAACCCTGATAAATCCAAATCTTGTGGTTTCTCAACAGACAGAAGGAACAGGCAGACTCACCATCCTAACATTAGGCTCCACAATACTACCGTCAAACAAGTCACGCACCCCAGATACCTTGGTCTCACACTCGATGCGGAACTGAGATTTACTAAGCACACTGAAACAGTTTCAAAGAGAGCTCTGAAAAAACATTCACAAACAAAATCAGGAGCAATCACGAACATATCTCAAAAGTCACCTTTCAGAACTGGTCGGAAAAAACCAGGCTAAAAAGATCTTCTACTCTCCAGTACGACAAAAACATCAGACAGGAGCACACGAGCCTTGAAATCTTTCAAGAACCCAGGTTCCCGGTCAAACCGCCCTCCTTTGTGAATATAAACTTGAATCTCCTCGAACCCTGCTCCAAAAAAGAGCCTCAAGAAACAATCAAGAGGAAAGGAATGGAAACTATTCCCAAGATTTTAAAACCACACTTGGTCGCTGCTTACACCGACAGCTCTTCGAATTCTGACTGCGATAGAGGTGGATCCGGAATCTTTATAACCTATCCTGATGGCTCAATTTTCAGACACAAAATTGCAGCAGGCAAAATTGCCTCCAACTTCACAAGCGAACTCATCGCAATCAAAGAAGCTCTGAGTATTTACCTCACTTGGACAACACTCAACCACTCTGATGGCATAATAATCTTCACGGACTGCAGATCTGCTCTTCAGGCCCTCCAAAAAGGAAATACAAACCTCGCCCAAAAGATCAATACCCTTCTGTCCATAATTGAGGAAAACAAGAAGCTTTGTACGCTTCAATGGATCCTGGCACACGTCGACATCAAAGGGAACGAAGAGGCCGATTCTCTGGCCAAGGAAGCGAGGACCATCGAACCAGCCCCCTTGATTACAACATCTTCTGACGTAAATGCCGTTGCAAAACAGAAGCTCTGCCATAACAACCAAAGAAAATCATCACTTCCCGAGCTTAACTTCGACAGGGAAATAACAAAAACAATTGCCAGACTGAGGAGAATGCACCTCAAAGACATGAAAATCTTGCCTGATGGATCAAAAACATACCCTGAATGTAGGCACTGCCCAGGGATACAGCTTGATCCCGATCATCTCTTCAACTGCCCGTCCATCATTGCAGCACTATTTAAAATTGACTTAAACTGTTCTAGCGAGACCCTTTATACGGACAAAGCTGCAGATGTGGCCAGTGCAGTGCTTCACGCTTTTGGACCCGTGTAACTGTACTCTCTCTGCCTTTCTCTGAACACTTTTTTTTTATTGCACTTGTCACACGACAACAACAACAACAATGATGATATTATGAATAATTATGAAAATGAATATTCCATAATATATATGATTAATTATATATATATATATATATATTTTTTCTTCATATTTTACGTTATCCATTGTTTTTCCGTTGCACTGACTTTATGAAGTTAATATGTTACTATTGTAAGTAATTTTATCCACCATTACTATGGTGCAAATCATTGCACTTAACGGTGGATAAAATCACAATAGTAATATATTAACTTCATATATATATATATATATATATATATATATATATATATATATATATATATATATATATATATTTATTTTTTTATGTCCTATTTTCTCACTGCACTGACTTTATAAAGTTATTGTTAATTGTGGTGGAATAATTGTTTACAATTAACAATCTATATATATATTTGTAATATTGTGATATTTAACGTTATCCATTATTTTTCCATTGTACTGACTTTATAAAGTTATTATTGTTAATTGTAAACAATTGTTCCACTACTAAGTGCAATTGAATTTTACTTTGTGTGATGAGGCACCTTTCGGCCGTTAGTTGCCTGTTGGTTAATGCTGCCTGTTGGTTAATTAGCTTATTGTGTTTGTTTCTATAGATCTGATATTTTTCTAGTGAGTTTAGTTGTATTGGATTATTATTTATTTCCAATCAGAAGCAATCAGAATATGTTATATAAATTGCCTATAAATACTACCAAATTTGTTACAAAGTCTATATATCTTTGATGAAGACTTGGAATTAGGAAACATATTCTTCCTGACTTTAATTGTGTTTACAGAATACTTAGGTTTTTTAGTTTCTCATATTTTAAGTTTTATTTTTTCTGCTGCACCTAATTTCAATTAACTTATAGTGTCAAATAAAAAAGTTGTCCATACTGCCCCAAATTATGATAACGCCTGGGTTGTTATCCCACATATAATTTTGAGCCGTTTATATCTTACTCATGACTTAGGTGATTGACTCAAGTATAATTGACTTATGTCAATGATACTTATATCATTGACGTTGTGTAATCTCCATCAAAGTCTATTGGTCACTTTCATGAACTGGTTTTTCAAGTGATTTTAAAATGTTGTAATACTTTTTTTTCGTATTGCAGTTTCCCTCTGTTATAACTCGCAGGGTGTTCTTTTTCAGGAATAATTCAAGTTCAAATCTTTTGTTAAGGGTAATTTCTTGAGAAAAGAGTATTCTATTTTTGTTCCATAAAACTTTGCTCTCTATTGTATGTCCCTCCTGTGTAAAGGGCCATTTGGAGGTCTGTATGACTGCCACCAAAATAATGTATATGATTTAAACAAACCAATATAGATAACAGATTTGTATGTTCTAGAAAGCACGTGTAGGTTTAGTCTTGTGGAAGTCTTGGTATACAAATTTACAAATCCTTTCTTTTCCAGATCCATTGTCGATAGGTTACGACTGCTTTAGTGATATCCCACCTCCTGAAGCCAGCGATTCCGATGAAGCTGAGGTGGAGTATTCAGAAGTGTGCACACCAAACCTCTATCAACTATTGGGAGAACCTAAAACTGACCGCTGGGTGTTATTTCAAGAAATTGGACCTGCGTTAAAGGTGAAGACCAGAGAAGCATTGATCAAACAATTGGGACAGAGTCACCGCAATGACTTTCGTGACCTTAAAATGACAGACTTTTACAACATGGCGAAATGTTGTACTTTGCTTGGAGTAGGAGATAATATATTAAATCCTAAGGCGCACAAAGTGACACTTGTTAAGTACACAGACAAAGTGCGTAGTTTGCTTAATTTGGATAAAATTGTTGTTTCAGGCAGATGACCCTAGGAAACTTTTATTGTGAGTTAGTTTCCAAGATTTAACTAAAGGAAAGAGATAAAACAATTCCTGAGCGTGAACATTCCTATAGATTATATACAATTTTTGCCAGATGTTAAATATAATAAGATTTTGAATGCAAGTATGACAGACGTAGAATATCCAAATCCATAATTATTTATTTCTTTAGGCAAAATTTTGTTCAAACATATTTTCAACCAACCTGGAATTAACATACAAAATTTACCTTCATTTGCAAAAAAACATTCTTCATACCTACTTATTTTGACTTTAAACCAAAAATTGTAAAACAGTTCATTTCAATACCATTACATAAACATACATAAAAAACATGCAAATTATACACTTTAGGAAAATTTCATACACTGCCAGCTTGATTACATGAGTACTTTGAGCAGTCCCTAGAATACCTTCCTCTTTGCTACCACTTCTCAAGAAGGCTTTCATACAAACTGATCTACTTTTGTAAAATTCTATTAATATTTTATAGCAATTGTTACAAAAAATAATTATCTTTATTTAAAAGTACATAAAAATACATTACAAAAAAACTTTAAATGTAGAACATTTTAAGATAAAACGTATAACTATGCATAAATAAATGCAGTTGGCTTATTGTTAAAAACAAAATTTTCTTACTAATAAAGAAAATCACATTTGTTTCAATAATTTTTTAATACCCGATTACTGTGCATAAATTCTACAAGTTTACCAATATGTTATGCCAATTCTATTATAAAATACAAATAATTAACTTATATTGGAAACCAAAATATAAATTAAAAAAAAGTTTAAGTACTTAAAACCTCATAAAGAAAATCTTCATAATTTTACTAAGTTAAAACGTAAAAGTGTTGCCAATTGTTATGGACAGCAAAATATATGAGTAAAATGAATTTTATTTTGAAAATAAAATATATATCTTATATCTGGGGGTAATTTGAAAAGTGTCTGTATTCACCCTTTGCTGTATGGCCAGTCTATGGTGCTGCAGTCGACTCTTTGTTCTTTCCCAACTCAGCAGTTGTGTTGAGTCTCCATATCATTCAGTTCGCTAGGGTTTTACAGATTGATGCTTTACCCAACTTAATCAGTTGAGTTTAGATTTTTGACTCAAGGTCAGTGGGCTATAAATATCTTTCTTTATTTATGCTGTAAGTTTGGAGAGTTGATAAATATTCTTTAGAAAGCAGAGCCATCTAGTCTTGTGCATGACAAATCAGAAAATAAACTCTCTTGAAACAAACAAATCAATCAAAGGATGACAATATTCATGACTAGCTAGGCTAGTCTTTATACTACCCCACTACTAATAAATGTTTTTTTGACTAACCCAATACCTGACTAGCAATCAGTTCTATTCTGCTATTAAAATTTAATTACAGACTTCAATATGTACAACTTATTTACTTAATACAATCTATCTCCAATTGGAATGATTGAGACTATAAAGTACAAATGTAGATCATTACACAAACCATTTCATATTTGGAGTTTCTGTTATTCGTTATCGGATTGGGTTGTCATCACATTGAGCTGGGAAATGAAAGGTTTTACTGTATATTAAAACAAGAAATAGTTTTACATTTACTCGTACAATTCTTCTATTATAAAATTATTGATCTCTATACGGGTTAAGTTAATTGTTGATTATATTTTTGCTTGCATCATTTTGTTATTATTGTTTAGCCTTTGCGCAACCAGAATTTGTTGAGAACATAAATCTAAATGAACTAAAATAAAACAAAATTACATTTGGACTTTTATATACAAAAATATATTTTAGTATTAAAAATACTTCTGAGTTCTAGATAATAATATACCATTGATAGAAAAGCATACAAAAAATCTCATGGCAACCTAAATTATGCTAAATTTCCTAGGAAATGTTTTCCTCAACGATATTTCACTACTTTCATTTATACTTGAGAAATTATTTTAAAATCCATACAAATTGTTTTCAACTTTGTTTAAATTTTGTGAGATATTCCAATAACTTACTCATAACAATTTATAAAACCACTACATAATATATATTTTGTTTGAAATATATGGTCTGCAATATAATTTTTAAGAAAATTTTATACTTTTTATTTAAAAAAATAACTATTTTGATTCCCTTATTAATAAACATAATTTACAAGTGCTCAAGTTTGAAACTCCTATTATAAAGGGTTTTAAGAAATATTTCGGTATTTAGGATGTAAGTCGCTTGATTCAAGTTGTGGTGGATTTTGCTTTTTAAGAAATAATTTTCAAACTTTAAGATATTTTAAATACCGTTTCTTTTAAATTCACTTAGGTACATACAATTTCCCATGGTTGCTAAATACTCTGTCTCATCCAACTCTATTTATAATAAAATCATACTTTAGCTTTATGCAGCCATAGTAATTTTCCTTCAAAATCATTTGCAAACAAAACTCTGAAAACAAATCAAACACATTAAATATAACAAATGAAACTTCTATTTTAAAATATACATTTATTATTATTTTATTCATTCGTAATCAATTTAACACCTCAGGAGATGTTTATAATCAACTTAATTAGCTGTAGTAAAATTAAGAGAAAATTAAAATATTTCATAAATTATTTTTGTAATTACCTTGTAAATATTGTATATTAAAAATTTCTCAAATCTACAATAATTTATTGCTAGTTTATGCAGAATCTTTACTTAAATCTTATGATAATTTTTAATAATATATCTCAGTTAAAGCAAATGAAATAGTTGCTTGTAGTTATAAAACAACAAAATGCATGAATTATTTTTGTGGAGATACAAAATTTAGATTGCTTTACTTGTTATTTAGTTTTTAAATTTGACAAAATATTTATAGGCCTGTTTTTATTTAGTTTAAATTCATTAATAAATTATATGTGAATTGTAGTTTTACGTATTATATTTCTTGTAGACTGTATAGTTTAAGTCTACTTGTGCAATAGTTGTATTATAATATTTTTGGTAGCTAGTGTTAATTTTAAGTAAAACGCTAATGTAATAAAAAATTGGTATACAGCCAGCTGCCACCTACATTTCACTACCATATAATTGTAAGCAAAATTTTATAAGTGTATTAATGTATTTTTCTTCTTCTTATGTCTCTATGTTCTGTGATGTTATTTGTTGTGTGATGTGAAGGAATGACAGCTGTGTTATTCCTTCTAAACTCAGGGAAACAATGCACTTTGTACAATGGCTGAAGTTATGCAAAAATATTTTTAAAACATATCTTTTCAAGCCAGTTAAATAGTTTTTTTAATGTAAGCCAAAAGTATACTATATACTTATATTAATAAAATTGCAATTGTATAATGACTTCATTTATGTTTAAGCCAATATTACCTAACTTATTGTATTTTATAATATCTATATGTCAGCTTTGTACATTTTTTAATTGGTATGCACAAGTACTGTTTAGGGTTATAATACTTGTCATTGCTGTAACAAAGGTTATTTAAAAATTTAAAAAGAGGGAGTGACTTTTATCATAAATATATATTTGTTTATATTTTTAACACTGAAATTATTGTAAAATATATATATGTATATATAAATAGTCTGTTTTTTATATAATAGATTTGTACGTGTATATTTTGTTTTATTTAGATAGTTGAAATGTTAGACTTGTTATTTTTTCTTTATATTATTTTTGTCCTGAAAATAAAACTGTGATGAAATTTCAGTGTTATCAATGTTAAATATTGAAGGAAACAAAAAAAAATTAGTGTGCAATTTATATTGTTTATACATTAAATGTACATTACTAAGGCAAATTGTGAGTATTGATATGTTTACTGAACATTTTTGAGAGATTATGTGATTGTAACAATAAAATAAATATTACTTTGGATTCTCTTTTTTAAGTTGGTTGTTTTCTTTAAAAGATAAATTAATACAACTAAAAACTATTCAGAGTTATTTAAAAAAATATTTAAACAATCTTAAATACTAGTTAACCTTCAAACACACGCGCCGGGGTGTAAAGCACCCCACACCATTCATTTCTCTCTGAGGCGACTACAAAAATTTTTTGTTCTCGCTCCCCTACCTAGGTAGTTATGTTTCACTTCTTCCTCCACACTGTCACTCATGGTCAACCCGTTGTGGCGTACCAGTCATTGTGTTTACATCGATGTTTTAACTGCGGGGTGAATTCAACCCCGCTCGTGTGTTCTCGTCCTAAAATTTTTGTTGGTACATTTTCAAGTTATTGTTTTTTAATTAGTATATTTTTTTAGTGTGAGTCTTTTATTGGTGTTTAACATATTTATTTATCTTTTTTGTTGTAATTTTGTCTTTTTGTCATAAAAAAAATTAAAATACTGGGTCAAGAACTTTCAAAACCCCATATTGCATCAAGAGCCTTACTGCCAGGACTACCTTTGCATATAAAAGCAGGTGTGAAACACATAAGTGGTGTTGAGGAAACTCGAGAAAGAAAAATAAAAGAAGTTCTGGACGATGCGAAGTTTGCCCGCTGCAAAAAGACCGGAAGACAACCACTTCATGCTGCAACTGCAACAAATTACTTTGTAGGGAACATTCCTTTATATACTGTGAAGAATGTGCACCTGAATAAAAATACATTTTGAAAATATTAATTAAAAAAAATACCTTTACTTTTTTAAAATTTTTTTGACTCTTTAATTTGGACTGAACTAATGTTTACTTCTAAACCAATACTTCTGTACACAGTTATGAATTTAGCTAATTTTTTTCACCTAATAAAATGTATATATTTTTTGAAATATTTTATTCCAATGTAAAAAGTTATTTACTAATGTTTACTTGACTAAATATGAAGTAAATTGCATAGTAATAAGTATTATTTTTCATTATGACGAGTAATTTTAAATTTTGAGTGTGGCAAATTTTGACGATTTTCAAGCTGAATTTACATAATATTTTTCAAACAAACATATTGTTGTATTTATGTTGTCTAACTTTTTGAAAAGTTCTCTAAAGAATCTAGCCATTACAACTTACTAAAATGTATGAATAAATGTCTAATTTTATTTTGAAAAAAAAGATACAATTTATAAAGTAAATTTACGTGCATTTAGACTATAGTACTACAAAAAAAATCTACAAGTGATACACCCATACAAATTCTATAAAACGTTTTATAAACAACAACATTCACACACACAATTTTATAAAGAAGAAAATTTAGTGATAATTAACTTTTTTTTTTAGATACGAAATGGGGTCGAAAATACCCCGCGCGTGTGTTTATGTCCAAGTAGTTGGCGCGTGTGATTGAAGGTTAAAACATAGGTAATAATAATTTTTTATACTTCTATAATTGCTATCACTGGTATATAGTTCTTTTATATGATAGCGAGTATATCAACAACAATTTAAACCACACACTATAAACATTTACAACTTCGCATGTGTTTACAGAATAACTTGTAGCTCAAGCCCTAAAAATATGAATATTACCATAACCCTTAAAGTATAAACAATAAATAAATTCTGCGAACATCATGTGAATCTATGGTCAATTCTGTCATTTAAGCTATTTAAATGAGAATTCTATTTTTGAAGAAATCGAAAAAGTTAAATGTTCGTACATTTTTTAGGACGACAATTTGAATATTACCATACCTCTTAAATACGAACATTAGAAAGAATCTGTGAAATCCATGCAAATCTATGATTAATTATGTGCCATTTAAGCTATTTACATAAGAGTTCTATTTTTTGAAGAAATCGCAAAAATCAATTAACTATATATGGTTCATGCATTTATAGAGTAAAATTGAATTATCACGACTACTCATATAATACAAACAATAGATAAATTCTGCGAACACCATGCAGATCATATATGATAATTGTGAATAGAATGCGAATCTATGGTCGATTCTGCATTATTTAAGCTATTCAAATGACAAATCCATTTTTTGTAGAAATCGCAAAATCCATGAACTATATATAATTCATGCATTTTTTAGAGCAAATATATGATAATAGCGATTGCGCTTATAATACTAATATTAGAACGTTTCCATGAATAGAATGCGAATCTATGGTCAATTCTGCATTATTTATTTTAGTTCATGCATTTTTTAGAGCAAATATATGATAACTGCGATTGTTCTTATAATATTATAATTAGAGTGTTTCCATGAATAGAATGCGAATCTATGGACGATTCTGCATTATTTAGGCTATTTAAATGACAAATCCATTTTTTGTAGAAATCGCAAAATCTATGAACATGCATTTTTAGAGTAAATATATGATAATTGCGATAGCTCTTATAAAACTAATATTAGAGCATTTCGGTGAATAGAATGCGAATCTATTGTCAACTCTGCATTATTTAAGCTATTCAAATTAGAAATCCATTTTTTGTAGAGATGGCAAAATCCATGAAATGACAAATCCATTTTTTTTGGAAATCTCAAAATCCATGAACATAGTTCATGCATTTTTTTAGAGCAAATATATGATAATTGCGATTGCAATTAAACTAATATTAGAGCGTTTCCGTGAATAGAATGCGAATCTATGGTTGATTCTGCATTATTTAAGCTATTCAAATTAGAAATCCATTTTTTGTAGATGGCAAAATCCATTTTTTTGAAAATCTCAAAATCCATGAACTATCTTTAGGGCATGCATTTTTTAGAGTAAATATATGATAATTGCGATTGCTCTTATAATACTAATATTAGAACGTTTCGGTAAATAGAATGCGAATCTGTGGTCGATTCTGCATTATTTAAGCTATTTAAATGACAAATCCATTTTTTTTGGAAATCGCAAAATCCATGAAATATCTGCGTTATTTATCGCATAGATTTATTCACGAACTAGTCATGCATTTTTTAGAGTAAATATTAGATAATTGCGATTGCTCTTATAATACTAATATTAGAGCGTTTCCGTGATATAATGGGAATCTATAGTCGATTCTGCATTATTTAAGCTATTTAAATGACAAAATCCATTTTCTGTGGATATCGCAAAATCCATAAACTATAATAGTTCATGCATTTTTCAGAGCAAATATATGATAATTGCGATAGACCTTATAATATTAATATTAGAGCGTTTGCATGAATAGATTGCGAAGCTATGGTCGATTCTGCATTATTTAAGCTATTTAAATGACAAATCCATTTTTGCATGATATAGTTCATGCAAGTTCATGAATTTTTTAGAGCAAATATATGATAATTGCGATTGCGCTTATAATACTAATATTAGGGCTTTTCCGTGAATAGAAAGCGAATCTATGGTGGTTGATTCTGCATTATTTAAACTATTTAAATGACAAATCTATTTTTTGTAGTAATCGCAAAATCCATGAACTATAAGTGCATGCATTTTTAAGAGTAAATATATGATAATTGCGATTGCTCTTATAACACTAATATTAGAACGTTTCCGTGAATAGAATGCAAATCTATGGTCGATTCTGCATTATTCAAACTATTTAAATGACAAATCTATTTTTTGTGGATATCGCAAAATCCATGAACTAGTTCCTGCATTTGTTTGAGCAAATATATGATAATTGTGATTGCGCTTATAATAATAACAGAGTGTTTTCGTGAATAGAATGCGAATCTATGGTCGATTCTGCATTATTTAAGCTATTTAAATGACAAATCCATTTTTTGTGGAAATCACAAAATCCATGAACTATAAAAAAATAGTTCATGCATTTTTTAGAGCAAATATATGATAATTGCCATTGCTCTTATAATACTAATATTAGAGCGCTTCCGTGAATAGAATGCGAATCTATAGTCGATTTTGCATTATTTAGGCTATTCAAATGACATAAATTTTTTGTGGATATCGCAAAAGCCATGAACTAGTTCCTGCATTTGTTTGAGCAAATATATGATAATTGTGATTGCGCTTATAATAATAATAATATTAGAGTGTTTTCGTGAATAGAATGCGAATATGCGAATCTATGGTCGATTCTGCATTATTTAAGCTATTTAAATGACAAATCCATTTTTTGTAGAAATGGCAAAATCCATGAACTATCTGTAGTTCATGCATTTTTTAGAGTAAATATATGATAATTGCGATTGCTCTTATAATACTAATATTAGAGCGTTTCCGTGATATAATGCGAATCTATGGTCGATTCTGCATTATTTACGCTATTTAAATGACAAATCCATTTTTTTGTAGAAATCGCAAAACCCATGAACTAAGTTCATGCATTTTTATGAGCAAATATATGATAATTGCGATTGCGCTTATAATACTAAAATTATAGAGTTTCTGGAAGTAGAATGCGAATCTATGGTAGATTGTGCATTATTTAAGCTCTTTAAATGACGAATCCATTTTTTGTAGAAATCGCAAAATCCATGGTATATAGTTCATGCATTTTTTAGAGCAAATATATGATAATTGCGATTGCTCTTATAATACTAATATTAGAGTGTTTCAGTGAATAGAATGCGAATCTATGGTCGATTTTGCATTATTTAAGCTATTTAATTGACAAATCCAATTTTTGTGGAAATCGTAAAATCCATGAACTATAGTATATATATTTCAAAGAGAGATATTGTATTTCTGTTTTCTCTTTGAATTATGGTATGCTATTTGTAGGCCTCTGAGACATGAGTTTGTCAAGCGCCGTCTGACATTTGTTTAGTGATGCATTGGTTCGTAGAGTTTGTGATGTGCTTTTGATAATACATGATGAGCCAGGTTTTTCTTTGTGTGATTTGTGGAAAACAAAACCCATTTTCGTTTCAAGTAACCAGTCACACTTTTTTTTAAAGATGTTGTAACAATAAATTATTGGATTTAACATCTGAAGAAGAAATGCTGGAAATAATAAATAACATTTACATTAACAAAACTAATCATCGTGGAATAGAAGAAGCTTACAAAACAAATTAAACATAGATATTATTGGCCCAACATAAAAGAACAGATTCAAAATTTTATCAACCAATGTGAAATATGCCAAAAAACTAAATACAACGGAAATGACTTAAAACTGGAAATGAATCTTACACCCATGCCAACAAAGCCTTTGCAAGTAGTGCATGTTGATAGCATATCACTAGAAAAAAAATCGCTATTCAAGTACGCTATTTAAGAGACGCCTTCTCACGTTATGCACAGATGTATAGTGTGGGCGGTGAGCTAGCAACTGAGGTTGCTGATAAGCTACTAGATTACTATGGATACTATGGTGTGCCTGCAGTAATTATATCAGACAATGGCACGGAATTTAACAATAGAGTTGTAAAACAAATATTAGATCTGCATAAAATTAAAATACATTTTATAAGTACACAAAACCCCCAATCAAATGGATTATGTGAAAGATTTCATTCCCCAATAGTAGAACACATAAGACTTTTAAATAGGGATGGGCCGATTCCTAAAATTTTCGATTCCGATTCCGATTCCGATTCTAAAATTTTCCTTTCGATTCTCGATTCTTTAGTCGATTCTCGATTCTTTCAAGTTAAATGGCAAAACCTTTTAAAAGTTCTGTTTTAATGTAATAGGCTACACAAAACCGTGAGAGTGATATCTGTCTATAATATAATTTATTAAGGTTAAGTTTCGGAGGAATAATACAGTGTTTCTGTTATCCATCTATTCGCTCAACCGTCATGGCCACGGTTCCGACGGTGACGGTTAATCGAGTTTTTACTGTACTTTTTTGTGTTTTGTTCTGACATTTAGTGAGAGAGAGAGAGAGAGAGAGAGAGAGACGAGCGATGTCAAACGACCAGAAATGGTTACGATCTTGATTGCTGTTGCTTCATAAATAATAATATTTTCGTTTACTATAATCATTTAATTCATTCAAATCAACTGATACATAAATAAGACATAGTTGGTAATTAATTATTTTTCCACACAAATATAATAAATTTTGGTAATAAATTTTGTTTGGTAATAAATTGCTCCACACGCATATTATAATAGTTAACAAAATAGGAATCGGAATCGACACTTTTATGATGAAGAATCGAGTATCGACGATTCCTCGATACCACCTAGAATCGACGATTCCTGGAATCGAGAATCGGAATCGGCCCATCCCTACTTTTAAATAATCAAATCGAATTCAAAAAGGACCATATGTATTAGTGTATAGAACAAACATTTGTAAATTTTCAACATTTTTAGCTAGAAAAAAATGTATGAACTATATAGTTCTTGTTGAGAATTTTTTTAAAAAACTGAAATATTGTTTAAACAGCATACATAGCGTAGAATATATCATTCTTTGATGTAATAGGAGAAACACTCCTTGCACATACTTACACTACACTTTTGACAAAAGATGAGAGGCTTGGCATAGTTCTTGCCTTGACTAGATACAAAATTACCTCTTTCGTCATACTGTCCTTAAGGTTCTCTTTTCAGATATGGAATGGCAATTTTTCTTCTGAATTCAAGATATCCATTGCAGAGCGAGACACCTTTCGGTGTAAAATCCAGGCATTTACAATTGCCATGACAAGCATTTATGTAAATAAACACCCGCACCAGTTTTTAACATGTACAGAAACTTAATACCTCCCAACTAGCCAATCATGATGGTCAACTCCAAACATATATTTGTTGTGAGTTATATGACATTTGGATGTGAAACCCAAACTGTCTTCCATTGATCTACTAGCGTCTGCAAGGTGATGCATGACATAGGAAATGATCACAAAATTTGTCCCAACTGTCCCAAATATAGTGTTCATTATAAAAAATATGAAAACTATACAGAGTATCGGCTTAAAATAATACTTCAATCAAACTCTTCTAAGTTTCTTTAAAAGACATTGAATAAAAAAGTAACTATTATACTATTAAATATAGAATATTCTTCTATAAATAACCTAAAACCAATAATATGTTATGAGACAGATTTAAAAAAATAAAATGTCAGCATCCTATTTATAGGACGCTGGGTGTTAGTGGGTTAACAGGGTGTCTGGTCACAGTGGAATAACCAGAAAAACAAAAAGTGATGAGGTAGAAAAAAGTTTAAAAAATTATACTATCTGTACACTATAAATCATGAATCTCATTTTCTTTGAATAGATTGTTTCCATTATACAGGAAGTTGAGAGAACATTAGGTTTCGTATTCGACACTGGGATAACCAGAGAAACAGAAGATTAGGCAAAAAAGAGAGCTTCACATTTTGAATCTCATTTTCTTTGTAAAATAAAATATTCACTCTTCTGTAAATGGATTAGAGATGAGGAACTTTAAATCATAATTAACTCAAAGAAGGCAAGAATGCTGTCCATCCAATGGGAGTATTCTATTTGTTTGAGAGATAGAGAGTAAGTGATTATGTTTCTTCATTCATATAAGCCATGCTTTATTAAATTCATGGATATACAAGATGAATCTTCTAATGAAGAACACTTGGTATTTGCACATGCAATCAAGCCTACGCAAGATGTTTGGACTACATAGGAGGCTGACACATTTCTTTGATAATATAGTCCAATCTATAATTTTAAAATAGACGCACATGAATATCTTTATATAATGATATATTTCAGAAACACTATGTCCTTTGTGAGAAAGAGAAACTAAAATGAGTCACGGATGTGTATAAAAGTATTCTCTTAGTATTCCATAATACAAAAGCTTTTCTAAAAGATGTTAGTATTAAGAGTATGTAGAAATAATGTGACAAAGTAGGCAAAACAAGGTTATGTAAAGCACCTTACTATTGAAAAGATATTTACAGTTATACTGCGTCATATGTGTTCAATTAAGCTTTGGAGACCAATTTAACCAAGATTTTAAATTGTAGTATACTACATTAAATAAATCTTTCACGGACTTTACTAAACCACTAGATTATATGTTTAGCAAAAAAAATTGAATAGTAGCAAGTTTTCAACTGTAATTGTTGGTCAATAACCAATCTTTTTGCCAAACTTTGAAAATGGTTGTTATCACAGTTTGAATCTACGATGTAGGAAGTATTTTAGCGAGTCACAGGGCCTAAGAACAGCTTGTAATAAATAGTCCTTAAAAGAGATAATGTTATGGCCAATTGTAAATTAAAATTAGAAAAAGGAGAGAAATTTGTGATTGACAAGTGTTTCAATCTGAGGAGATCCAGCCAATATTGTAGAGCAAAAAGTTTTAGTACATTTAATGGAATTATTACTTCATTAAATAGGATATCAAAGTTATTGTTCTACACAATAGCATAAACAAATCTAATAGCATTTTGTTTATTTATTACACACGAGAAATATCATTCCAGCACGGCATGTTGTAAAATAATCCTCGTAATGTCAAATCATTTTCATTCTCAAATCTGTAACAAAAACAGACATGTAATGTTTGTCACAGATGTGGTAAAGCACAAAAATTAAATATGTAATAACTTTAATAAATTCATAAAAAAATGAATAAATGATAAAATGTTTGAATATTGAGTCAAGATGATTTAATAAGTGCAACATTTCGGCAACTAGTTTGCTGCACTTTTCAAACCTGAAAACAACATGACATTGCTTATAAATATGCAAATAAAATACAAGTACACTCACTACAATAAATTAAAACTTAAAAAAAAATAACACTGAATGAAATTTTAATCAAAATTATAATAAAATAACCTAACAAAGTAGTTCAGGGTGTCTAGTAAAATAGCTTGAAGAAATTCCCTGAGTTTTCCCTGATTTTTCCTGTTTTAGATGTCTATAGAAAGCCCAGTTTACATTGGGCCCATCCATTGATATCTGAAGGATCTTGGATAAATCCAGACTTTGAACACCTTTTAAGAACGAATTGAGTACCTCTTTTGCTTTAGTGTCTGTAAGGAACACAGAACCAAAATATCGAGCTTTCACTTCATCCGTCTCTGCATCCCAATACCTAACACTCAAATCCATTTGGGATCTTTGTGATATTTTTGTTTAAACTTTCATCAAAGCCAATTACATAGTTAGAATTTGAATTTAATGATGTCAGTAACAGATCTTTAACATAATTTGATAAACCGAATACAACACTATAGGAAATTTTATCTTTCCGCAATCTCAGGTTCTGTGCAATGGTGCTATCAGGGAACATCCTTGGAAAGAGGCACACACTACCTTCTGCATTGCATAAAGAAGTGTTGAATTACTAAATTCACGCACCATATAATCTCTGCTTCGGTCACTTCATCTTTCAGTTTATATTTATCCTAAGGAAGGAGGGGAGGTAATGACGCGATTGCCCACTACGGCAATGGAAACCGGAACCTTCCATGTTGAAATAAACAGTGTAAAAATAATCACCGTCAAATAAAACACATACTATCACTAGTCTAGACAAATAGCTGGCTACGAATGTTTACACAGCGTTCTATGTGGTCAGAAACAGACTGAGTTATCTGTTATCCCCCACCTGTCCATATGATAACAGAACCACTGCGCACCCCAAGGCCACGGTAAAACTTCCCAGCTGTACCAACTCGACACGTTTAATATTTATTGACATAAGTCCTGAAGTCATAGCAATGGGCTTATCAAACAAATAATGAGCATCTAAATAAAGAAGTGTTATTTCCTGACTGCCCTGTCCCTAAACCGCTGGCTTACAATGCCAAATATTCGAGAGCAATGGCCACTAGTTTTGTTTCTAATCAAAATAAATATTTTCCCGATTTTTAAAAATTTTCCCTGATTTTTCCCTGAATTTTCCAGAATCTTAAAATTCCCTGACTTTTCTAGGTTTTCCGGGTTTTCCCTGTCACTAGACACCCTGTAGTTAGTCATAAATTCATCTAAAAATTAATTTAAAACTGTAACAAAACTGAGAAAACCACAATATTTACATATAAAACACACACAAAAGCATCAAAGTAAAACAACAAAAAGATCTACCATACAAACTAACAGTAACTAATTCTTGGATGTTTTTAACTTATACAAAAATGTCTTATACATACTACATATCTTATCAAAATCATTTTTAATCTTGATACTCTTGTAAGTTAATATGACAACTTCAGAATAAGTCCTCTTCCTCCAGCTGGACTCATTACCCAGTCTAATAAAATTATCAAGATCAAATTTATACCTAAACTTTTCCCTATGTACAAAGAAAACAGGAGAGAAAGTGTGTTTATCCTTCTTACCAAGCTGTTACTTAGTCTCCCCCATCACACTCCAGAGGTAATTTTATACACCACATTATTTCCACGTAATCTATCAGTACTGTCTTTACCTCTTTTAATAAGATTGCCTAAACTATCTGACATTATGCCAAGTACCTTTTATATAAGGCAAACATAAAAAATTATTATCCCTGCAACTTTTCGTAGTCAAATTTTCAGAATTATAGTAGCCGAAACGTTCCACTAATTTAAATAAACTTGACTCGATAATCAACAATTTTATCATTTATTCAACACATATTACAAGTGTTCAAATAAACATGAATCATAAAAAAATGTTTTAGCTCACTGTTCTTGATTCACTAGACAAGTTTTACAAGTAGATATAATAAATTTTTCAATAAAGTCATTACATTTTGCAATTTGTAGGAATATTTCAGAATTTACTAATTTTTAGTAGTACACAATTATAGTGAACTGTTCTTACTATATGGTTTCATTGTAGTAGTAATTCAACTTATTATATTACCATTTATATACTTGTATGTGCGTGTGTACATGCTAAGTGTGTGTGTGTTGTAACGGGTTGAAATGTCCCGTCACAATTCAATAAAAAATTGAAGTAATCTCAATTTATAAAATATAATTTAACTAAATTTTCCAAGCCATGAATATTGATCATTAAGTGTATAATTCTAAAATAAACTGTAATTGTAAAAAAAATCATGACTTCAGGAGTGTTTTGTGTGCTACGTAAAATTCTACAATATTTTAAATAAACAGTTTTAAGACAAGAAAAAACGGCAAATCCAAGTCAGACAAGCAAATCGAGGGTGGGGGAATAGAGACGATAACCGTCGCTGAGCGTTTTGGCGCTCTCTCGTAATTAGGCCACTAACCAGAAAGGTCATAGTTTCTGTTAAATTAGCAAAAATACCAAAATGGATTTCTAGAGGCCGCATAAACTCGAGGCCGCGGAGTGCAGAAATAATGTAATATGTCTTAATTTATATCTAGTGAAAACTAAACATCGAAATATGAAAAATCACAGTTAAAATTTTCATTTGTCAAGAAACTGGCTTCGCCGAATTTGTCCGTTCCTGCTTCCTGGATGAACCAAATTCCAGACGAGAACTACCAGTCTGGAAGCATAAAATCATCTCCTAGGACCTTGAAAAGTATCATGGAAAGTGCGAGGATTTGGGCAAGTCATGATTTCTATACAAATTTAGTAATTAAATAAAATTTGATCTTGAAATACGTTCCAAAGATTCAAAGAAATGCTTTAAATGTGTAAAATTATAAATAATGGCTTTATTTCCTTGAAAAATAAATTAAAAAATTGAAAATTACAAAAGTATTTAGTTATAAAAATGGTTATGTAAAAATGTTTAAATGTTTGCTAATCGAGAAATAGTAAAGTATATGGAAAAAGATAGAAAGAATATTAGGCATATTTATAAAATAAATTCATTCATAATATCTAAGGAAATGCAGTAAAGTTTGTTACAACCAGTAGTTAAATAAACTGGGAAAAAATATTTATCAATATTTAACTTGTAGAAAAATATAAATAATTTCTCAACCAAAAATTATTAAACAAAATCAATCACAAATTATTTAGTATTTTCTGAATGAGTCATAAAATTTGAAATTTAGTTTTAATTAAAATATTTCAATTTATATATATATATATATATATATATATATATATATATATATATGAAGTTAATATATTACTATGTAAGTAATTTTATCCACCATTAAGTGCAATAATTTTACCTTGAGTGATGAGGCACCTTTCGGTCAATTGACCATTGTCGAATCACTGGTACAGTTGTTTACCTTGGTAGGTATTAAATTCTTGATATTTAACGTTATCCATTGTTTTTCCGTTGCACTGACTTTATGAAGTTAATATATTACTATGTAAGTAATTTTATCCACCATTAAGTGCAATAATTTTACCTTGAGTGAAAAATACCACATTTATAAAAACATACACAACAATTTAATGAATCTACAAACAACATATACAGAAGACATACTATATAGAAACATCATACACACAGATCAAGAAAAAGTGCGCGTAACGTCAACAAACACCAACTTCATAGACCGAACATCTACAACAGAAAAACATCAGTGATTCGACAATGGTCAATTGACCGAAAAGTGCCTCATCACTCAAGGTAAAATGATTGCACTTAATGGTGGATAAAATTACTTACAATAGTAATATATTAACTTCATAAAGTCAGTGCAACGGAAAAACAATGGATAACGTTAAATATCAAGAATATATATATATATATATATATATATATATATATATATTTATAGGTTAGTTTTGGTTGGTAAAGATTATTTAGATTTTTTGGACTAGGAGACTGACAGACTTACCTTGGTAAGAGTCCACTCTGTAGTCTTGAAATAGAAACACTATATCTAGTGTTTAAGTGGTTTTATGTGTTTCTATTTCAAGACTACAGAGTGGACTCTTACCAAGGTAAGTCTGTCAGTCTCCTAGTCCAAAAAATCTATATATATATATATATATATATATATATATATATATATATATATATATATATATATATATATATATATATATATATATAAATTCATAAGTGGTAGTAGAATTAGTAACAAATTTGGTTTAAATAATACAATATGTAAATTTATTGAATGTCATTTAACTGCTGGCACAAAATAAGATCATAAATTAAATTTGAAATTTATAATAATTGAAATAAACTTAGCCAACCTCCCTGCAATAAATATCAAAGTAATTTTAGTTTATTTAAGGAAAATTTAATTTATGTTTCGTTAGCAAAGGACTTTAAGACAGTACCATTTGAAAGTATATATTCAATTTATTTCAGTTACAAATTTCTTTATTATTAAATTCAGTTTCCAACAACAGTCAAAGGAGCAATTTTTATTGAATTAATCCTGTGTACAAAACTAATAAATTTAATTATTTCCCAACTAGTAAATTATAATAGTAAATAGATAATAAAATCAATATAATTAATAAAACCCAGCCTATTAGAGTCAGTCATATTTATTTAATAATAAATAGCTAGAAATCAATGTGCAACCTAAAGATAATCGAGCAACCCATCCAGAGAAATTAATTAAATTAAATTATGAGCTAGCTTAAGGGCTAGTTGGTTTTGCTTTAAAGCCCAGGAGTTGATACTCACTGGCAGGTTTTACCATATGAAACACAGGACCTCTTTCCCAGGGTATACTTATTAGATGGGATTTTAAATACTTGCTCATGTAACTAGGTGGTAGGCAACTTTCGACAGGTAGAAGGTTGACGGGGAGATACACCGTTGCAGTGTATGTGTGTGTGTGTGTATGTAACAATATTTCACAAGAAAATTAGGAATATAAATCTATATACAAGTTGTTAAAGGTATTCAAAGTGACCAGTACATTAAGGGTAGTATCACCACTAAACAAACAAGCATTACTTACCTTAACTTTAGAATATCCAAAAGATACATGGTTAGTTCTGAGCCCCAGTATTGTTGCTGTATTGCTTTGTTCAAGTTATCCATCATTTCTTGATCCCAATCCTTGACCCAGTAAAGTAAATTTATAATGCTTTTTTGTGCTTCGATACTTTCATCTCCTACAATTTCTATAGATATCAAATTATCTGCAACAAAAAACATAGTCTTATACTAATATCTACACGGGCAAAATAAGCATGGTGAATTACTGGTTGTTTTGTTATGAAAAGAATTTTAATGTTATTTTCAAAACAGGATTTACTGTATCTTTTTCATTACAAGATTCAAATGTTGGACAACTATTGTTAACTAATGATAAATTTAGACTTTAATTTACTATCAGTTCTAATTTGTTAATGTTTAATTTCTTTTTCTTGAAAATTTTATTTCTATAAGTTATTAAAATTTCGCTCTTTAGCCATACAATATCTAATTTTTATAATAGAGAGTTATAATATAAGAATGCCTCTCTAACATTAGTAATTCCATTCAACTCTGCTATGGTGTCCTACACTCGGGGAATATTTATGGTATCTACTGGTATTGTTTTATGATTACAGTAGAACCTCGATAAGTCGGTCTCCGTTAACCCAAGAATGATTGAAGTAGAATAAAAACACAATAAATAAGAAATAGCAAAAATAAAACAAATACAGTACATACTTAACAAGTCTAACACAACAATAAAAAACATCTAAAAATTACAAATAAAAAAAATTATGAATGTAATATTTTGTGCATCTTATGGTGAAAAGACTACGGGATTTTGCACCACAAAAACGTCCACAAAATTAAACACCCAAAATTGACAGATTTGTTTTCCGAGAAACAAATTGCAATGAAGTTTAAGTTCAGTTTTGAACACTAGTAAACAAAAAACCTTATTTTAAATCAGATTTTAAACTAGTTGGGAACTTATATTGAAAATCTTGGCAGTTATGGTATAATATTAGTTCCATTCAAGATACATCAATTCGACATCTCATTTGTCATTCTAGTTACGTGAAATGTGCAATTAGAAGAAAAAGAATTTGTAAAAACGTGTTTAAGGCAACTAGTTATCTCACCTGGATGTCAAACCATGTTCTAAACATAATTCATCATGTTTAAACATAAAAAAAACAAATTGGGGCATAAATCACACCTAAAGAAATTGTATGATTTTTTTATGAGATCAAGAGGAATTGGGGTTTATAATGAATGATAGAGAAGTAGGAAAGCGGTTTACTCAATTATAATATTTTATATTACAAGTCAAATATTAGAATGTTAATATGGGAAGCTTTAGAACTTTTCATGTTATCATCCTTGAATGAAGAAAAATGAAAAAATAAACAAACCATATTAGGTTGAAAATAAAGAATATATAGTAAGGCAGGCTGTGCAAAACACTATACATTTTACTATATTAGAATAAAGTGGTGAATTTATTATAAACTACCTCTAACCACAATAATTTTTTCACCTTCGAGAGGGCGCATAGAGTTTAAAACGGGAGAGGGCGCTTGCGGAGGTTTATTCCGCACAAATACCCTTTCAAATTTAAACGGTTTACGATTTTATATTTGGGTGACTTCACAATTAAATATTATATAAATCCATTGTAAATAATTTTAGACATCAATATTGTACAATTTTAATTTTTTAAACGTCATATTTCTAAAAATATTTTGAATTGGTAAAACGTGTAAACAATATATACTATACCACTGTTTTCACTACGGGAGAGGTGTTTGCGGATTATTTTTCTGTAATGAAGTAATTCAATGTCTAAATGTATAAAATATATTATCATGATAAACCCTACATATAAGAATGAAATGTTATGATATTAACTATAACATTTAGTGAAAATAGGGAATATTTTTATTAAAATATGTATCCCTAAAAATTAGTAGATGAAAAAAATATTGGCTCTATAACACAACAGGTTCTAGCAGAATCTTACAGTCTTTGTTGAAAATCCAATTCATAATTGTTGATTTCTAAGCTTACTAGTCATCACTAGTGTAGGGTGAACATGACCTACTCTCATGAGAATTATGTTTCTTTTTGCTGTTCTCCCTTGCCTTTCTGGTTCAGTATACTGCAGCATTTTTTGTTGTTTACTAAAAAACGCTTCTTTTCTATTGTAAAATTGCACGGTAACAGTTTCCTGGCGAAGTTTAGCGGGATTTTCTCTATAACGTCAAAATTTGACAGTATTTCAACAAACTAGTTATATTTGTCATTTTCTGAATCACCTATTATGTCTTCATTTCTTTCATCTACAATTTCATTAACTTCTTCGTCAGGTTGTGGTGTCAAGAGACTAGTTTTCATAAGAATCTTCAAAGAGCTGTCTAACAAAATTTCTGGTAGAAAGAATTTATTGATTTTCTTCTTTTTCAACATCAAATAACCCTTTACGAATTCTCTCCTTTTCAAATGGAACAACAGTAAAATGTAAAACTTAGACACTAAAAAGACATATAATACTAAATTAATAATAACAACAAAAACAGTAATAATTTAACTCCACAAAGTCTTTTGTAATGTAAATAAATGCACGAGGAACTCCACACAAATAACTTATGCAAAAAGGCGCTTGCGGACGAAACCTACGCAATCTGGCAGTGATTGACAAAGATTAAATTCACACTAATGCTACTTAGAAAGAATTAACAAAAATAGGTTGCACCGTTTCCTACAATGCAGGTTGTGGAATGACGAGCTAGAAATAAACATCTGACAACTGAAAAGACGTTTTCTTAACAAATAGTGATACATGCAGAGAAAAACTCCACATGCGCCCTCTCGAGGGTTAATAACCTTTTATGTACATTTCAATTGCAAACAAATATCTTTAAAAAATTTATTTATTGCAATTTTTTTGCAGCAAATGAGGATGGTTGTTTTGTAGCTGAAATGTACATAGTGTTAATAACAAAATTATTGTACTTATAGGATGTTTATGTTATGCATCATGATAACACTCCTTTGTATAGGGTTTGGTTAGATATGAGGTTTATAAATTTTAATGTTTTAAACATACACGTGTTATTAATTTGAGAGAATTTTTTTAGTTATTTTTTTAGTATATCATTTAGAACTTCGATTTATCTATTTTAAGATATTCCTCTTATTATCATTTTGTTTGAGAAATTTTACTAAAAACTTTTTTCCTAAACTTCCTTTATGAATTTCTGATAGTTTTACATTACGTTTATCATTCTCGGAGAAGAAATCTAAATTGCTTACTTATATTACTTTACCTTACCTAAAATAGTTTCTATCCAAACATCAAGATTTGTAGAAAAAGCTTCACAGTTGCGAGGCGCTAAATGAATTATCGTCTTTAATGTTGACTTTGGAATGCTCGGTTTAGTCAAAAGTGCAGGTAAAGATCCAACCCAATTCATGAACTGAGGAGCGCTGGAACACAAAAGCACTTGCCTTCAAAACTAGTGGCAGAACCTCAAATTCTCTTGAGTAAAATACTGTTCATACAGTTATTACCAGATACAATGGCAAAATGGAGTGCTTGAATTAGAAAAAAAATAATAATTTTCATTTTGTTAATTTAACACCATGTGTTTTTGCTTCTCGGTAGAGTGCATAAACATTTGCTATTTCTACTTGTCTACATTTTTACCCCTTATACACTATCAGCTGTTACACAGTTATTATACACTAAATACATCAGTACATGTTTTAAAACAGTTCAGTTTCTTTAGTTATTACATTTTAACATTCCAAGTATAGTAGAACCTTGATAAGTTGGACCCCGTTAACTGGGATCTCAAGATAGCCCGGAATGATTTTGAAGTACAATGATAAATACAATAAATAAGAAATAACAAAAATAAAATAAGTATACTACATACATAAAAAGTCTAACAAAACAATAAAAAAATCTAAGACCTACAGATAAACAAAACAATGAACATAATGCCTGCAACCATTTTTATAAAACAGTAAATAAATTATCTAAATTGCATCTGAATTTGTACGCAAAGCTATTATAGTGAATTTTGTTAAATGTTTTATTGCAGAGTATCAAAAAATTGTAATAATAAATAAATAAAAAAACAAGTTTTATTTTTGTATTGGTTTCTGCTTGTATAGTTACAACCACCAGCCTTTTGGAATGTTGTAATATCAGTTTACCTCAATAAGTAAGGAGGGTGTTTTATTAAGAACCCTTTTCCAATTCCTTGTTAGTTCATAATCTCCTTACATATATCTTGTAAAAATTACCAATTGTTATTTAATTGTGTCCATCAACTCAATTTTAAATTATATTGAAGAAACCAATTGGGATCATCTTTGGAAATAATATGGCCATCCACACAAATCTGACACATCATATCTGAAGACATGTTTACACTGGCTGAGATTTTTGGAATATTACCAAAATTACATTTGTAAAAAATAACATAATTCTCAACTTTATCAAATAACCACCCAAGGTACTGCAATTTCTCATGACTTTCATGTTCTAATTCACTAAAGCTTTAACACTGTCACTACCTAACCATTCATCTAATTTTTTACATAAGCCTTGTAATGTTTTTTTAATATATTACCGCCAAACTAGTATTTTAACGCCAAATAGTTCTGAGAGCAAACAGTTCTAATTGTCGCAGCGAGAGACTGACTGTTAACCGATAATAATACAGCTGACCGGGTAAAGTTCGATATTTCCGGTATAGTTTTAATAGGAAGACTAGTCGTTGAGAGAGACCTGGACTAGCAAGTCAAAAGAGATCTTCCTGGCAACCAACGGACTACTTATGACCGAATGCTAGCTTCCTGAGGAAACCAGTAAGAGGTAACGTATAACTAACGACTCACAACAGGTAAACGACTGATTAGCTATATTTATAATTATAATTCCAGTAAAAACCAAGCCTAAAGATAATTAAATCCATAGTTTTATTTTTTTTAAAATAAAATTTATGTATTGAATGTACAAACGGCTGCTAAAAATAAGTAAAATCAATCGCAGAAAGAATTGCGTAGGTCAGTTTGTTCAAACACGCAAAAGCAAGTGGCAAACCACTTGCGTAGTTGTAATCTACTCTTATCTTATCCTAAGTAAACAGTTCTGTTCAGCTTTTATTAAACCAGAGTTAACTATAGAGAAAGATATTTAAAATTTTAAATCTTTTGATTATTCGAACGCCGTAGCTATTTCAATTTATTAGCCATACATGATTTAAAAGACTATTATAATTTTTATTCATTAATTTTTTTTTCTGTGTTATAAAAAAAATATCCCTCACTGTCAAGTGTAGTTAAAGGACAATAAATATAAATTAAGGAACAATATGGAGTCTCATACGAAATATCCTGAACAAATCACCCAAACCCCCGAGTCGGCAGTAGCCGGGTCTAGTAAAGAAGGAGCAGTCCCGAAAACCGAAACCAAACCAGATCAATTTAGTAAGGAGTTGCCGTTACCATGTCAAGTTTTAGGCCCCTTTTATTCCAAGCTTCGGCAACCGGCGGAAAGTTAGATCAACAGCCTACCATTTACAGACGGGCTAGAACTGAGGTATTAATTAGATTTCTGCGGTCAAGTATGAATCTCTTCAAGCTGTACCCAGATATTCGGTCAAATTTCTTTACTGTACTCTCTCCGTATGCCCAGGGACACCTAGGGTCGTGCCTATCATGGCATACCGTGTTTTCCTCCTTTCATCGCGAAGGCTTAGAAGCTTTCGTACCTCGAAAACGCCTTAATGAACTTATTCAATCTCTCGTCTATAGACCTCAAGAGAGCCTCTCAAGTACATTGCGGACATAAAGGAAACTGCTGAGTTATTACAGGTAAATCTAACCGAGAGTGAGATCATCCAGGTAATTATAGAAGGTATGTCACCCGTGGTGAGGAGTTGTTTGAATTTTGACATATCCCCCACTAATTTCTCAGACTTGTATAAAATGAGTACGCTAGTGAGCAACTTCGAATATAATGATCATATCCGCCTTAATCAAAACCCTGTCACATTGAAAACCCCAACGAGTTATTTTGCGGGACCTCAGCCTACACGCCAGACGTGCTATGCCTGTGGATGTGTCGGGCAGAGCGCTAGGGACTGTAGAGCCAGGCCAGGATGCAGGTGGTAAATCAATAATGATTTATAGACAGAAAAGTAGTTGAGTCCCGAACGGTTAAATCCTCTGACGGCAGTAACGTTTCAGCCTCAACATATTGCTGTCTGCGAGTATCAGGATTTGTTCTTTTTTAATCACTGCAACACTAAGTTGCACTAAGCAACACTAAGTTATGATGGTAGTTGTGAAGATATTCGAGAGACAGCTTCCTATTCTAAAACAGGATTTTTCCATGTGAACTCCTTCCACTCATCTTTTGAATCTCGGAACTTTTCAGTTTGTGAAATAGAACTTACAGGAAAATGTTTTATGCAAACTGCAGAGTATTTGGTAGGCACCCAGTTGTCACGAGAAATATTTCTTAGCCACGTTTTACATAGTTCTTTATTTGTAGAAAACTTAGAAACTGTAACATATGTTCCACCCTCAGTCTTACAGTTGCTTTTGTATCCAGGATCACAAAGTTTCAAAGGCATTGTTACGTACTTTTCTTTAAATTAAAGATAATTTGAAAGACAGTGTAAATGTTTCAGAGAGGGACTCCTTATTGGCCAACCTTTGTCTCTTACAAGGTTCGGTACGCCCAGTTCTTTTCGAATCGTCGGTTAAACGACATCTCTCCCGTCACTCTCGACGTGACGTAGTTTTTGTGTGTTCTAAACGAGGCTCGGTTTAGACCATTTCTCTCTCTGTGTTTCTCCTGTCGTGTGGCGAAGGTACTCTTAACATTAATAGTGACATTTTGAATATAAGCGATTTCTTTAAGTTCAACAGGTAATTGATAAGTGCGGGAAAGGGTACACCCGAATAACTGTCCGACAAGTGGTGGTACTTCGCCCAGTGAGGTATGGACAAAACGTCAACTTCATTCATTTAATTATTTAAGGTCCTCCGGAAATCAATGTTGCCGTTACATGGCAAAATATTTAACATTTTTGGTCCTACGGCCCGGATCTTTTGAAAAGGTCCTATGTTAAAACATGTCCACAAGTGTGACGTACATATTTCCAATCGCACGCAATATCTTGTCCTTGTTACAAGGCTTACCTCACTCAATTTCTTATCTGTCAGCTGTTCAAATACAGTAGATTATAACAAACCCTCTCTGAAAGCATATCTTTATAATTAACTACACTTGTCTATTTGTAAACAATTCGTATGATTCAAAGTTTATGTTTCTCACTCATACTATGTTAATAGGCTAATATATTTATAAATATTTTCTGCTAACTATTTAGTATTGTAAAAGAAGTCACCTATGATTTCAGTGCTTATAAATTGCAAATTTATATTTATTAAAGCTTATTGTTTTGAAGCAGATCATTCAGTTACATGCTGTCTAATGTAATTGTAATTATTTCTTTTTAAAATATTTACATTTTTCATAATTTGTATTGAACGTTTTTTTGATTGCAATTATTGGAAGATATCTTGTTATTGTAACCTTGAATAAGAGACATTTGTTTACTTCAACTGTTTACGTCCGTTCATAAGTTCAAACATTCAATATTTACATTTCTTTGTGAGAAACTAGTTTATGCTTTCTCTATCGCTCTTGCTATTAGTATAGCATATTTTGTTAGTGTATTTAAAGAGCCTTATTGTTATTGTAGATATAATTCAATTCTACAAAATGGCCAAATCACTAAGGGTAATCACTGCTAAGAAGGAAGCTCTATTTTCCCAGAGCCAATCTATTTATGATCTCACGCAAAAGATTTCTGATAAAGCGATCATGCAGGAATTAATGATCCGAGCTCCCTCTGTCGCTAGCATTAAACAAGAATTTTTAGTCACATTGGACTTATTCAATGAACTCTCGTTGGAAAAAGATAACGATTTTATTCCCAATTTCTCAACTTTGGCTGTGGTTAATGATCTTGTTTCTCGCATAAATTACACTGTTGCTTCAATAGAAGCGAAACAAGCTGCTAGGCAAAAAACCGAAGCTAGCTCTTCACTCTCGTCGCAAATCCCACTGCGACTTCCAAAGTTGGAACTCAAACATTTCACGGGTGATCCATTTGAATGGATTTCTTTCAAAAATCTCTTTGACTCTACCATACATAAAAATACATCTCTCAATGCTGTCACCAAACTACAGTATTTGCTCAGTGTACTCTCAGGTGAACCATTAAAATTAATTAACTCTTTACTTATTTCGGAAGTTAATTATCAAGTCACGTATGACCTTCTTATGGAGAGATATCATTCTCCAAGACGATTAATGTCAATTCATCTCAATAGAATTCTCGACTTGCCGAATATCAATTACACTTCTAACCAAATGCGTAACTTTGTTACAAGTTACACAGAGAACACTCAAGCCTTGAAGGGGCTACAAATTGATATCACGAGTAACAATCCCTTATTGTCAGCGATGATTTTACGCAGGCTGGATTCTACTATACTGAAGAAGCTTGAACAATCACGGGATAACACGTCGACCCTGGCAACACCTGCGGAAATTATCAACTTCCTCTCACAAAAATGTAGTGAACTTGAATACGCGACACTACATTCCTTTTCAACTCTCAACGCTAACTCATTACCTTCAAACTCACCTCAAATTTCAAAGGGAAAACAGTTAATGTATAAGACTCAGGTTAACCGAAAGGGGACTTCGCTGGTGACTTGTAACTCTGTCAATGACACAGCGTCTGAAACAAAGCATCCTTTATGTTTTCTGTGTAAAGGAACAGACCATAAAATCTATTCCTGCCTTAAGTTTAAGGCCAAATCTCCGACAGAGCGTTTGAAGATCACGAAGTCGTATAGTAGATGTATTTCATGTTTGGGCGCTCACAGTGTGAAGTTTTGTAAATCCAATTCGACTTGTTTTCAATGTAAAAGGAAACATCACACTCTTCTCCATTTCGACAACGATCACCTGCCTCAGCATACACCATTAAAGTCCTCTCTTTCCCAGGACCAAGGTGTAACAGAAGTTGTTCAGTCACCTATTAGTATGACTTCTCAGGCGACTAATCCTGCCTCTCAAAGTACAACTGTGATCCTGGGCACACTTTTAGTAAAACTCTCCTCTCCTACCGGGACGACTTATGTTTTCCGGGCTCTGGTGGACTCAGGAAGCCAATCCTAATTTATTTCAGAGCAAGTAGCTCAACTAATGTGTGTAACTCGAACGAGAAGTAATCACAACATTGTTGGACTTTCTCAAACTCTTACTCGCTCAAGGGGCATGACCTCTTTAGGCGTGCACACTCTCGATGGCACAGTAATAGCTGCCAAACATAATTTTCTCATTCACGACAAAATTTGCATCGATTTACCTCGTACTCACATTGACGTTAAAGTACTAAATAAGGTACAATCTTATACGCTTGCCGACCCTACTTTTCATTTGCCAAGTCGCATTGATATTCTTCTGGGCGGCGCTCTTTTTCCTTTAATATTGACTCCAACTACGCATTCTCTCGGCTCTAATATGCCGTGCCTGATAGGCACTCACTTTGGATTCATGGTTATGGGAGAAGCTCCATGTCTGCCTACTTGTGAAAGGGAATCTAGTGCTAGTATGTCCACCACATTACTCACGGTGAATGACTTGGAACTGCACAATTCTCTACAAAAATTCTGGCAACATGAAGAAGTGCCCTTCACCTCAAAACTCTCACCACATGATCAAGCATGTGAAGCTCATTATGTCGCTACTCATACACGCGACAGTTCAGGTCGTTACTGTGTCCGACTTCCTTTCAAACAAAATAAACCTCTTCTCGGAACTTCTCGCGGGAACGCGGAAGTACGATTAAAATCTCTCGAACAAAAGTTCAACTCTAAGCCTCGCTTCAAGCAACTTTATGCAGAATTCATGTCTGACTATTTGACGTCTGGACACATGATACTTGCCCAAAACACTCAGCTCAGTTCACCTCACTACTTTTTACCTCATCATGGGGTTCTAAAGGAATCCATCACCACTACTCGCCTTCGAACAGTCTTTGATGCCAGTGCAAAAACATCCAACGGTTTCTCTCTCAACGACACCCTGTGGACAGGACAGAAAATGCAGACCAACATTTGTGATCTGTTACTCATGTTTCGCTATCATAATGTGGTTTTTACTTGCGATATACGTCAGATGTATCGTCAGATCAAAGTCCACCCTGATGATCAACCTTATCAGCTGATCCTATGGAGGGACCATGTCGATCAACCTATTTCCACTTATCAATTGACCACAGTAACCTATGGACTTAGTTGTTCACCTTACCTGGCGATAAGAACTCTTCATCAGCTCGCCTCCGATGAAAGTGCTTCATGCCCTCAGGCTGCCGAAGTACTCCGCACACAAACGTTTGTCGACGACATTATTGCGGGTGGTGATTCCATTGATGAGGCCTCTCATTTGAAAACTCAGCTCATTTCTCTTTTACTTCGAGGTGGCTTCAAATTGCGGAAATGGACTACTAACGCTTATCAACTATTACAGGATCTTCCAGACGAACACCTAGAGACACCCACGTTTCTTCAGGATACCGCACAACCTCATTATAATATTCTCGGACTTCATTGGTCATCCTCTTCGGACGCTTTTACTTACCATTTGAATTTTCCTCGAAACTCTAAAACTAAACGCCAAGTGCTCAGCGTTATCGCTCAAATTTATGACCCTTGTGGTTTCCTTTCGCCTGTTGTCATGTGGGCGAAATGTTTTATGCAGCTCCTCTGGACAAAAGGGTTAGACTGGGACCAATCCCTACCACCTGAACTTCTAACTCAGTGGCAAACATTTGCAAAGATTTCTAATTGTTTAAAAAATATTGTAATTCCGCGGGCTTTACGCTTGAGTCACTCGCCTAACATTGAGTTACACGGTTTCTCAGATGCTTCTGAGAGTGGATACGCTGCTGTCATTTACTTAAGATGTCAGATTAGTGACAACTCGGTGGTAATTCGGCAGCTATTATCGAAGACTCGGGTAGCTCCACTGAAAAAACTCACTGTACCTCGCTTGGAGCTAAGTGCTGCTCATTTACTCGCTCAATTAGTGGCATATATTATATCTCTTTATAACAAAAAAATGGAATTTTCCTCAGTTTTTCTATGGTGCGATTCGTCAGTAACATTGACATGGATACAAACACCTCCTTATCGACTCAAAACCTTTGTCGCCAATCGGGTAGCGCAGGTTCAAGAATTATTGCCTTCTCATTATTGGAGGCACGTACCGAGTGAACACAATCCCGCTGACTGCGCGTCACGTGGATTACTTCCTTCAGACCTACCTCAACATAAATTATGGTGGTACGGACCCTCTTGGTTACAACAGTCGCATGATAACTGGCCTATATCTCATTTTGAGCCTGCAAAACTCATTGACACAGGGGAATATAAACCTATTTCACCTATATCTCTTCTCTCCACTGTTCACTCAGAATGGGACTTGCTGCGGAAATATTCTAGCTTTAGTCGACTGCAGCGTGTAATGGCGTACTTGTTGCGTTTCATACACAACTCTCGTCACTTAGGAAGAACTGTTGGACCTCTCACTACGGGGGAATTGAACTCAGCCAGAATCCGAATATTCAAATTACTTCAGGCATCCTCCTTCATCGAAGATTTAAAGGCATTAGGACACACCCCTCCTAACAGGCTATCTTCTAGGCTTCGACGATTAACACCATTTCTCGATAGCGATGGCGTCCTGCGAGTTGGTGGACGACTCGAAGCAGCACAGATTCGTTATGAGACGCAACATCCGGTGATTTTGCATACGAAACACCCTGTGGTTGACTCCTTGATTGACCTATATCATCGGAAGTACCTTCATTCTGGAGTTCAACTCACTCAATCACTTCTCGCACAAGATGTGTGGATATTGTGTGCTCGGAATGTAATCCGTGCACGCGTCTTCAAGTGTACTGTGTGCTTTAAGCACCGACATAAAAATAAAAATCCTCTTATGGGAAACTTACCTCAACCTCGACTGACACCTACTCGCCCATTTCTCAACACAGGCACTGATTATGGTGGTCCTTTCACTCTGAAAGTACATAATCTACGCTCTATTCGAACCATCAACGCATACATCTGTGTCTTTGTTTGCCTTGTCACCAAAGCTGTTCACATTGAAGTGGTCACTGATCTCTCGACGGACGCGTTCATCGCAGCATTGACTCGATTTGTGTCTAGACGAGGTCTTTGTCAACACATCTATTCCGACTGCGGCACAAACTTTGTGGGAGCTGATAATGCTCTGCGATCTCTAATCAGGACCTCAGGACAAAATCTCGTTTGTGAATTTTCATTTCAACGTGGAGTTAATTTTCACTTCAATCCTCCTGCTGCACCTCATCAAGGAGGGCTATGGGAAAGCGCAATTAAAAGCGCTAAACATCACTTGCGTTGCGTCATAGGTGAACACGTTCAAACTCTCTCCGAATTCATGACTCTGACAACTCAAGTCGAGTCAATCCTCAACTCTCGACCACTCACACCTTTATCTAACGATCCTTCCGATCTCACTGCTCTGACCCCAGGACACTTTTTAATTGGAGCTCCATTCGTCGCCGTACCCGAAAGAAATTTGGCTGAAGTCCCTACTAATCGACTTAAGCATTGGCACCTCGTCCATGATTTTCACCAACGCGTGTGGAAAAGGTGGCAGCTGGAATATCTTCACACTCTACAGCAGCGGACCAAATGGACGGAAACGACAGACAACCTTCGTGTGGGCGACCTAGTGCTAGTGCATCAACCTACTCCGCCTCTCTCTTGGCCATTGGCAAGAGTGACACAAGTGTTCCCTGGCACAGACGGTGTGGTGCGAGTTGTTCAGCTCAATACACAGCAAGGACTTATAACTCGACCTTCTCATAAGGTTTTCCCCCTGCCCATTAGTGCAGAATAAACTTATTATTTTTCTCATGTTTCTAGAAAAGGAATTTTTATTTTATTTAGTGTATATTTGTTTTTTGTGAAGAACTCTCAGTTTGTTTATTGATAATTATTGTTTTCTTTTCTCTCATGCTGGGGTAACTTATATTGTATTCTTCTTTGAATCCTAGGAGGATTCAAGGCCCCCGGTATGTTACGTACTTTTCTTTAAATTAAAGATAATTTGAAAGACAGTGTAAATGCTTCAGAGAGGGACTCCTTATCGGCCAACCTTTGTCTCTTACAAGGTTCGGTACGCCCAGTTCTTTTCGAATCGTCGGTTAAACGACATCTCTCCCGTCACTCTCGACGTGACGTAGTTTTTGTGTGTTCTAAACGAGGCTCGGTTTAGACCATTTCTCTCTCTTTGTTTCTCCTGTCGTGTGGCGAAGGTACTCTTAACATTAATAGTGACATTTTGAATATAAGTGATTTCTTTAAGTTCAACAGGTAATTGATAAGTGCGAGAAAGGGTACACCCGAATAACTGTCCGACAAGTGGTGGTACTTCGCCCAGTGAGGTATGTACAAAACGTCAACTTCATTCATTTAATTATTTAAGGTCCTCCGGAAATCAATGTTGCCGTTACATGGCAAAATATTTAACAGGCATTTTGTAAGATAATGTTTCTAACCTCAATAAACCGCTGTTCGGTTAGCTCTTTAGCACTCATGTAATAACACTTTCACTTTGTTTTATTATACAAGAGAAAAGTCAAATAAAAAATGTATGCTAACGTTTAAATAAAAATAATTTTAAAACTTTATATAAAAATCATACCCACATGTATAGAACAAAGAACATAACCTTTTTCAATGGATTCACAGACAGTAACTGTTGTTAGAAATGTTGGACTTGGACGAGCTGTTGCTGGTTTGCAGAACTACGCCCTTGTACTAGAGTTGGGCATGAATTAGCCCATCCTTAAAAATGAATAACAGTAACACGCTATATTAACTATGAGGCTGCGTGTCTACAAAGTTTCATATAACACAAATAAAAGTTCATTTATTTGTAAACTTTTTAACTCGAATTTTGATTTACTTACTATTACCTTACCTGTGTAAATTTTCCAAAGACTGATCTAGCGCAACATCTGATAAAAAGCTAAATAGCATGTTTGCTACAGGTTTATGCAAGTCATCGATCTTTAATAACAAATCGCACACTGTATTGAATAGAATAACACATTCTTTATATATACAATCGTTTTTTTTACATGCGGCTTCTAAACATTTCCTTAAAATAGCACACTCATCGTTTCCCAAACGATCAATCTTGCGAAAACATCCTGTGTGAAGAAAAGAACATATTAAACTAATTAATTTTTAAGAAACAGATGTTCACTGAAAATATTACAACCTTTTAGTTTAAAACAAATAAATCTTTTTCAGTCATTTTAAACTAGAACTTTACTCAAAAGGTAATCACTGTTTATATAAACAGGCACAATATCAATTCTATTCTTTATTTTACAGTTACTAGAAGATTATTAGCTCACGACAATGTTTCAGTCCATGTAGTTATAGCCAGGACTGGATTTACCCTTGGAGGTGCGTACCATGTATACAAATTATTTACTTACTATAGGCAAGTTGTAAAATATTTACAAGTGTTTTAGTGAAAGCTAGTAGTTCACGTGAAGATGGATTCAACTAATATAAAAATTATTTTTTTATATAACAAAGAAAATGTTTATGAAAAGGTAAGAACAATTTTAGTTAATTTTTTAAAATATGTTGTGCATATAACTTTACAAAGGGATTTTAAATTGACTAGTTTACTGTAGGATCGCTATAGAACTTTAAAGTAGTATGTCAAATGCTTGAGAACTAAGCTTAATACAATGACTGCCATGGTGGTCACTGGTGACCGGCAATTTAGACCTATTTTTAAATCATTACACAAGGCTGTCGGGCACATTCACGTTGTATTTAACTATTTGAGGTGTCCAACACGGCGCCTCTGTGTGTGTTCACACACAACTTGACGTTCAGAAGTTTTTTTATTTTTTTCTTACAAGCCTAATTATTTGGAAACTAGAAGCTCAGAGTTACAAAGAAATATTAGAAGGAAATAGTTTTTAATTAGACTTCTTTGTAGCACTACATTAGGTTTTAGATACTGTTACATTTGATTTGATCCTAAAAAAATATTCACCTAAAAACTGAACAATTCCGAAATAAGAAACTAAAAACTCAATTTAAAACGTGTACTTCCAATTTATAGGTTCATATAAAATTCATAAAAAAAGGTCTATTTGAAAAATTACAAACATAAATGTTAGAATAATGTTCAGATTATATTTACATTCTAATTATTCGACAAAAAATATTAAAAAAAAACAGTTATGCTGAAAACTGAAATTGTGTATCTATAAATTATGTGAGAGAAATCTAGTAGCTATATCAATTGTTTAAAAATATCTACAATATTGTGAAAATAAATTACATATTTATACTTGAATTTATATTGAAAAAATACAATACAAATATTAACATTTTAAATTCATTCGGAAGATTTGCTTTGAACAGGGAATGCATAGTAGTCGACAACGTGACCGACGTGGTGTCTCGTAGTATAAATACTTACGCTGCACCATGACGGTCCTCAGTATCCGGCGACATTATAAAATAAACTAGTTTAAATGAATAAACACACTAGAAGACAATATTATTATGTTTTGTAATTATTTAGAAAACGCACACAAAAAGTACATACACACAAAATTGTGTCTGAATGTTATCGGAAAAAACTGGTTAGCAGTCAATGTGTAAACAAAGAGATGAAGGTAACAATTTCATAGACTTACTGGGTTTAATATTGCACTGCATTTCACTCTATGTCTCTGTTAACAACCGACCCACTGAAGTAGTTGTTATTTTTTCACAAACCGGTCTGTTGGCAATAGTTAATTTTGTACACATTCGTTTAAAGTGATGTAAAATAATTATTTTTAAGGATAAATTTATAATTTTTATTTTGTTTTGTAGACTAATGTCGTTCTTACACATAGTTAAAATACATTTATGAACACTTAATTATTATAGTTGCTTGTAATCATTTTGAATTCACTAATTAAATTATAAGTAATTATTGCATAACTGAGTAAATACTTTTGAACTTGCTGACATGTTTTGAAATAACCATTTCATTGACAAAGCCTGCTCGCTACTCAATGTAGCATATCAGGTTTGTCAATAAAATGATTATTTCAAAACGCGTCAACAAGTAAGTTCAAAAGTATTCACTCAGTTACGCAATAATTACTTATAACTTTATTATTATTTTTTTAATGTAATTAACTAAAAGGTTTTTCAATTTGCATTTTCAAAGTAAGTCATACTTAGTATATTTATCATAAAATAAACATTCCACACTATATAATTTATAAAAGTACAACAAGAATTCTACAAAGATATAAAACTTTACTCGTTAGTGTACAAAAATAAGAAAAATATACCATCAAATGATGCGATTGGATGATGTAGAAACATACATTAGCTAAGAATATTATACAATACACCCATAATACGTTGGCCACATAAGCAAAATAAAATATTCCGACAAACTTTATTTAAAGCTATACATAATTATTGCATAACTGAGTAAATACTTTTGAACTTACTTGCTGACGTGTTTCAAAACAATCGTTTCATTTACAAAGCTAACACTCTACTCTTTGTACATTTACTGTAGATGGTTAGCTTCGTAAATGAAACGATTGTTTCGAAACGCATCAGTAAGCTCTAAAGTATTCACTCAGTTATGCAATAATTACATATAGTTTAATCAATGAGTTCAAGATGATTACTACAAGCAACTTTATTTAATGTGTGTTAATAAATATATTTGTATTAGCACGATTTGGTATGTGATCTGTCATTAACCTTAAATACATAAAATATTCCAATTAAGTTCAAATATATAAAAAGGCTATGCCAACATGATCTAGTAAGGGAATAAGGAATTTCATTGTCAAATATTTGTTTTAGCTTGACCACGAGACACACTTGTCCATAATGGACATTGTGCGCTAAAAACAAGTTATTCGATGTTAAAGTTTTACATTTTAAATGATTTTATTCTTGGTAGTAGTAGTATTAAAATGATTGTTACCAAGTGTCTAATTCCTTACTTTATTAGAATAAAATTTATTTTGACTGTGTAGTTAAAATCTTCAGCATGGGATTAGCAAAGTTAATTTTTTAATAGAAGTAATTATAAAAAGTAGCTTAAAGTACTGTACCAACCTTTCAAATAAGTTATACACTGTTTCCAGGTCTGAACGTTTCCCTTAGGTGTAGTCATTTGTAAACAGATGTAACATAAACCTATATTTTGCATAAAACACTGTTGATCTACATTTCTGTTACTTTTCAAGATTCCCAAAACAGCTTTTGTGTTTCTCTTTGGTGTTCCAAGAACTGTACAAGAATAGGGAAACTTTCTATTTATTAACCTGGACGATAAGATGCTCCCATATGTAGTTTGAAACCATTTTTTCTGGAATTGAATAAATAAATTTCATTATGTCGTAATATAGAATTCTTAATAACTCAAAGGACAAAATAATAAATATTACCAAAGTATGGGATGAATATCCTTAATTAAAAGATATAAAATACTGCATTATATATAAAAAAAGTGAACCTTTCAAATATAAAATAACTATTTAACCCTTTCTCCAGATGTTGAGGTCTTATAGCATCAAAATATTTTTATTTGCATCTATAGTCAGACTAGTTTTGCAGCATGAAAGAGTTATCTGCACCTGATTCTCAGGATTTATTATTGTTTTTAATTCATCTGTGCTAACAAGGCATGCATATTTTCTTTTAGTGTATTGCCAGAAGTTTGAAAAATGTTTTCTCAAGTCTCAGATGGTAACATAAAAAATGTTTTCTTTGAAGTGTTAGTAAGGGTAAAGGTGTTTTATAGACGGAAACAAAGTATCCAGAGGAAGTTACAGTGATTAAAAAGCAATGAGAGTGATTCACCAAGTAATGGCAACAACGAAAATAGTGTTGTTAGAATGAGAACTTGTATTGTTACAGAATAAATCACCCTGAATTTAATCAATTCAGTTTTGGATTATACATTCAGCATCAGGAGTGAATTCAGTGTTTGTCTTCTGTCTGCAAGAGGTAAAACTACACAAACCAGGTCAAACGTTCAGCTCGCTCACATAAAACGCTAACAATTCTCAATAGTGTTTTGGCATGTAAATGTGTCTTAAGTATGTGATCAACGGGTTAGTAAATATTTTATATATGTAACTAAAGTCTATAGATATTTTATCTCTGATATGACAATATTTATTGCGAAATAGACATCCTTTGTAGTACATCAAAGGAGACCTACATCCAATGTAGTAATGCCCTGGTTCTGATATGCTCGGGTGACTAATGCCAGATCCTAATACCTCGGAACAGATGCAACATTTATGAAGTAATTGATGGTAGCCATTATGGACGGAAACGAATTTTATTAATCTAATAATTTTTATTATCTTTGACAATATTGATTAACCTTTTGTGCTCCATAGGTGAACTGAGTCCGACATCACTAAAACTACCGTTCCACTCCAATGTCGGATTCATCTGACATATTTTGCGGTGCAACTAATAGATAATTTAGAACATCTTACTTACTGATAATGTGTACTATGTTCATTTGCTGTGTTATGAGAAGGAAATGTTTATGTTTATAACGCTGATTGGCTGTATTTATCATAATTTTTTCCAAAAATAAACAACTGGTTCCAGACAGTTATTTACAATGTACTGCACAGTAGCAGATATGTGGCCTAATTGATCAATCACTGTTTATGAGAACTTATCCTTATTCATGACCTCATCTATTTATTTAGTGTTTTGCTTTTATTTTAGTTCTGAGACATATTGTTATATACATATTATGGTTTCTAGTATGCTTACAACATGTAGGCTTAGGCCTACTGCGCAATTTGCCCAAATAACCTGGGATTACATACAAACATTTACTTTGAAATGTTTCACACTGTCAAAAACTATAAACAATAAATTGAAGTGTTTTTCAAATGGCCAAATAAAGGAGTATGTGTAAATAATTCCAGGCTAAACAAATTAAACAATTTTTAATGCCTAAATGACATTTTTCAATAATTTATATTTAGACCTATAAATTTTTTGTGGTACCTACTTTTGTAAATATATTTTGTGCTTATAAATATGCTGTTTAGTGTAACTTGCTTTTGTTTTAAAATAAGTACATCAAAATGAACTATTATATCTCATTCAAACCTAGTTGCAGCTGGGTATTACAGTACTGCCGTTGGGTAATGCCATTCTTGGCATTTTTATGCATGTGCATAGTTTTACATTTAAAAAAATAAATATTACATATAGATTTTTGTGTATTACTTATGCATATATTTTTCTTCAGTAATACTTTGGGCTTAAAATGACTATAATTCATCATAAGGAAAGTGCTACTTCATCAACAGAGCTAAATATACATTTTTTCTATAATAGGAGAACAAAATAAACGGCATTTCATCAGGCCTACTGAATTCAAACATAAAGTTTTCAATCTGTTCTTCATTCTATTCTGAACACACTGGTATATAATAATATATACGTATTTACTTGAAGCCTTAATTTCTTAGTGAATAATTAAACATATGTATGCAAAAGACATGCTAACTAATTGGATCTGGTGGAGCAGCCGGCGACCAAATAATTGGAGTCCAAAAGGTTAAATTTAAAATACAGGGTTTCCATAAAAGAATGGTATGGTTTTGAACATGGTTTAAAGAAAACCCTTATTACTTATAGTTAATGATGTTTATTCATCTGATTTGTCGTCTCAAACAGGTTTTTTTACATAATTAATACATTTCAATATGTGGGCCGTTAGTCGCTCAACAAACAATACTCAACTTATCTCTCAACATTCGTTAACATTTCTTCGATTATGGTTGTCATCGTTTCATTAATCCTGTTTTTAAGTGGTTCAGGTCGCAAATTTTTTTGTGAATAAACGACGCTTAATTTACCCCCACAAGAAAAAAATCACAAGGTGTCAGGTCTGAAGTCCTTGGAGGCCTATCCATCGATCTCCAAATTTTTCGTTCAAAGTGTCCGTGACTATTAATACACCTCAAACCTAAAGTTAGGACAGACTAAAACTGCCCATGACAGGTTATTGTTCATGACTGAGCAACAATTTTACTTCCCTACCCTGCTCACTTTTTATACTTTTACCAAAAAATGGCTTACAATCACAGTTTTGCTGTTAAAATGTAAAACCACCAATCTTAACAATTGTAGGCTAATACAAATGCAATTATAAACAAATAACTCTATTTTCAGGGTAAAAAAAAAATGTTTGCCTCGACTTGACACTTTGTAGATATACTTACTTTCTTCTTACTAATCTTGCTAGTAACAATAATAACGTTAGTAATCATACAATAATCCTGTAGTCATACAATGGTATACTTAACTCATCAGCTTCTTTCCACCTGACAGCCAGGTTCTATTACAACTATTTATCTAAGTCCCAGCATTTGTATTGGTGCTTAACCCTTAGCACTCGACTGTCTGGGGAGCCCTGCCAAGCGTATATTGCAGTTTACTCGTATGTTGGGGGTCCGCGACACAATTTTCAAATGCCTATAACTCGTCTGTGGCGAAGCCCACGACATTCAATCTTTTACCGTTTGGTGTTACAATCTATTGACAATAATGTGAGCTAAGTTGAAAATGTCTAGGAATATGTGAGTCATCACAAAATCTAGTTTGCCTCTACGTTGTAAGCTGCAAGTAGGTTGTAACTACTTTTGCATCGTTTTGCAGGTTATTTGTTTACTCGTAGTTTGCCGTGGCTTCACGTGCAATTAGTGATTCTGAAATTCCTGATCTTTTACTTGATCCTGATTTATTAGAATGTAGTTCAGTTTCATAAACCAAATAATTAAACCAATAGGTATTTGTAAATATAACCAGTTTATGGGTGGTGTAGATTTAGCTGTTCAATATAATGAACTGTGCAGTTTTACGATACGAACAAATAAATGGTGGAGGAAAATGTTTTTCTGGCTATTAGATGTAGCTGTAGTAAACAGTTTTATTATCCATAATAACAAAAAAAAGGAAATGAGAGAAAATCCTGTTAAAAAAATAGTTTCGCCAAAACTTGGTGAGGGAACGCATTGGTGATATCAGGAATAACCCGTATAGTGAGAGGGGTAGGCCTTCAACTACTGACAAAGAAGAAAGACTGAATGGGAAATTACATTTAATCTTTTCCAATGATAAAAGTAGTTCTAAGGATTGTGTAGTTTGCAGTAACAGGAAGATAAAAGGAGGTAGAAGAGAAACAGTTTTTCACTGCAAAACATGCAACAGAAAACCAGGACTTCATCCGGAAGACTGTTTTCAAAGATATCATACTCTGCAAAACTACAATTAAGATAATAAAATCATGTACATACAGTATTAGTGAATAAAAATAGCTTAGTTTACTAAAATCATGTAAGAGAAAACGAAGTTTTCTATAAACAATAATGCAACTTGCAGGTTAGGAATTTGTCGCAATTTAATTACAAGTGGGGAAGCAAAGCATGTTAAAAAAATCTGAGTGCTAAGGGTTAATTTTCTTATGGAGGTCAGCAATTTAAATATGAGTTGAACAAAATGTATAAATGTTTTCTAATTAACGCTATTTATTCAAAAGATAGGAGATATCTTAATATAAAACATATTTGATATAAAAACGTACAAGATCATTTCCCTTGCTTGAATATGTAATTAGATCCCATAACAGATGTATGATTTCAACAATACATTGCAATATAGCAGCAGCAACAACCGTAATTTGATGACCTGAAAATAAAATTCAATTCATTATACCAAAAATACAAGTTCACAAAAGGAAAATTAATAATAAATTACTATATCGTTTACCTAATAATTTTCAATTTAACCAAATTAGTTCTTTCTTCTATAGCTTTTAGTGCACAAATTATGATTTTAAACAAAATTTGTGCTTCTAAAAATTAATATTTAAGAATTATATTTTACTCTAATAGTGTGGCTATTAATATGCTACACTTGCCTATAGTAGCACTTATTTTTTGTTTACTGAGGACTGCTGTTTCAAGAGATCTGTCCCATCATAGACTATTGAGTACACCTAAAAAAACAGCCACCATCAGTAAACAAAAAAGTAAGCACTACAATCAAAGCTCTTTTTACGCCATTCTATCATTCAGAATGTTCTATTAAATGGCACATTTCAATACAAATCAGTACAGTACACTTATTCGTTGCTACAAGATACGACTCATCGGAAATACAGTACAGAAAGATGTCAATATATAGGCTATTTATAGATTGTCTGTGTCAGTTGCGTTCGTAGAAGGTTCGGTTTATCATTTAAGTGGTAGCCTTACTGTTTACGTACTTTAGTGACAATGAGTAAGAAAAAAGTGTTATGTGCCAAAACAAAAAAGAGTATTGGTATAAAAGAGAAAACCGACATTTGCAACAGACTAGATAAAGGAGAAAATCAGGACAAATTAATGGAGGAATATGGCATCAGATTGTCTACAATATACGATATAAACAAAGCGTTGAGTTTTTAAAATTATATACAAAAATCATAACCTAGAAATCCTACACAACAACAAAAAAGGACCACATCTCAACACACTAGAACAATATGAAATTTACAGACACACAAAAACATAAAGTACAAACATATTAAACGGACAAACACAATACAAATCACACATACTCTTTGATACTATCGAAAATCTACCTTTAAAACCGTCACCGCTTGACCCGACATCTCCAAGAAGAAGACACTGATGAAGATCGGCACATAGCGATCGAAAACTTTCTGTCTCAGTAAGTTTTAACAAATTTACTAAATTTAAAGTTTGGATAGTCATAAACTATTGTTTAAGTGATTAATATATACAAAAACTGAAACGAATAAAGCTATATCCAATCATCGTGCTTTTCGTAAACCGAAGTTGGAAAAATTAGATTAAGTACTGTATGAGCGGTTCGGTTTTCAACGTTTTAAAGATGCTACTCTGTCCAGGACCAATACTTCGAAAAAGCAAAGGACTTTTACAGAAAAATGTAGCTTACTGAAGAGTGTGCATTTTCTGATGATTGGTTAGCTAAATTCAAAGCAAGACACAGAATAAGAAAACTTGACATTTCTGGACGCCTCAAGTCATTTGATTTTGAAAAGCAGAAGAATGCTGTAAAGTGTTTGAACAACTAATGGAGGAAAATAATTTAACAGTTCATCAAATTTATAATGCTGATGAGACAGGTGTGGTGTTCTTTACCAAACAAAAATATTAACCATTGTGAGCATTTAAAAACGTTCATTTACCAGTAAAATACAATGCACAACTAATGCTTGAATGGATAAGAACGTCTTTAAATCTGATGAATAAACATCTGGCTTTTGTGTAGTTTTGTTCCTGCAGTAAAAACAATTTCTGAAAAATTGGACTGCCTGAAGACAGCAAATGCATACTGCTTCTTGGCAATTGTTCTGCTCATCTAAATGAACTTGTACTTCAATGTGACAATATTAGTGCTGCAAACTTTCCTCCGAATGTGACTGCTATCATTTGACCCAAGGGTAGAACTAGTTTTTTCCTTAGGGAGGCATACCTCTGTCTTTCAGGCCGAAGTATATGCTATAAATGCCTGTCTGGGAGAGATAGCGAGAAGGGGAATACACAGGACCCGGATTGCTATTTTCTCTGTCAGCCAGGCAGCAATTAAGACACTAAACGGACACGTGGTCACCTCGGCCATAGTCAGGGAGTGTCTAAATAACCTAGAAGCCCTGGCAAGGCACAATCAAATCAAGATAGGTTGGGTGCCAGGGCATAGGGGAATATTTGGAAATGAAGCCGCAGATGCACTGGCCAGAGAGGGGTCTTCAACTCCCCTAATTGGACCGGAGCCTGCGGTAGGTATTTCCAAATCCATGGTCAAGATGACAGTGCGAAGGTGGATGGCTGAAAGACACTGTGAGCACTGGATCAGGGCCGAAGGGATGAGACACAGTAAGCTAACCCTTAGGAAACCTTCCTTGGGGCTGCAGAAGAGTCTCATCTATCTGTCTAGGCAGGAATTGAGGATAGCCACAGGTCTACTCACGGGACACTGTGGACTAAGGAAACATTTGCATAAAATGGGTATCTACAAAGATGAACCAGTGTGCAGATTATGCGGGCAGGAACTGGAGACTGCCACACACATTATTTACAGATGTGAAGTACTTGCTGAGAGGCGCTTCAACCTCTTTGGTGATGGAATGGCTTTGGTGGATGCTGAAGGTAAAACTCTAGTCAGGAAACTCCTAAGCCTGGTAAGAGGGAAGGGGTTATTTGACTAGATCAGGGAGGTAAGTACAATATACCTTAAGGTAGCAGTGCTTCGGGCAATTCAAACCCGCTCCCAAGTTAAAAAAAAAAAAAAAAAAAAAAAAGACTGCTATCATACAATCGATGAAACAAGGGGTGATTCAAAATATGAAATGTCATTTCAGGAAAACATTTCTACAAAAACTTGTTAAATATTAAAGCTCGATCAATGCGGTCCAAAATCCTACACTATAAAAAGAGCATTGTTCAATGTAGCTATTTCATGGAATTATGTTAAAGAAAAACCATTGCATCTTTCTTGGAAGAAATTATCACCAAATTTAGAAACAGAAGAAGTAGACACAAGTAAAAAGAAATCCAATAGAAGAGATGGTTAGCAGCATACAAAATTCTCCAACTTCAAATTCTTTAAAGGATGTTTCTCTATACGATATTGAAGAGTGGGTACAGGGATATAAAAACACAGACCCATCACACAATGTACCTGAATAAGATTTAATAAGGGCATAACCACAGAAGAAAGAACAGCTGACAGTTAATCATAGTTCAAGGAAAAAAACATTCTATGGAGTAATGCTGCAGCCGCTTTTACAACACTGTTAACGTTTGTTGAAGGTGAGAAATACTGCTCGGGTCAGAAAGTTTTGCAATTGCATGTGCTTTATTTAAAATTTGTTGAAAAACTAACATCAGGCTGTCAGACAGAGATTAACAAACAGACAGTAATCAGATATAAACAAATATGTCTAAGGTAAGATTTCAACAGTACATTCAATTTTCCTTGATAAGTAGCATAACGTTATGCACAGTATTTACTACTGTATATAGGTTATGTTCTTATGTTCTATTATCCGGAAATGTTCGATAACCGGCATTATGCAAACCCCTAGATTGAGCTTTTACTGTACTATAAGAAAGTGTATCATATTAATATATGTTATAGTGTATAACTAGCTGAAAAAGTTGAAGATAGAATCAAATAAAATTAATTATGTTTTGTATATCTAATTTTTGTTATTATTATTGTAACAATTGTATATTATTTACTCAAAAAATAACATTATATTTAATTTAAATAATGTAAAATTTTTGTAAAAGTTTGCAACAGAAATTTATAAAAACTTTAAAAGAAATAGCGTACCTAAGTTATGCACACTCTCAGTGGAATTAATTAAAAAATTCTAAAAATGTAATTTTAAGGTTATATTTTATTAATATTTGTATACCTCCATCATTGGTTTTATCTTCATTCTGAGGTACAACTTCCACAAAAGTATCTAGTAACAGTGGTATTAATATTTCTGCATGCTCCTGTAATTCAGTTAAACAAACCATAAAGTTATCATAAATTATTACTTTCTTTGGTGTTACGGCAAAAGGCAGACTAGTTATTGATGTCTAAGTTAGTTAAGAAATTAATTACTTATTTCTTATACAGTATTATTGTTAATTATTTTTTTTAAATGAAAATTTAATTAGTTAGTATTATTTTAGTATTAGTATTTAGTATTATTTTTAAAGTGATTAAATTCCTTCTATTAGCTCACACTTTCCTAATATATATCTTGCACAAATTTTCAATCGTTATTAAAATAAGTTTTTATTCATCCAAACAAGTTCAAATACACTTTTTTAAACCTATAGGGGATGACAATTGATGGTAATAAAGTTTTTTCAAATATTTATTCAGTAATTAAATTATAAAAATTTGGGGGTCTACCCGGATTTGAACTATGAATCCTCATGTTCGAAGTCTAGTAAGCTCTGGCACTGCACCAACGTTCCAATACCAAGAAATGAAGTTCTCAAAGATGTATATGAATTTCTTCTCCTCCATCTGGTTGCCGTGAAAACCTCCACTGTACAACCTTAAACTAGATCCATGGTTACCACAAAATATCATAAATAGTGCTGTAGCGTTAAAAATGAACGAAACGAATAAAATTAACAAACTGGAAATATGCAAACAATAATAATTTTTTTTCTAACCTCAGTGGAAGTTTAGTTATTTTTTTAAAATTTATATTACATGTTTATAGATATTTTTCAAAAGATAATCATCCTCTACAAGTTATCTTAGTTGTATGATTTTAATCATGCATTAAATACAAACCTCTTGTTTTTTAATAAACTATAATGCAAAACATAAAATATATTTTGTTTTATAATAAAATACAAGTTTAACCCTATACATTACCTTTCATAAAGGAAGATTTGTATAAATTTATGTAAGAAATTAACTTAATTGCTTACAATTAACTTAAACTTATAAAGTAGTAATATAAACAAATTTTTAAGTAAATTCCTATTAAATTTAAGTAAATTTAATAAAATTTATTTTAGTTACCTTAGAGCACAATTTATAATATTGTATGGTAGCCATGGCAACCATTTAAGGTTGTACAGTGGAGGTTTTAACAAAAACCAGATGGGAGAAAAAATTCATATAGATATTTGAGAAATATATATGTTTAGGTATTGGAAGTTGGCGCAGTGCCAAGGCGCGCTAGACTTTGAACATGAAGATTCTCAGTTCGAATCCGGCTGAACCCCACAAATTTTTTAATTTAATTATTAAATAAATATTTGAAAAAACTGTATTAACATCAACTGTCATCCACTATAGGTTTAAAAAAAATTGTATTTGAACTTGATTGGATGAATAAAAGTGTATTTTATTAACGATTGAAAGTTTGTACAAGATATATATATATATATATATATATATATATATATATATATATATATATATATATATATATATATATATATATATATATATTAGGAGTGTGTGAGCTAATAGAAGGAATTTATTAAATATTACATCGAATGTTCAAGACCGTATAATTAGTTATGTACCTGTACTTCAAATATAGGAGGAGCTATACTGTTACAGCAAAAATAAAATTGCTTAGTAAAATAAATAGTGTATTATATTAAGTGAAAAATAATTTAAAAATTAACCTTAATTTGATTCTCCATTGATAAACTTTCTTCATAAACCATGAGAGGATCTTTAAGTTGATGTTGATAAATAGACAGGTACAAGGGTTGATCTGAACTCCATTTAACTTCTTTCACTTTGTTTTTCTTTTCTTCTAGAAACAAAAGTTATCAATCACAATAAAAGTTATTTCATTTAATATTTCATACAATCTACATAACTATTAGATTTTAAGTTAAAAATGGGACTTATTTTCCAAACTGGTTGTCCTCATAGACCGTAAGTTTTACAATTAGGAACATTTACGCCCTCATACATTACCAGAATCGCTGTATACTTTAAAATAATAAAAATTCAAAACCTTACTACTAGTCTAGAACTATTGGGACATGAGATTATACAATCTGAAATCAATATACAAGTATTCAACAGTTTTTGTATAAATTTGAGTACACATCTGACACAACTAGCAAAACTTAACTTTTCATGTTAACATTAATATTAATTTTGAAACTTAAAACTGGCATTCTATATATAAATTTCTCTTATTTTATAACCACTAATTATATTTATATTTTATGATTTCTGTTCTTTCAAAAATAACTTCAAATAAGTTTTTTATTGGATAATTTTTTATCTATTTCTTTTACAAAAATCTCTTAGCAAGTTATTTATGTACTAAATGCTATTTCTTGAATTTATGGTTCCAAAGGAAGTTATGTGCTTATATATTTTATTAATTATTAACAATCAACTAGTTGTAAAAATTTTACTTTAGCAAATTTGAATTATTTATTTTTTAAAAATTTAATAAATGATTACATTGGTATTAAAATTCTAACTTGCCCCAAAACTATCACTGCACTGCTCCTCTTCTCTCATGGTTTTTGTACAAAAAGTCTTCTGGTGTTTCCTGAGGATGGAATCTTGCTGCACTCGCTTGTAATCGGTTTTAAAGCTGCCTTTAATACTGTTTTTAAGTTATTACATTATAAAAATTTTAATTTTGAATCACAAACTTCGAAAATGTATGATCTGTGATCATAATCTGGCAGACAAACATTCTCCACTTCCATCTCTTGCTATATTTAGAATTTATTTTTATTCACTAAAATAGGGATCGCATTTTGAAGTTTCTTGTGAAAGACCTTCCTTATAACGAGAGCTATTTTTCATATTTCCTCGGGTCAGGCATCCCCTCTACTTTGGCCTAGCTATCGTAGGCGATATTCAATTGGTTACTTGTACGTTACCATTCAAACCTCCATTCTTATCGTACTTTGTACATATTGTTCCCGGATTTGTGTTCGTTTCTACGCTTTTACTATAACTATCACTTAACCGCTTCACACTTTAAGATTTTATTAGAAACTTGAATGGTATTTATACTCCATTTTATTCCCTAGTTACACTTTATCAGCACTGTGTAAATCTCGCACTTGACACTTTTATAATTTTGGGGCGATCTAGTAACGAGTTTATTAATTACAATTGATATTTAAAAAATTTATTATTATATAATATTATTTTATTTCAATTATTATATTATTTTATTGTTGACGACGTCAGTGGCGTAACAGTTTTTGTCGGGCCCCCCCGCAAAAATCCTAGTTGGGCCCCTATCCATTCGTTATGCCTAAATCACTCTCGTCTCATTTACACTTCGTTACAAACGTTACGGATTAGTTTGAGTGTATATATAGTAGATAGTAGGCTATATTTCATTAGAAGGACCAAAAGTTGCCTTTTGCGGGGCGCGATTGTGTTCTCCCTACGAGGCACAGCCGAGGTTTAATGAAAAAAGCGATATTTTTCATTACACTGTTGACATCGCACAAACTCAACAAATATTAATGAGTTAAAAGTTAAACAAAAAAAACCTAATGTAATTCTTAGGTTATAGGATTCGATATTTATTATGTTAAACAATTACCGCAAGCTGATTTTAAACCCATAAATGCATTGTAGAGAATCATCAACGCTTCTGGTGGACAAGCATAAAATACAATAGAATAATGGAAAATTAGCTGACTGAGAGACGCTAAAACAGTGTTACTTTCGCTACTCAAACTGAGTACCGAAGGTGACTACTTTCGTTGCAGTGTGATGAAAAATTATTAAAAGCATCATAACAACAACAAATTATAGGATAAGATATATTACAACACATTTATAGGACTGAAACTAAAGTCAAAAGGTTTTGTCAAATATAGGAATAGGAATCAGGCATTCCATAATAAATGACGGTAAACGGAAAAATAATTTTATAAAACGTTTTACTTTAGTTAATTATTTAACTAAACCTAACTACATTTTAACTGTAAATATAAAAATGTGTATTATTTACAATGTCATATTCTGTAAGAAAAAACAAAAGGTCATAAATATACAATCAGTTTACATTTTTAAAATTTGTTTAAAGTTCAAATTTCTTTACTTAATGCTGAACTTTTTAAACCTTACAGCGTTTTTGGAAGCAAAAGTTTCAATAATTTTAATAATATTAATACTTCTGACAATTTCCTTTTCTACACTAAGCAAGCTACACCATGCAAGCTACACTTTTCTACACCATGCAGTCTTTCTTGGCACATAGCACTTCTCAAATAATTTTTGATAAGTTTCAGTTTGGAGAATGACCGCTCAGCCGAGGCTACGGTAACTGGCAATGTTAAAAACAAAAGATAGGCAATGCACACGTCAGGTACGCTGCAAGCAATGCTATAGTTTTCAACTAACAAAAGCTCTGCGATTTCTTTGATTGTTTTCTTTTCCTTAATATCATTTTTTAAAGCTAGCCTAAAACTTGAAAGTTCAGTGACAAAATCTGAGGATAAATCTTTACTGTATTGTTGACAGAGCTCATTTGCTTTCTCAACAAGTGTTCCATGTGACGCTGAAGACAAAAACTCAGGAGTTAACACTTGAAAACCGTCGGTAATATTTAGCATGCCCTCAAAACGATTTTTTAGTTGACCTATTACAATATCCAATGTGCCATAAAACACAACGGTTTTAAAATACAATTCAGGGTCAGAAAGTCTTTCGTCTTCAGCTAGATCTACAAAATGATTTTTTGTCCTATGATCTCTTCTATTTTTAAAATCCGTAGTGATTCCCCATTCTTGAGCGATTCCTGTAGCAACTACAAGAACAGTCCAAGAAAAATCCTTAGGCACACTGACGAGATTTGGAATTTTGTAATCGAAAAATAAGAAATATTAATATAATTTAATTTTTATTGCCTTGTATCTCTTTAAAATATCTTAATCACTGTAATATAATGTTCACTGTGAATTTTTTTTTCTACAAAAATATGACAATTAACTCATAAACGTTATGCTTGATGCTTCGTAAGAAAGTTCTGATTAATTTATAAATATTCAACTTTTTATAAAATTTTCGTAATTTCTTGTGATCAGGGATATGGCCTACTATAGTACTGGTTCAACCTGCAAAGGGCCTCATTTTTATTATCCGTCGAGGGCTTCGGTATATGTAGAAACAAACGGCACTGTTAACCAATAATATTTTACACTATTGAGGAAATTTTATATCGTTATCTTGCACATAAACAGAATAGGGTTTTGAACATTTTATTTCCCAAGGTACTACAAGTTTTAAGCTTATATTACTTGGAGTACAACAAAGAGTATTTTAGAATATTGTTTTCAGAATAAAGGCCTGTATGTAAGAAATAGCCACATAGGCGTATATTTCATATTTCAATATGAGGACTTAAAAAAGTCGAAAAACATACCCTACCTATTTTATATGATTAGCTAAAATGTTTGAAAATAAAAATCGAGAAAATATAAACTGAATTTGAAGAAAAAAAATTCTTGTAAATTTTTGCATCGAAGCTCTCGTCAAAAGACATATTTTTTCAATTTTTTATAATTAGAAAAAATTATTATTCAGATAACTAAGCATTTTATTATATTATTTCTGCTGATTGTCATAGAATAATTCTATGAGGGAATAAGAAATAATTTATTTAGGATTTGAAGTTACATATTTTTGTAAAGAACCCGAAACCTTTAAATAAATTGCAGTTAGTTGTTTATAAAACGACTTAAACTTATACACATTAATGTAAGTCGACATGTTCAAAATTACAGATTAAGAAATATAAACTAAATCTATGAATTGGCTAATATAATAATCATAATAAATGTAACATCAAACACTACGAAAATATACACGGTTTCCTAATTTTTATATACCCTATGTCCAACGTATATTAGAAAATACCATAAAAACGTATATGTCATGTATCTTCGAAAAGACATTAGTCTTTATAACATTTTAAAAGTAAACTCTACAGAAGAAAAGGAAGGAACTTTTTGTGTTTCGTGTATTTAAAAGTCATACAAATCGTAGAATAGATTAATTTTTATATAATGAAAAAATAATATATTTTATAACACTAAACAGAAATAATAAAATGAATAATTACTTCAAGTTCAGAAGATATAAAAATCATTTCACGAATATTTAATAAAATGCAGTACTTACGGTTTGAATCTTAGAGGTTGTTTGTAGGCTCCCTTGAATTAATGCACTTTTCAATTGTTTGTCCAACACTTGTAAAAAAAGTTATAACTAAAATTTAACTATAGAAAGATATTTACACTTATTTAGACAACTATTTTTAAAATTAATTTAGATATATAATAGCTACACACTACACACTACCAAAACTCACTTCTGAACGATAAAGCAGTACACAACCTACTGTAATAGCTTGAGCTTCCTTAGTAAAACATTCCCCTTAGTAATGAGAAACCTCTAAACACGTGCTTATCTTAGCATGGAGACCATAACACATTAATCAGGGTTTATTTAGTCTAAACATTCCACAAAATGCTAGACGAGCAATATAACTCTGGCTAAATAATTAATAGTGGGCAGTTCTATACTTCTATCTTCTATCCTATATCGTATATTTGTTCCAGTAAAACGATAAGGATAAGTTAATACATATAACCTACAGACTAGCAGTGTTAATTTTTCGGTACCTCAAAAAAAAAAAAAAAAAAAAAAAATATATATATATATATATATATATATATATATATATATATATATATTTTGTTAATGCCCACGGGCCCCCTAGACTGTGGGCCCCCCCGCATTGCGGGCCTTGCGGGCCCGGCTGTTACGCCCCTGGACGACGTTCTTGAACTATTTGTTTTATATTTTCGGCTTGTTTAACCTCTGGTGGTTTTTTCATATATAATTTTATTTTTTATTTAATTTTCCTTAACTAATATTTTTATTTAATGTCTGTTATAACTATTAATTTTTTTTATTAAGCCTATTTCAGAAAAAAATTCGAAACGTTACGTGTTTAAAAAAGCAAAATTGTCTGAGATCAGTCATTAGCCTATATAATAAAAAAAAAATTCCTTAAATAATACAAATTAATTTTATTTTAATTTTAAATGAAAATAAAATTATTCCCTTATCTTTACAAATTATTTTATCTTTATCCTTTTCTTTACAAAGGAGGAGCTCATCAATTTGCCGGACCGTTGATTGTTTGCACAAGGCTGATAAGCAGACTTGAAACCTCTGGTTTAGCTCTCGTCTACTATAAAACAACTTCCAGCTGATTCATTTTAAAAATTCAAATAATATTTAAAGAATTTGTATGTTATGCAAAATCTGTTATTTTGATTTGGCCGTCTCAGCATGCTTGTTTTGCAAGTGTCTGTGGACGGCTGGGGGGGGGGGGGTGACGGTTAGACAACAGCTGGGTGGGGAATCCATCGCAGTATGAAGGGCTAAATTCTTTTATAGAAAGTTCTTTCATACCAACAATTTAAAATATTTCAATTCCAGTAATTTACATTCATAAAACATCTAGTTATATGATCAGCTTACCTTTCTGATTATTCACCAACATTACTGACAGTACATTTTTCAATCTGGAAAGAACTCGACCTCTCCACTTATCTGAAGTCATTTTCCCATCCAAATGTAAAGAGAGAGCTCTATTGGAATTGCCACGGTCAGATATTAGGTCTAAAAAATGAGGTAGGAGTTTAGGCGCTTGTAAAGCAGTTAGCTGAGGCATTGCATCTAACATAATATCTAATAGGTTAAGCGAATCTTCACGTACTCTTCGATCAATGTGTGTCATCGCACATATAGCATGAGAGCTTATCAAAGGAAACAGTGGAAGTAGTTGTTCAGCAGTTACCTAGAATTTACAGTTTTTATTCTTTAGAAAACAATTTAATGCTATAATATAGTAGAATGTGTAATAATATATACATATATAAATTAACATTTATAGAAATATGAAAAAACCTATCCATTGTAGCACTAATGCTGACTTTAAATTAGATTTGTTAGTTTCGGGAGAAATATCCCTTTTGTAAACTCAAACTGCAACTGACCCCATGGTTTGTAAAGAGATGGTCAGTGAAATTTATAATAGGTGGTTTTATGAGATTTCAAAATAATTAAGTTACAAAGTGAGGGTGAATTGTAATGTTATTGATGATGAATATATTTTGAAGTGTTTATATATTACAAATTGTTTAGTTGAGTGAAATTGGTTGTTTTTATTTACAAGTTCATACAAAATATGTTACTTAATATATTTGTATTGGCTTGATAGTGTTCTGCAAAGTTTGATTGAGTGTTAGGATTTCTTAATATAATAGTCTCAATAATTCGAAATGAATAATACCGAGACCCCCTCGGATTACATGGAAAAAGTTCCTGAGCGTTAGAAAAAATAGGACTTCGAATGAACCCTAATACAGTAAAACACCTCATATCTAGATCAATGTGGCAACAGCCCAACCCCGATTTATTAATAGCGGGTATAAAGATCAGTCCACCTAATCATGAGTGCTGTCATTGTTTCATTTGTTTGCTTCAAGAGAGTTTATTTTTTGATATGTCACGCACATACCTAGACATTTGGCAGGGATATTTGTTGACTGTCAAAACCTTTCAACGTAAAGAAAGAAAGATATTTAGGGCCTATTGACCTTCTGTCAACTAAACATAACTGGCACGGACATTCAAACACAACATAACAGCGAGCATGAACGACAGTACAACAACAACAGAATGGGGAGGAAGAAAAATACCATATTGATATAAACATTTCAAGGAATCCTGACTTATTTCCTTTACATCACCTATTGATCATTTCTTGGGCACCCGAATCATTTCCTCAAAATGATATGGATTCCGGAAGCTCAAAATATCTGGACCTGGATTTTCGAGACTCTGCTGTACTTTTATATATTCTACATACATTGTGTTCGAAACGATGTTCTTGTTTGGCCCATACAGAAGCAATGGTAAGAACTACAAGTTAGTTTATTTCCCGGAAAGTTGTATATATTAAATTTGTGATGTTGGGTTTAAACTGTTTATTGAGGTTGTTGTACGTGGATTAGCCTCTTTTTAAATATGCAAATGAGGCAGTGTTTTAAAAAGTTTGAGGAAGGGAAGAGTGTGGCAAAGGAGTACCTGGCCTTTTGACTCTTACCTCCTTTACCAAAGAACACAATTTTTAGAACCTTCATTCTAAAACTAAATGGAGATTATCTTCAATCTAACATCTAAAACCTCTACCCCCAAAAGTCCAACCTCAAACTCATAACTCCGTCCTAGTGACAAGCGTCAGGCCCGAAATGGAGGGGGGTTTGGTGCCAATTTGTAAAAGTCATGACCTCCCTGTAAGGCCTAGACGGGTCATTCCCCCTGGGACAAAACGAACTCCCAACAGGGACAACGGTTTTATGCTCTTCCAGAACTATTCAGAATCAGTAGAACCTTCCAAATGCCCAGGTTTCCATACCTCTATACCCTGTCTGATTAGTTCATTCCAGGTAGTGTAATCGGAACTTTATCCACTCCCAAGTGGTCATACCTAAGGGCCGAACTCCCAGACTAGGGACTTGTTCCCAGGCAGTCATTACCCACCTATTAGACCTTGAGACCCTTTTTAAATATACAGTAGAACCTCATTAAACCAGCCTCTATCAAATCGGTCATCCCTCATAAAGGACTGTGTTTTCAAAATACATCACACCATCAGCAGCCATTTAACATGTTTACAACCACAGCTACCATTAAACAAACACTGCAACGCCTACATGGGTATTGGCACGGTTGTTTATCAATTGTTAAGTGGCATTCCCTCCAAAAATGATACAAAAAACTGTAAATAATACCGACGCATAACTGATATTTATCAAGTGACTTATCAAGAGTTGACAAAAAACTTCCGTGATTTTTAGCTCTACAAAATTGAGATTTGTATTTGATTTGGTTTTGATCTTATACAGTACATAGAAATGAGGTCTTTTGAGAATTTGACAAAGATTACTTAGTGCAATAAAAAACATTCCATCTTAGTAACATTTGATCAATTAATTCATTTTATAACTTTGACAAGTTTTTAATTTATTAAATTAAACATAACAGTTTTGCTGATCATTATGGAAAATAAAATGTACGAGAAATATATATTTGGAGATTGCATTCTTTGTACAAAGTGATTGTCATCCGCATATCTGTACCAGTATATTATGTTGTTTATATTTGTTGTTCTGTAAAATGTGATAATCTATGCGGTGGATAAATATTTTTACTAACCCCTCCTGTACAGATTTTTGATCAGTAGATAGTTTGGTTTTATTGGGCTGCTAGCAAGCACATTGGTTCAACTAAACAGTTGGGTTGTTGGTATGTGCGCAAACTTGACAAATCGTTCACAAACAATTTTGAAAAAGATGTAAAGTGGATTTTAATAAGAGAGTTCTAATAATGAAAGGAAATGTAACACATTAATACAATGCTGTCCAGATTAGTTATTATTGCTTTTATGCAACAAAGGAGAATGACCGAGAGAAACTGAAAGTAATGGGTACATCCCATCCACAATGGTACAAATATTGCGAGAAAAAGTTTACACAATGCATTCCAAGTTACTAGATTACCCACAAAAAATGTTTTCCTTTTATTAAATCAGCATATCCAGCTCCAAAGAATTTTTCAAATTAATTGAATTCATAAAAGTGAAGAGAGCTTTTACTAGTTAAAACTTTCTATAACTGTGAAAGAGATTTGATAAGGTATGATAAAACAAATACTTAGTAACTATTTTTTATTACAATTAAAACTCCAAAGTTAATAATTTTGAGTAATAAAGTGGTTTACAGTTGATATAATTTTCAAGTAATCTGAAAAATTCGAAACAATACAGAGCTGTTTTGTTGGAATTACCTGGTGATAAAATTTTTTGAACCAAGGAAAATTGGGAGATGGAGTAGAACTGATTGTATAAGCATTAGTCTGTGATGGTTATGGTAGTGACCAGATAGAAGTAGTTTGCAAATATTATCTGTTTTAAAATGTTAAGAATAGCAGCGAGTTATTCTTCTGCAGTTAAATTCTTGAGTGAAGTGACAAGAGATGAAGCAAATTTTGTACCTTCATGAACATTATTACTCTCATTCAATGTTGTTAATAATGTTTGATCTAAATCTGTTTCCTTTTCTATGTATGTCCTCTTCTTAAACATACGTGTGGAATGGAAGGTCCAGATTTGTAACTTCTGTAATCAACTATCTGTAAATGTAAGCATCGTTTGCTTGTGAATCAGACTCTTCTATGTTGCCTTCCAATTTGTTGATATTCAATGCATGGAATTAATAATAATAATTGCTCGAAGTAGATATATTTTTGCCTCTTAGTCGCAGCTTGTCCCGACTTTGTGTTTTTTTCTGTATGTAATTCTCTACTAAATCAAGTCACTAATAATTTACAGACTTCTTGGGCCAATGTCCATTTTTTTACCCTTCATGACCCGAAAAATAATATAATTATATATAAAAACTATTAGTATATATTATTTTTAACATTCTTATATTATTATTGCACATGGTATATTCAATATTTTTCTGCCCTAACTAGCATTGTCAGTTCTACTGAATGTATTTATAATAAACCTGGTAGAAACATAAAATATTAGAACAATTTTAACATAATTATTTCTTTACGGACATCTGGCTACTGGAGCTAGTTTCAATGCGTTGTCTTTAGATTATCTAATGGGAGTTTCTACAATACGAGATATTATTAAAACTGATATGTGAGCAAATGTGGTATATATTTCAACCTTTGTATATGGCAGCCAAAGAAGATGACTGAATTAAAGTTGCGCCTGAATTCTGTAGTTGTACAAATTTTCCAAAGACCATTGGAGGGATAGATGGCAATCATACAAAGGCGGTACAACCGAAACAAAGATGGTACAACCAGATTGTCATATTTTAACTACAAAAAGATCTTCTATAAAGTTTAAATGCCTTGGGCAGATACAGATTATAAAATAATATACATAGAGATGTTGGATTTTAAAGAACAGCTAGTGGTTCAGAAATATTTAGAAAAATCTGAAATGGGTTAACGGCTTTCCAAGAATTGATTAAATATTCTCACTGGAATGCAATTGCCCAATGATAGTGACAGAAACTTTGTTCTATTCTTTGTCATAGATGATGAAGCGTTTGGTCTCAGAAATCACATTTTACGCCCTTATTCCAAAATAAATACTAACTATACACCAAGTGAATTTTCAACTACAGAATAAAAAAGCTTGGCTCGTGGTTAAATGTACTTTCGCCATTTTTTATAACAAATGGAGTACTTTCATCACCCAATTGAAGAGAAAAACAAAATTTGTGTTTGAATTATTAGAGCTCGCTGTCCCCTACATAATTATCTACAAATTAAAGATGCAGGAAAATTCAGATACTTTCTAGAATTGTCCTATGAAAATCTTAAAAGATAAGTAAATATCTTAATATTCGAGATATGAATATAACTTAATATTCAAAAAGATATATGAATGGCATGTAGTAGTATATGTCAGATATAAAAATAAAATAAATACATTTCTATCATATATTTTCTTATAAAAATGATAGAATTCCTACAAAACGCAATTCCATGTTGATATAATATAGAGTTTAATAATGTTATAAAGTTGTACTTATAAACATCTAAATGCATGTATCAATATATACCTTGTTTTATTACATCCTCAGCATGAAGTTGATTTCGGTCAGAAACAACTGCATTACAAACTTTCTCTCAGTTAATTATAAATAAATAAATAAAGCCTGTTAAACCATAGAAACTTTTTATTTATGTCGTGATGTAGGCCTACATTTCAATTGCAAAGCCATCATCTGCAGAAGAAATTACTTTGAGACTAACTCTTGTAGTCAATCTTATAGTAATTTCCTCTGAAGATAATTTCTTTGTGATCGAAATGTACATCAGGACATAAATAAAACATTTTTGTGGTTTAAGAAGCATGATTTATTTATAATTAAAAATTTCACCACAGTTGCTCCAAGCTATTATTCCTCAGTTAGTTCTTTTGATTCACATCAGAATACTTTGAAGTTTTTTTAATAAAGCTTGGTTGTTTTTCAACTTTGTCTATCAAATTCACTATTGATGGAGTAGAACTGAGCTCCATCATGATAATCAGGTTAACTTTCTCCATCAACTATTTCTAACTACCTCTAGTTCAGAGCGAACCAACCCAACTATAGGCGAACTAAGCTAGTTGAGAATTAACAGCATGCATAGAGTGCCAAACTGATTAGCACTTAGCCAACTAAAATTTGAAGGCAATGTGTAGCCCATCAAACTCATTTACAAACTATAAACATCTTTGAAATTATTAAAAACCTAACCAAACGCTCGGTCAATAGAATTATTGTAGTCTGTAGGAGGCCTAAGATGCTAGCAATGGGGGAATTCCATTAGTAGGTATTTTTCTGTGAGTAGAATGTGTTACTGTTTGTGAAACAATTTTAAGAGATAAGTTTGGATGGGGTTGATGATTTTGTTGATGTATGTTTGTAGAATATAATTGTATACAAGCACATTTTGAAAGATATTGATGGTTTATTCGATGGGAGGGTTAGTGTCAAGGTATGTGCTGTTGAAGGAAACAAATGTGGAGTTGTGTGAGATTTTTACACTTTTTATTTTCTTAAATAAATTTGAGTAAACAAATATTATTGTGTGTAAATTAGTTCAAGATTAAGGGGAAAACAAACAATGTAATATAAATTTTATTCTGGAATTTATCATTTTATAAAAGTTATTATCTTTTTTAGACAAAACCTACCTGCTTTAGAATAACTGTAAGCAATTTTAATCCATTTGTACGGATATCTCCTTCTCTATCCAGACTTAACTTTACAACTGCATCTAGTATAGATGCTAAATGGTTTCCGAGGACCACACTCGAATACCGTGTACTTAATTCCTTTAATCCTGAAATTGCTTCCTGCTTCATTCCTGCATTGTGGTGTTTGAGACGAGTTATAAGGTCCTGAAATTAACAGTAAATATAAATAATTTAAATGTACTAATTCAAAATTTAAACCAGCTATAGAACCTTGAACAATCCAGTTTATAAACATATTTTTTAAACATAAAGCCTCTTAGAAGTAATATTATCACAACAGTTAACGTGTCAACATTTCAATTGATAATCAGAACTGCCAATGCTCATAGAAAAATGAGTAAGCGGTAAAATAATAATGCCCCAGCATTAATTTATAATGTTTTATGATCATTTATTATTACTATTGATTATAAACAATATGAAGAGATCCTTACTAACTCAGGATTTCATATCCCCTTGAGCATGAAAGAACGATCACAGCAGCTCACATGTTCATTCTCATATATTAGGAAAAGTCAATTAATCAAAAATGTAGAACACAATCTATTCATTAACACTTTCAGCACGGCGGCGATATTGGTTAACTCATCAAACTACTGTCTGTTTTTCGTTAACTTCCACCTCTGACGGCAGTGGAAAGCTATGCGGGTTGCATAGCTTGTCGTAGCATCTAATTAGGAAAAGTCGATTAATCAAAAATGTAGAACACAATCTATTCATTAACACTTTCAGCACGGCGGCGATATTGGTTAACTCATCAAACTACTGTCTGTTTTTCGCTAACTTCCACCTCTGACGGTAGTGGAAAGCTATGCGGGTTGCATAGCTTGTCGTAGCATCTAATTAGGAAAAGTCGATTAATCAAAAATGTAGAACACAATCTATTCATTAACACTTTCAGCACGGCGGCGATATTGGTTAACTCATCAAACTACTGTCTGTTTTTCGTTAACTTCCACCTCTGACGGCAGTGGAAAGCTATGCGGGTTGCATAGCTTGTCGTAGCATCTAATTAGGAAAAGTCAATTAATCAAAAATGTAGAACACAATCTATTCATTAACACTTTCAGCACGGCGGCGATATTGGTTAACTCATCAAACTACTGTCTGTTTTTCGTTAACTTCCACCTCTGACGGCATTGGAAAGCTATGCAGGTTGCATAGCTTGTCGTAGCATCTAATTATCGAGCCCGTTGTTTTCATCTCAATAATTTTTTTCTAACATGTACAGGTTTATTGGGAACATCAGAACAGTATATTAGACTCTGAAATATTGTTTTATTTATCAGGTCACAATTAAAAAAAAGAAATACAAATGATAAATTACTGTGTGACAAATAATAAAACACAATAAAAAAGACAGAGAAAAAAAGATAATTTACATACAAAACTAAAGACCCTACTACTAAAATATACTACATACTAAAATAAACACTCAACGTTTAACTCGGAATGTTTGTTTCTGTTTGTGCCATGTGTTTCACAAAGCCATAGAGATCGATAATGTAAACGGAGACATAAATAATACATATGTCACGTCCGAGACTATTTATAGCTGAGATTAGCTGACATTTGTTTACTACAATCTTATAATAACACATTAGGTTTCCGGGCGTCCAAGCATTTTGTCAATGACTCATATTTACAATAGTCTGTGCCCACCTCGAGCTGGTTCATTCATTAGGACAGTTATCGTGTATTCTTGTGTTAGTTCGGAAAGCTTAGTTATTTTCATCATTATTTGATCGTTATTTTGCAGCATTAAGTGGTTCATCATTAAAATATAAAAGTTAAACCAAATTAAATCTGTTCGTAAAACTCCCTGAAACATTGTTTCAGTTGAAGCATCAAAAGTTAACTTGGGATGGTCGGATTTAAAAACGATTCAGGCACAATGTTCTCCAAACTCTTCTGAGGCACTTAGTAAAACTCAAACCTTTATACAAACACTTATCGACACTAGAGAAGTTTCAATTAGCCTGGGAGTGAGCATGCGGGTGAGCTCGCTGTCTCTAAGAAGGTAAGCTGGGAGCGCTCCGGCATGCTCTCTGTCGTGTAAGGGAACACAGAGTGTGTCAGTATGCTAGCCGTGCTGAACGTGTTAAACCCCTATGAATAGAGAAAGGTAAGAAAAAATAGTAGGAATCAAGATATAACTGAAGGAAAGAACATAGTGATATTCTGGAACTGGGATTAAGATAAATTCATCCGTTGCATCTTTATTTAAAATTTTATTAAATTACAAGAGATGTCTACAACTTGGAAACCAATCGATGAGTATATCAGATGCTATTTAACTCTTCACTAAAACCTAACTACAAGCTTTTTAACAAAAACAACTACAAACTTTTAAGTTATAATATTTTGAGTTTTAGTAAATCATTAAATAGAATAATTTCTCTAAATGAACAGATAAAAACAATGATAGAACCAATTCAACAAAAAATACCATCATCATGCTAACATCTTAAGAAATAAATCTCACCTGAATATGAAAACCGTGTTATTATTTCAATGGTTTGCTGTTAACAAGAGGACTGACAGTTATTAACAAACACAGATAACAAATTATTGAAGAAATGAAGGTATTTTTTTTACTAATTTTGATAAGTGACTAAGTTAACTGGAAACAATGATTGAGGAATTTGTAAAGAAATAAGAGGGATTGAAAAATCTTACTTTTTATTAGGTCAGGTGATGATCTAAAAATGTATACTGTTAAGCAGTAATGTAGCAAAAAATTCCTTCAGAAGTGGCATTCCAGGATATTTGGACTAATTCATATCTCCAATACAAAATTAGATACCATTTTTTACCTTTCTACATCTTAAATTAGGCAAAAGTAAAAAAAATAAGTGAATTACAGCAGGATGTCAATTAACCTAACCAAAATTAATAAGTTAAAATTCTTTTAAAGTACAATGATAATGTGTTCTCAGGGCAAATGTAACAAGCAAAGTAGGAGGCCAAGCGACGGTCATCTATTTATGGTATCATGTGGACAGTGCAAGTGTGTCATTATTGTTTTCATATGAACAAAAGTAACTCCACGCCAGTCTGCCCTGCTTAATTATTCTCTTGTCAGTCTAGCCTGAGCTCGGCCGTGAAGCGTTCGCTAATCGTGTGTGGTCTTATTTCATAAAATATTATTGTTCTGTAGTCTTTGATATTGTTACAATACAGTACGTTTTTTTTTAAAATTCAGTATTAAGCTGTATACTTCCTATGTCATTTATAATGCCTTCTTCTAAAAGATCTCATAATAATTTGTCAATTGAATCAAAAGTTGAAATTCTACAAAGGTTTCAGAAAGGTGAATCTGGAGTGTCACTGGCCAAAATCTGGATAGTGAAAAAGCTTCAAGAAAGCAAACAACTATTAAGTAACCAAAATATGAAAAGTTGGAAGAAGCTATGTATTTTTAGTTTGTACAAAAAAGAGGTAAGGATGACCCTATTCAGGCTCTTCAAACAAGCCACTGTGTGGCTTAAAAACTTCAAATTTCATCGTGGAATCCGAAAACTTGAAACACAGGAGTCACTGTCTGGAGACTCAGTTGTACCAGAACAGTTTAAAATGAAATTATGAATTAATTAAAAGATGAAGGTTACACTTTGGACATGGTATACAATGCTGATGAAACTGGGCTACGTTGGAATCACTCCTCCAGAAAACATTAGCCAATAAATGTGAAAAAAATGAACGTGTATAAAAGGTCAGTATAAAAAAGATGTAACTATTATGGTTGCTGAAAATACCACAAGCACCCATCAGCTACTTCTCTTATTGATAGGGAAATCTAAAAAGCATAGGTGTTTCAAAATTTTAAAATCCCTTCCTTTAACATCCAAGGCTCAAAGAAAATGCATGGATGACGTCAAAAATGTTTCATTGACTCAGTGGTACTCACAGACATTTATTCCAAGTGTGAAAAAGTAGCAGAATGAGAAGGAAATTCGAAAAGTCCTACTTTTGACTGATAATGTGCATACCTACCCGGAAGCTACATAACTGAATTCAGTCCTTGAAAATTTTGTAGATCTTTATTTACCTCCCAATGTGACAGCATTACTCCAACACTATGAATCAAGGGGTGACTGAGGAATTAAAAAAGATGTATAACATTTCTTGCATAGGTTGTTCTAGAAGGGAAAGAAGACAAAGAAAGAATTATTGGGTTTTCTAAAAGTCTAAAAATCAAAGACTGTTGTTAGATAGTGGTGAACAGTCTTTAACTAGGGAAAAGCTGGCCCAAGCCTGAAATAAATTGATTGAGAAAACCGCTGAAATCCTAACACAGGAAACAACATTGAAAGCATGCAAACAATTGTAGAGCTGTGTCAAGAGATTCCAGGCTTTCTGACTGTGAGACAGACTATTTGAAAGAGTGGTTAGGGAACGACAATGACCTAGGATTCCAAATTTTAAAAGGCAACAAAATGATGTCCATCTTACTCCGTAAAGAAGAAAATGCTGCTAGGGATGCGGAGGATGAAGAAAAATACAGCGAAAATCAAAATGAGTCACAAAGATGTAATGAAGGCTTATAACCCAGCACTACCCTGCTCAGCAACTGGTGGTTTGAAAAGCAAGAAGTGAGTGATTCTGTGCAACTCATGTTATTGATAAGAATCTGTGATTTGGTTACCGAAAAAGAGATCACATTTTAAAACAAAAAAATATTAATCATTATTTTTCCTCGATTTAAAACAAGGCAGAACAGTAACGTTATGAATAACTGAAGAATGTTCAGAACATTCTAGGACAAATGAAGACACAGCATGTGTAAACATTTTTAATTATGAAATTACAGAACCTTATTTACTTTTTCATTAGTAAAGATACAGTAGTTGATTTAAATTTGCAATCATTTTTTTCTATCTTTTCCAAACTGCATTTCACAAATATTGATTGATTACTGAACTTTTGATTTTCAGAACCACCACCGAGTCCCAATTAGTTCAAATGATTGACTTCCTACTGTAAATTTGTTCTTAATTTAAATGTATTCCAAAGTTAGAATACTTAATGAGCATTGAATTCATGCAGTATTCAATTAAGAAATCCGATTAAAAGCTTATAAGAAATAAGGACATAAAAACAAACATCATATTTTCATACCTATAATTCTATAAAGAAATATTGAGCCTATAAGACTTCTTTGAAAGTCTATTAAAAACATCAATATTTTACTGCTCACAATTTCTCTTCAAATAGTGTTAAAATACATTAAGTTTTTTTGCCTATCTATATCTGATCTGTTTAATCCGTTTTACCCTTTCGTGATTAATCTTTTTAACAACAATTCCTACTGTTTTTGTGTACTAAAAAGTCATTATACTAGAGACCTATGACCTTGTGGCTAAAACGCACAAAGGTATTGTTACAACAAACAATCATCTGATTTTTTAGTGCAGTAATCCATCTTATATTAATAACGATAAATAAAATAGTTTTATATTGCAACTGACTTTCATGAACTTTCAATTTTTAGGTTAAAAAGTCAAAGTTGACTATACTGCCTCTTAAAAATTCAACAATATTAATACAGTACACAATTTACAAAAATGCATATTTTTATTAACTTGATTATAGAATTTTGTCGCCACCCTACCTGTACATTAAGATGATTCCTGGTCAATATTTCCACACCTTTATTATAATGTTTCAACTGTTCTTTTATTACTATTTTTTTTACTTTAAAATTTGTGTCAGTAATATTTAAGCCTTTTGGCAACAACTTCTTTTTTCCTTTAAGTTTAACCTTAGCCTTTTCAGCTTTTTTAAATTGTTTATATGCAGCTTTCCCCATGATGACACACCTGAAATGAATTAAGAATGTAGTAGTCAAATTCTATATTGTTTTATAAATACATCTGATTAAACTACAGCAGTTACAAAAATATTTTTAAAGTATGTTATCTAAAGTTTATTTTGATTAATTTCCACTATGAAATTTTTTTTCTAGTGCTAAAAAAATACATTCAATGTAGTATGACAAACGCTAAAAATTTTGTTTTCTAATTTACTTACCAAAATGTATGAAATAAAGAAATATGAAGATAAAATGTCGTTACAAGTCATAAAAAATCTGTGGTAACCATTTTGAAATAGTGGTAGGGATCCCTATCACGTGCATCTGGGGAAAGTAGTCTGCACCGGTTTGCACAAAATAAGGTCAGTTTTCCATTGTAACACATATACGAGGTCTGTTCAAAAAATACGCGGTCTGTTTGAATTACGCCGCTCAAGTGTTTCAGGAGAATCCGCTTGGTGTCGCTAGGTTCGTATAAATCAGCTGATTAAAACGCGGTATTTCAGAAGCAGATATCTTCATTTGTTGATGAGTTACACGCAGTTTAGTAAAGAGTGTTTTTTTCGTTTGACGGATTTTAGCCTGAAGGAGCAACAAATTGCTGTGAAATTTTGTGTAAAACTAGGGAAATCTGCAGCAGAAACATTTGCCATGCTTAACACGGCCTACAGCAATGTTGCCATGAAGCATACTGCATGTTTCAAGTGGCATGAACGTTTCAAGGGTGGCCGACAGTCGATTAATGACAATGAGCGTCCTGGACTTCCTTCAACGTCAACTGACGACCCACACGTTGACAAAATCTTTCCCTGGTGCGCGAAAATCGACGTCTGACCATTAGGGAGCTTTCCGAAGAGTGTGGGATTTCAAATTGGATGTTGTTACGAAATTGACCAAAAAATTGAAGATGCACCTCGTCGCTGCGAAATTTGTGCCACGCCTGATGACCGACGACCAAAAAGCCAATCGCGTCCGGGTTTGTCAGGAACTGCTTGATCGTTCAAATGAAGATGAGAACTTTTTGTCAAGAATTATACCCGGTGATGAATCATGGGTGTATGGTTACGACATTGAAACAAAGGTCCAATCATCCCAATGGGTGAGTCAAACGTCCCCAAGACCCAAAAAAGCTTGCCAAGTTCAACTGAATGTCAAGGTGATGCTGACATTTTTTTTTTGATGCTAAGGGTGTTGTTCACTACGAGTACCTCCCTGAAAGCTCTACAGTCAACCAGATTACCTACATTGAAGTACTGAAACGTCTGAGGGACGCCGTCCGACACAAAAGCCCAGAACTATGGAGAAGTGATAACCGGTTTTTCCATCATGACAAAGCTCCAGCTCACTCAGCACTCAGAACTCGTGAGTTTTTGGCCAAACACTTGATCACTGTTCTTTACCACCCCCCCCCCCCCTACTCACCTGACCTTGCTCCTTGTGACTTTTTCTTATTCCCAAAACTCAAAAAACCCCTCAAATGAAGAAGATTTGAAACGATTTCTGAGATTAAGGCAAATGCGACGAAGGAGCTGAAGGCCATCACAAAAGAAGAATACCAGGACTGTTTTAACAAGTGGAAACACCGTTGGGATAAGTGTGTGCGTTGGGGAAGAGAGTACTTTGAAGGAGACCCAGACGTGTAACTTCCAAATAAAGTACATTTTTTTTATGACCTCAGTCCGCGTATTTTTTGAACGGACCTCGTATTATGATAATATTAGTAATTTTTGTCTATATTTATACTAAACAATTGTATTAAAGAATGAGAAATGAATAAAGTAAGATATCAAATATATATACAGCCTCACAAACCCACCCGAATAACTTTATTAGTTGTGATTAATTACTGTGGTAGTCATCGAAACACTTTACAACGCATAGTCCTGGCTGTCCTTTGCATTTCATACATTGCCATACAACACGTTTTTGAATACCACGTGAATGGCAAACACAGCACCGTTTTGCCACAGTATTTTTTCCCTCGCCCCTTTCCTCAGATATTTTTGAAGGTACGTGCGGGTCACATCTGCACTCCAATGGTCTTTCTGGAGCAGGTAGAGCGGGAAGCAGAGAATCAACCACTGAGAGATAAAAATCATACATTTTCATTCTTTTCTCGTTGGTTGAAACTTGCACGTCATTGAAAAGGTAGTGAGCATTGATCATAACCATTTGGACCATGTGAACGAATGGATAGTAGCTCATCATCTGGTCGCTAGGGGTAATTGTCGCAGGGTATTTGGTCGAGAATTACCTCTACTAGGTCCAGGCAAATCAATATTCATCAATAAAATATTTTTAAAAAAGCTATATCTCAAACATTACTCAAACAACAAAACGAAAAAACCGGAGACAAAAACAAACACGTGTAAAATCTCACTAAGATACTTCCCGAGGAATGACAAAGACAAAATTCACTTCTACCATGTGCTAGCAGTACACTGAGTTAATAAATCACCAATGGACAGATGGTAGGGCTCCCTACCATGCACATCCGATCCCTACCACCTGCATTCAACATGTCATTACTTTTGCAATTAGCTTACAATTTACACATTATTATTATTTTGTTATTCATTTGAGGTTATTTTATGAATCATTAATTTAATAATTTAAATACTTGGTTAAAGCCACTGATGTACTTGTATTTTTTTAGTATCATTTGTTTTCCACTGGTTTAGCACATTGTTAAATTCAACCAAATTAATGATTATCACTCACAAATAATAAATATCGGCAAACAAAAATTACACTTGGCGAACCAGAAAGTCTTCAGGAACACAAAATAATTAAAACCTGGTGGTGGCACATAAAAAGCTAAAGTTAATAAAACACAAAAAATCTTTACTTTACAACAAACAGAAAACTTTTCGAATCATATTTTTCTTCTTAAAACAGAGCACAATTTTATACTGTATTAGAATATATATAAAAATTATCTAGTTAGGATGGATTTAGTTATAAAAATAATATATCTACCAAGAGGTTTACAAGGGATAAGTGAAGTGGCCACATTTCGGCGCTGTTGTATGAAACTAAGAGACCCTATTTAACTGTTTATGTCATAAATTTTGTTCATAGCATTTATGCTATTTTATTTTAAAACCAAATCTAACACAACTGGATACTTCTTAATTTTATATATTATGAAGTATCGCCACCCTTAATTATTGAAGTACTGTTTTATTATTTTTTCCATTTTCCTGAAAGATTTCTAAAATGTCAGGAATAAATTTTTTGGCAATATCGATGTAGAATGGAAATACTATGTATTTCCCAATAGCATAACGTAAAACAAGTCAGTTGGAAAATATTAACTAAGTAGTATTACTCAAATAGTTGTATTATTATTATAGTTATTTATGATTTACTTTAAGCCTGTTTATTCTATAAATCACAACTTTAAACTATCAATATCTTTTGTCACAAAATTCAGGTATATAAAGTATTTGTATAGAAAAAATTTATTTCGTGTTTCCACCTAATTGATTTTATTGAAAAAAAATATACCGGGCAATGCAGAAAGTCATCAGGGATACAACAAAAATTATAAAAACTTCCGCTTACACCCAAAAAATTAAAAATTTTGGAAAATGGCAGTTTCTCCTCCTTCTGCGGCACATGTAAAATTAAATTACTAAATTTAAAGTACGGATAGTCATAAACTATTGTTTAAGTGATTAATAAGATTCACCGAACATAATGGACTACAAAATTCAAGAACATGTAAAATGTTACTCATTTAATGGTTTGACTTTATTTTTTTACACAGTTACTCGCAAAATGCCTGAAAATGTAGTTGAACTTGCTGTTGACTACCAAAAATTACAATTTTAAAAAAATATCAAGTTCAATACTTCAACTTCACATTGCTTTTACTTCTATCGTTTTTAGGCCACGTTAGAAATAAGAGGTGTGTAAATATATAATACAATATTTTCAATTAAGTGCATGAAATAATGTCTGCAGGTGTTTTTTTCGATCTTTTGAGTAATTTTATGACTTACTATAGCAAAAAAAAATAAGATGGGTGTAAGTTTCATGAAACAAATTTCCGAGCCGGGTTAAACGTGGTGCTTTTAATTGTGCTTTGTTAAACTTTTCTTTTCAAAATTTGTAATTTTTTAGGAGTCAACATCAAGTTTAATTACATTTTGAGGCATTTTGCTCAAATTGTATCCATATCTATATATTTTTAAAAATACACCCAAAACGTTGAAATAGTAACGTTTTATGTAAGCTGTGGACGGGCCACAATTTTTAATTGTAGGGGCATGAGGGGAAGTTATATGATTTGTTTTGTATTCCTGATGTCTTTTGGCATTGCCCAGTATAATTTTTTTTGCTAAAATTGATTACGTGGAAACAGGAAATAAATACTGGAAATATTTGAGTTCTAGAAATTACAACATTAAAGTCAGAAAATTAAAGGAATTTATGATTTCCTTATGTACATTTCAGCAAATAATTTGTCATCATTTCAGCATTGAGTTACATAAAATATAACTAAATATTTTGTTTATGTATTCAACTACTCTTGTAATTTTGAAGTGCTTTTGTTTACCTTAATTTGGGCAAGCAAATTATATTTTTATAAGGATGGAAATATAAATTAAATTCCAAAATATAGACTCTGTTGTGTATTTGATGATAAGTTGACATAAACATGGAAGTAAGATTACTAATTATTTGGTCAAAAAAAGGTAAAAATATAGTCTTAATGACATTAGTTTTTTTTTTTTAATTACTCGTTTTAATGTGTAGAACACAAATATCAACTTTTTTCTGTGGAAAATATAGTGTTACTTTTTCACATTTTAAATGTTAGGCTGTAATGGCATCTATACCTTAAACAAGTCATATTGATATTGTTAATAAAAATTTTTTTTCTAATTACTTATTTTAATGTGAAGCACGGGAATATTAACTTTTTTCCATGGAAAATACAGAAAGTTAATTTTTTTGCACATTTTAAATGTTAGTCTATAATAGCATATATAGTGTGAACTGACCGCACAGTAGCTACAGCGCACTGCACTACGTCAAAGTCAATTTATCTTAATACTAAACTTCAAATATAAATATTTAACTTTTGGCTATAACTTTATACATTACTAAATACCTACAATAAAATATACCTATGAAGTATCAAGTCAGGATAGATTTGGTTATAATTTTAGTCAACATTACTATCTACCTATATTAAAGTATACAGTCAGGGTAGATTTGGTTGTAATTTTATGCATCGGCAATAAGTCTAAACATTTACCAAAATTACAACTGAATCTATCCTGACTGGAGGATACTTCGTAGGTATATTATAATATAGGTATCCGTACTCTCTAAAGAAAAAAAGTTGATACTATTCTATACATTAGAACGAGAACCTAAAAAACAAAAATTGAAAAAAACCAATGCCATTAAGACTGTATTTTTACCAAAAAAATTCTTGTGGATATCGTCCTATTTGGTGGTTTTGAACCATTTTCCAAAATATAGTAGGTGGCCGCTAACCCACAATTACCCCAAATAATAACATTTTAGGTTAGAATAAAAATATTTGTCTTTAGAGATGTTTATGTATTAGTTTTCAAACTCTTTTAACTCCCTATATAACATTGAGAACAAATGTTTACAGCACAAATAACAAACAATTGAAAATGTAATGAAAAATATTGGTTGAAATACAGTACTCCGGCACTATACGATATTTTGGGAAATTGTTCAAAACCATCAAATTGGACGATATCCACAAGAATTTTTTTAAAATTGACCTCGGAAAGTTACTTTTTTTCAATTTAAAGTAGGGTACTAAATTCAGCGCGGATGTAGAAGTTGTGAATAGGCGCGGAGTGATACTTACGTCACAGTGCTGCGCATAAGGTTGTACGCATTGTCCGCGGTACGTCACGCAAACTTACATGTGTATATATTTAAGAAACAACTTCTACAGTTAGGATAGATTGGTTTTAAATTTATAAAATACTGTATACCTATATTAAAATATACCGAAAAAGTGTAAAGTCAGGTTAGGTTTGGTTTTAATTTTATACATTGAAATTCAGTTGTAAAATCACGAAGCATTTGCATAACTCTGCGCCTATTCACAACTTCGCGTAATTTTTATACATATATTTAAATATACTTATAAAGTCTCCAGTTAGGATAGATTTGGTTTTAAATTTATACAATACTGTATACCTATATTAAAATATACCTAAAAAGTGTCAAGTCAGGTTAGATTTGGTTTTAATTTTATACATTGAAATACAGTTGTATCACGAAGCATTTGTATCACTCCGCGCCTATTCACAACTTCTACATCCGCGCTGAATTTTTTTCGCTACTTTAAATTGAAAAAAAATAACTTTCCGAGGTCAATTTAAAAAAAATTCTTGTAGATATCGTGCTATTTAATGATGTTAAACCATTTCCCAAAATATCGTATAGCGCCGGGCTTCTGTATTTTTACCAAAATATTAACAAAAAAAATTTCAACTAGACTATAAATTTGAGAAAGAATAAAATAGGTAAACTAACCAGTTACAGCTCTAAAGGTTAGTTTAAGCTGTTATACCTTATTATTACAATAAAAAGATTGTGTATATATCACTATTAGATATTTAAATGTAACCAGTAAAAGCAAAATATAATCTTAATTTTCTTGCTGAAACTACATTTTATCTGTATTCATTACAAAATAAAACTTCTGTTAAGTGATAAATAGCCTGTTATAAGACCTTTTACATCTGTGTTTTTCACATCAGGAGACCATATTCCGACAGTTGATAGATAACCATGTAATCTAGTATTAGCCACAGATTAGACAAATTGTAAAACAAATATAAATTCTTCGTGGCTTACGTTTTTACCTTTAAACTGTCTAAAAAAGAAATTTAGAAAACTATCTAGAGAAACCATGCCTAAAAACTGTTATTTGGTGATGCAGAAAGGCCTAAAAATCAAAGTCTAACTGAATAGTTTTGTCTCTTTGTTTTAAACAAAAAAATACATAAATTGTTGCAATTTTCTGCATCGGCAATAAGTCTAAATATTTACATTTGTTGATTCCATATTCACGTGAGCTACTAGTAATCACTAAACACTTTTAAATGTTTTAAACTTGCCTATAGTAGCACTTACTTTGCTTGTTGAGGACGGCCGTTTCGGGAGATGTGTCCCCTTGTCAACTCAGACCGTAACTCTAAATATTTACCAAAATTACAACCAAATCTATCCTGATTGAATACTTCGTAGCTATACTTAATAAAGGTAGATAGTAATGTTGTATAAAATTATTACTATCCTGACTGGATACTTCTAAAGTATATTTTAATGTAGGTATATAGTAATGTATAAAATTACAAATCTAGACGTAGTGCAGTGCGCTGTAGCTACTGCACGCCCGGTTCACGCTATAGGCCTACATTCCATTACAACCTAACATTTAAAATGTGAAAAAAAGTAACTTTCCATATTTTCCGCGGAAAAAAATTGATAATCGTATTCTACACATTAAAACGAGTAATTAAAAACAAACAAACAAAAAATTAGAACCAACGTCATTAAGACTATATTTTTAGTGTTTTTAAAGTATATTTTAGAAAAACGGCACCAGCGGCAAAAAATAATGTTGGGTTCTTGTCTAGGAATCTGTTAAAAAGACATAAGAAAAGTAAAAAAATGTCACGAAAATAGCGTTAGTCGCACGTCGATATAATTACCAAAAACAATATTGATAAACTACTATTACAAATCCATGTCCAATTTTAAAAAAAGTATGCGTCATGCAGTAGAATAGACTATAGTAATTGAACATAGTGAACCATGAATCATTGATAATAGCTCCAAAATATGCTTCTTTCGGACGTTTTCGCAGTGACATGTTCACAAACAGTGCAGTGATGAATTAGTATTGCTTCAACAACCTAGTGATCTTGGTTCTCAGTGATTAAATATTCGAACCTAAAACGAAATTTTTTTTAGTGTTTTATCTGGCATCTCGGATTTTTAAGGTAAGTTGACTATTTCTTTATCTAATCATCGTAAAACCTTATTAAACATTGTAATCAGCTCACATTAATCCAAGTAGCACCCACGAGGATTGATAACGGTGTTTTTAAAATGGAGCTGCATGATGTACCTTGAAACGAATGAGGTTTCTTGTATCTTAAAACATTTTCAGATTCAGAAATGGCATTTGGACAATCCTGATAGAACCTTTAAAGTATATAATGATGCACAGTGTGGAGTATGCTCGACTGCAGGAAACAAATGAAAAGGATTGAACCAGAATCATCACTGACCCACTGTAAAAAAATACTGAAAGGAAGAAGGAAGCCAAGAATAAGAATACCAGAAAGCAACATCAGGTACAGCTTCACTCTAAAAAAAAGAAAGTTGTAAAGGTATTGGAGTTTGACAGCACTGACAAAGAAAATGTGGAAGAGCCTTTGTACCAAGATAAGTGATTTAGCGGAAAATCACTTGAGGAAATATTAATTGCTGGTATTGATGACAACACCAAAGATACTGATGATGACCTCTAACCTTCCTATTACATGAAAATGGGCGACTATCTTTTCATCAAGATGGCTGGCAAGAAATCTATAGTCTGTTATGTGGGCTACGTACTATCAAAGCTTAAAATGCGAGAGTTTGATTGAATCGTTCATGAAACATGCGCCCATCCTATACTCTTTCATAGCAGCTAGTGAACTATACGTAGTATGTTATACAGACTGATTCACGAAGATATGCAGAAACTGAGAGCTCATGCTACACATAAAAATATTAAAAAAAGTTGGTTGGGGTTTGCCCCAAGGTTTAAGATAATATTAATTAATAAGATTTCTGTGTGTAGATTGATCATTATAAAATTAACACTACATATACATTATCGACGATACAGAAGGCACTGAATAGGCACAGATGTTTCTTTGGTAATCATAAAGGATGCCCCAATGCTATAAGAAATAAGGTAAACATTTTTATAAGCTGATATAGAAAGGCTAAAAAATTACAGTCTGATTATTTTGCCTCTTAGACAAATTTAATTATGATGTAACATCCTGAAGGGTTTAAGCAGAAAAATACATTTAATTTTGCAAGGTTGGTTATTCTAGCTATAGCTGATAACATAAAACAGTTCACCTTCCTGTAATCCCCCTTTGGCGAGCAGGAGTTTTGTGGAAATTTTAATAACAGTCACTATATTATGGAAACCAGAGTCACTGAATAAGAGGACTCTATTTTATGGAAACTAGAGTCACTGAATAAGAGGATTCTATTTTATGGGAACTAGAGTCACTGAATAAGAGTCACTATTTTATGGAAACTAGAATCACTGAATAAGCAGACTCTATTTTATTTGGGTGGGACCACACTTTGTAGTAGTGGTTCTGTCTGTAGGACCCAAATTACTATTAGAGATAGTTGGTCTGTAGACCAAGATTATAAAAGTTGTTTGGCGAAAGTAAGAGACAGCTTAATAAATTAATGTATGGAATAACTTATGCAACTATGTTTGAAATAGAATAGCTTTTAAGAAAAGGGCTAGCGTAGGGTATGAGAGAATATAACTATTTATAGTTAATTGGAGAATAAAACACAGAGTACTTAGAGTAGCCTGGTATACCGAACTTCTCCCCTTCCTGCTTGCACTCGCGTAACACACATTAGGGTGCTAGGGAAATGAAAGATAAGATTTCACCCTAATCGCTATTGAGTAATGGTCATTAAATGCAAGGTAGGAATTATAACACTTATCAAACACTTCAAAAATAGCATATAAAACGAGCTGAGTTTAATGAACATATAGTAGTAACATATACCTTGTAGTAATATATACAACACTCTCCAGCGGCAAGACTCAAACGGAGCAAACCGTCTCAATCATGCAGCTAAGTTAAAGCGGTTCTTTCACCCTCCTTTCAAAGTCGTAACTCGTAGCAAAAACATGCAAGAATGGGCGAAAACAACAGCATCAGCTGTTTCGAATCAGTTGCCTCTACACAACCTAATGGGGAGAAAGTATTAATGTCAAACCTAATGCATAGCAAACAAATGCGAGACATCTGATGTTTTCTGCTAACCTGATGTGTAGCAGACTATTATGCTCGCATTAGTTGTTTTTTGCTAACCTGCTGAGTAGCAAGCAAATGCTAAACAACTGCTATTTTTGGCCAACCTAATGTGCAACAGACTAATGTGGGACAACTGTTTCTTTCGGCCAGCCTGATGTTTAGTGAGTTCTTAATGTGCATTACCTCTACAGAAGGGTATTACTGTTGGTTACCGATCTCAAGCATAATTCCTAATATGTTGTGACTGTCAGTCTATAATTGATTTCTACAAGTATTATCTCCGGATTACCTTACCCGGAAAAAATGTTTCAGAAACTGATTTCGATGATTAAAATTGTTCCTTGTTGCAAGATATAACTATTATTAAAAAAAAGAATCAGAACAGACTTAAAAAACACCCGAAGATATAATTTTTACCTACTAAGAAGTAAACATAATTTTCCAATACCAAGAAAATTTTTTTTCATAAGTTTATTACCTACAAAAATTTGAAGTCAGGGCAGAATTTTGTTCTTGAACTCATGTTTACATACTGAACGTGACAAAAAAAAAAATTTTAGATGATGTTGGAGCACACTGGCATACAGATTATGATATAAACACAGGCTATTCAATAATTTCTTCCGTAGACTTTTATATATATATATATATATATATATATATATATATATATTTGTAGTTATGCAACACTGTTTTTTTGTATACACTTATCACTTTCACTTATGTACTTAAACAAGAATCTTATTTGGTATTTATGCGAGTTAACTTTCAATGACTGGCCTTGTCATTATCATTGGGCATACTGAACAGGGTTGTTGTAGACTGCGAGCTGAGTGGATTTCCCGTTGACCTTGGTGTACTATTATGTTCTATTTTTAGATTCACTGCACTGTGCGAGTTTTTAAAGTTTGTTTTGGGGTTAATATTGTCTATTAGATTGAATAATTTATCGGTTTTTGATTTTATTTGTTCGTTAATGATATTATTTTTATAAATTTCTAGTTGTTCCTAGTTTGTTATTTTGAGGCCTTTTTGAACTTTTTTTTATTAGGTGTACGTTTTTTAATGTGGGGAATGTGTGTTTGTTTTTGATGGCGTGTGTGGCTAAGTTTGAGTTATAAAATTCAGGTTTGATGTATGCATTGAGGTGTTCTTGATATCTGTCTTAATTTCTTTTTTGTTTGGCCTATGTATATTTTATTACAGTCTGGGCATTCGATTTTGTATATTCCGTTATTAAGTGTGGGACATATTTTTTCTGGTTGGTTTATTTTGTTGATTATGTTTCATGTGTTTTTGTAGGCCATGTTAATATTATTATTTTTTAGTGTTTTAGTTATTCCTTTTATGTTGTATCCTGTGTATGTGAATGTAGCCCATTTTGTTGTTTGTGGTTCGATTTTAGGTTGTTTTAATTTATTTAATATTTTAAATTCTAATTTATCTATAGTTTTTTTTATTGTATCCATTTTTTTGGGCTATTTGATATATTATTTGTTTTTCTTTGGGTTTTTCTTCATTATTTAGAGGCAATTTTAGCATCCTGTATAAAAATGAGTTGTAAGCGGCCATTTTATGTTGTGGGGGATGGTTGGAGTGGTTTGGTATTGTATTAATGGTTTGTGTGGGTTTCCTATAAATAGAGTATTCAATGTTATTTGTATTTCTGGATATTGTTAGGTCTAGATAGTTATTTTATTGTTTATTTCTTCCTCCATGGTGAATTGTATGTTAGGCTGTAAGTTATTGATTTCATTTAGGATGATGTTATTATTTATTGCTTTATTTTGTGAGATGTATAATCCATGGTCAACATATCGTATCCAATGTCCGTTGGGGCCGTGTGTTTTTATGGTTTGTGTGATTAATTCGTCAAGTTTTTGGAGGTAAATTTCTGATATTATACTTGAAAGTGGTGATCCCATTGCTAAGTCATCAATTTTTTCATATATTTTATTATTGAATATGAAATAGTTTTGGTTTAGTATGGTCTTTAGGTATTTTGTGATTTGGTTTGTGTATTTGGGGTAGGTTTTAAGGTCAGTTAATTTGTTTTTTATTATTTGCATGGTTTCGTTAATTGGTATATTAGAGTACATGTTTGTGATATCAAATGATATAAATTTGGTGTTTTTGGTTATTCTTGTTTAGGTATGCTTATTTAAGTACATAAGTGAAAGTGATATATATATTATATATTTCTATTAGGCCAACAAAAGAAACATTTTTTATGTATTACATATTTTTCATGCATATAATATTAATTCCCGAGCAATATTCTCGTAAAAGCTCAAGAATTTCTCAACCAATTCTATTAACTTTTGTTGCGTTCTGTTCACCCAAATACAGGAGCGGTTTATTATAATATTAAAAACAAAAAACCAAAAAGGAAGTCAGAAAATCGAAATTGATATTGTTTTTTTATTAAAATTAAAATGCTACTACTTTTCTGACTTAGCGTTCAGTCACTTAAGTAGAAATTATTTAGAAACAAACAGCAACACAAAAATAATCAGTTTTGACATAACCAACATGTACCCTAGTATCCCAATAGAAGAAACCATAGAAATAATAAAAAACAAAATAATACATAATAACGAGTATTGTGAAAACACAATAAATAGTATTATTACACTAATCAAACACATAAGTAACCAAAATTACTCCCAATTTACCAATAAATACTATAAACAAACAACTGGACTCCCATACCATCAATCATGTCCGAAAGCTATCTACAACACTTTGAACAAATAATAAATAAACCTATACTACACACACATAACATTTTACTATGGACAAGATATGTAGATGATATACTTGCAATATACCAACCTACCATTCACAACAAACACATCATAATACTAAACAAATTAAACATATACAATTCACCTTAGAAACTGAAACAAACAGAACAATTAACTATATTGACATTACATTAAATATAAACAATAATATAATAGAAACTACAGTACATAGAAAACCAACATCCAACAACACCACACACGACAAATCTAATCACCATTGGACACACAAAATTAACACTTACAGTAGATGATAAATAAAGCAATAAAATACACACAAGATAACAAAAAAAATTAAATGAAAAATTAGATAACATTACAAAAATAGCAATAGAAAATGGATACAACATACACATCATAAAAAACATATACAATAAATTTACAAAACAACCTAACCTCAACACAACACTACAACCTGAACACACAAAAAAAATCTACCTAAAATATAAATACACCAATAAGAAAAGAGAAAAAATACATAAGTACAACAAAGAACACTACACTCCAACATACAAACCGAAAAACAAAATAATAAAATATCTTAATAACACAAACCACAAAACAAATACAGAAAAACATAACCTATCTGGAATCTAAAAAATTACACATAACAACTGCAACACATTTTACATGGGAAAAACAACCAGATAATTTAAAATAAGATTTGAAGAACATTATTACAGAGCATTCAAAAATAAAAATACAAAAGCATCAAATGTAGCAGCACACCTAATATCACATAAACATGAAATAACAAATTACGAAAATAACCTAACAATACTTGAAATAAATAATAACCCAATAAAACTAAACTCACTAGAAAAAAAGTACCACATCTATAAAAACATACACAACAATTTAATGAACCTACAGACAACATATGCAGACAACGTACTATTCAAAATCATTATACACACGGCTCAAGAAGAAACACGTGTGACGTCAACAAAAACCAACATCATGGACCAAACAACTACACCAGAAAAATAGAGAAAATTAATTTAGTGATTCAACAATGGTCAAGTGACCGAAAGGTGCTTCATCACATGAGGTAAAATTATTGCACTTAGTAGTGGAAAAAATTGTTTACAATTAATAATAATAACTTCATATATATATATATATATATATATATATATATATATATATATATGAAGTTAAAATATTACTGTTGTAAGTAATTTTTCCACCATTAAGTGCAATAATTTTACCTTGAGTAAAATAAAGTCAGTGCAACGGAAAAACAATGGATAACATAAAATATCAAGAATATATATATATATATAAATTAATAGAAACATTTTAAATATTTTTATTCATTAATTATATTACAAATAAATATATTAAATGTATATGTCAGACAGTACCGATGTAGTTATAGAACTACATGGTGCTAAATATTAATGTAAGTAAGAAAGAAATGTATTTAAAGACATTTAGCTTAATAGGTTACACAGTGAACATTTTTATGTTTTTCACCAGAATTGGTATGCATATGATAAAGATTTCGTTTTACTGAGGGTGATTAATTATACTGTGACCATTTGTAGCGTTTCCCCCTAGAATGGGTATACTTATGATAAACGAAATTTCTTTTACTGAAGCTGAATAATTACACTAGGAACATTTGTATGGATTTTCACTAGAATGGACACTTATGTGTCTAATAAGATTTCGTTTTAGTGAAGCTGAATAGTTACACTGTGAACATTTGTATGGTTTTTCAGTAGAATGGATTCCCATATGACTAATAAGATTTCGTTTTAGTGAAGCTGAATAGTTACACTGTGAACATTTGTATGGTTTTTCAGTAGAATGGATTCCCATATGACTAATAAGATATCGTTTTAGTGAAGCTGAATAGTTACACTGTGAACATTTGTATGGTTTTTCACTAGAATGGATACCCTCATGTATAATAAAACGTTGTTTTACTGAAGTTGAATAAATACACTGTGAACATTTGTATGGTTTTTCAGTAGAATGAATTCCGATATGTCTAATAAGATTGCGTTTTACTGAAGTTGAATAGCTACACTGTAAACATTTGTGTATTTTTTCACTAGAATGGATTCTCATATGTCTACTAAGATATTCGTTTACTGAAGCTGAAAAATTACACTGTGGACATTTGTATATTTTTTCACCAGAATGGGTACACATATGTCTAATAAGATATTCTTTAACTGAAGCTGAAAAATTACACTGTGAACATTTGTAAGGTTTTTCACCAGAATGGGTACTCACATGTCTAATAAAACGGCGTTTTACTGAAGTTGAATAAATACACTGTGAACATTTGTATGGTTTTTCAGTAGAATGGATTCCCATATGACTAATAAGATTTCGTTTTAGTGAAGCTGAATAGTTACACTGTGAACATTTGTATGGTTTTTCACTAGAATGGATTCTGATATGTCTAATAAGATTGCGTTTTAGTGAAGCTGAATAGTTACACTGTGAACATTTGTATGGTTTTTCTCTAGAATGGATACCCACATGTCTAATAAAACGTTGTTTTACTGAAGTTGAATAAATACACTGTGAACATTTGTATGGTTTTTCAGTAGAATGGATTCTGATATGTCTAATAAGATTGCGTTTTACTGAAGTTGAATAGTTACACTGTAAACATTTGTGTATTTTTTCACTAGAATGGATTCTCATATGTCTACTAAGATATTCGTTTACTGAAGCTGAAAAATTACACTGTGGACATTTGTATATTTTTTCACCAGGATGGGTAAGCATATGTCTAATAAGATTATGTTCTGTTGTATATGAAAAATTACACTGTGAACATTTGTAAGGTTTTTTACCAGAATGGGTATACATATGTCTAATTAGACTACATTTTGCTGAACATGAAAAATTACACTGTGAACATTTAAACGTTTTTTCACCAGAATGGATACACATATGTCTAACAAGATATTTTTTTATCGAAGCTGAATAATTACACTGTGAACATTTGTATGGTTTTTTAACAGAACGAGTAGAAATATGTACTTCGAGTTTTCCTGATTGATTAACTAAATAACCATCTTGTAAACATTTGTATGGCTTTCCCACAGAGTGGGATTTAAAGTATTTTTTTGAAGTATTTAAGTGTGATGTTGAACTCTTATACGCTCTTTTATGAATGTGTTTCTTCAAATGTATTATTAGTTCATATATCTTTGATCCCACATAACGACATTGTTTGCATTTGAATAGCTTATTAATGTCTTTCTTAATAGTCGCCATGAATGCAGACATTACAGATGCGTGATTACATATTGTGTCTCCATCCTGCTTACTGTTGTAATACATTACAGGCAATATCACAGCTTGGATACATTCTATGATCTTCTGATTTCAATTTTAGGTCAATTTTGTCAGAGGTTATCTGAAAATTCAAAAATATTTAATCTCATTATAAAATTTTTCTATCTATTTTATTATTAATTTTTATTTTTGTAAATAATTCATTATTAAAGAAGTACATAGAAAATATTGAGAATGAATTGCCATATCTTTAGATACCATATTGCCAAAACTGTATTCTCCTATGCCTACTTATATGCCAGAATCGTTTGAAACAAATTTCTTTCCAACAATCGTATTTAAAAATTGTCTCTAGTCTAATCCAACTTATGGTTATCTGGTCATGGATTTGTCATGATGGTCCACCATTATGTCAGTTCTGTGGAGATACCATCACAAATGGTCATATACTGGTTGATTGTGGTGGTTTAAAGCACGTTCACAACTTTTATATTTTACAAGGGGGTATAAAGGTCGTGCTGAGGGGAAGATGTCATAGCCATTGAACGTGCCATCGCTTTCCTACAATACCTAAACATATTATTTAAAATTTATTTTTCTCAATTCTTATATGTGTTAATTTTTGTTTATACTTATTAGTTGTAATATATTTCTCTGTGTATTGCGTAGATATTTATTTATATTATATTTATTGTTAAATATGTTTTTAATATTTTAGTTATTCATTGTTCTTTATTTATGTTATTTTTTAATATAGACTGCCTCTTGTTATCATATTATTATTCATTTATTCTTATATTGTTATTTGTTGGTATGTTTTTATTAATTGTTATGTTATTTTTTGCTATATAAATATTATGTTTTGGTACTATTTATTTATTCTTTATTGTTGTTACATATTTATATTTGTAATAGTATACTTATTTATTTATTTTATCTTGTATGCTAACTTTGATTGGCGATGACTACCAAAATTATTTTTTCGCTAGGAAAACAAAAATATTTCTTTTGACATATTACCCTTAGGCCCTGCGCACACGGAGCAACTGTTTCGAGACCTTAGTTGCAAACTGGTTTTACTTGCGACCAGTTTGAAACCAAAATGAAACTATTGTCCCACACACGAACGTGAAATCAGTTGAATTCGTGCAGTTAAGCGTTTGGGATGTCAAGTTCTGACGAGGAAGATGTTTTAGATTATTTGCAATATCGGAGACTTCGCAGGTATCAAAGGAGGCATTGGATCCATCCTTACATAAAGGAAAATAAAAACTCAAGGTTGTTCATAGCAGCAGAAGAACTGTCGCAGAGCGATAGAAAGTATATGGCTTTCTATAGAATGCCCAAAGATTCTTACTTAGAATTATCAAGGCTAGTTAGCCCTCATGTTGAGAAGATGGACACAAATATGAGGGAATGTGTACCTGCAGGAGAAAGAATATTGATTACTCTGAGGTAAGCTTGAATATAATATATTTATTAAGTTAATTTAATAATATATTTATTATACTTCTTATAACATAACTTAAAAATATTTGAAAAGAAAATTAATTTTGTATACAATACATTTATAAAATAATAAAAAATATGCAAATTGATGTGAAAAATATTATTAAGGATCATTTTCCGAGAAGGCATTGTAAAAATCAGTTGCCGTCGAAGTGCTTGACGTTGAATGAGAGTTTGGCGAAAACAAAGGGTGCAGTGTTCCCACCAGATTCTGATGTATGGTTTTTCAGTAGAATGGATTCCCATATGACTAATAAGATTTCGTTTTAGTGAAGCTGAATAGTTACACTGTGAACATTTGTATGGTTTTTCAGTAGAATGGATTCCCATATGACTAATAAGATTTCGTTTTAGTGAAGCTGAATAGTTACACTATGAACATTTGTATGGTTTTTCAGTAGAATGGATTCTCATATGACTAATAAGATTTCGTTTTAGTGAAGCTGAATAGTTACACTGTGAACATTTGTATGGTTTTTCAGTAGAATGGATTCCCATATGACTAACAAGATTTCGTTTTAGTGAAGCTGAATAGTTACACTGTGAACATTTGTATTGTTTTTTACTAGAATGGATACCCACATGTCTAATAAAACGGTGTTTTACTGAAGCTGAATAGTTACACTATGAACTTTTGTATGGTTTTTCAGTAGAATGGATTCTCATATGACTAATAAGATTTCGTTTTAGTGAAGCTGAATAGTTACACTGTGAACATTTGTATTGTTTTTTACTAGAATGGATACCCACATGTCTAATAAAACGGTGTTTTACTGAAGTTGAATTAATTACACTGTGAACATTTGTATGGTTTTTCAGTAGAATGGATTCCCATATGAATAATAAGATTTTGTTTTAGTGAAGCTGAATAAATACACTGTGAACATTTGTATGGTTTTTCAGTAGAATGGATTCCCATATGACTAATAAGATTTCGTTTTAGTGAAGCTGAATAGTTACACTGTGAACATTTGTATGGTTTTTCAGTAGAATGGATTCCCTTATGACTAATAAGATTTCGTTTTAGTGAAGCTGAATAGTTACACTGTGAACATTTGTATGGTTTTTCAGTAGAATGGATTCCCATATGACTAATAAGATTTCGTTTTAGTGAAGCTGAATAGTTACACTATGAACATTTGTATGGTTTTTCAGTAGAATGGATTCCCATATGACTAATAAGAATTCGTTTTAGTGAAGCTGAATAGTTACACTGTGAACATTTGTATTGTTTTTTACCAGAATGGATACCCACATGTCTAATAAAACGGTGTGTTACTGAAGTTGAATAAATACACTGTGAACATTTGTATGGTTTTTCAGTAGAATGGATTCCCATATGACTAATAAGATTTCGTTTTAGTGAAGCTGAATTGTTACACTGTGAACATTTGTATGGTTTTTCAGTAGAATGGATTCCCATATGACTAATAAGATTTCGTTTTAGTGAAGCTGAATAGTTACACTATGAACATTTGTATTGTTTTTTACTAGAATGGATACCCACATGTCTAATAAAACGGTGTTTTACTGAAGTTGAATAAATACACTGAACTTTGTATGGTTTTTCAGTAGAATGGATTCCCATATGACTAATAAGATTTCGTTTTAGTGAAGCTGAATAGTTACACTGTGAACATTTGTATTGTTTTTTACCAGAATGGATACCCACATGTCTAATAAAACGGTATTTTACTGAAGTTGAATAAATACACTGTGAACATTTGTATGGTTTTTCAGTAGAATGGATTCCCATATGACTAATAAGATTTCGTTTTAGTGAAGCTGAATAGTTACACTGTGAACATTTGTAATGTTTTTTACTAGAATGGATACCCACATGTCTAATAAAACGGTGTTTTACTGAAGTTGAATAAATACACTGTGAACATTTGTATGGTTTTTCAGTAGAATGGATTCTGATATGTCTAATAAGATTGCGTTATACTGAAGCTGAATAGTTACACTATGAACATTTGTATGGTTTTTCAGTAGAATGGACTCTCATATGACTAATAAGATTTCGTTTTAGTGAAGCTGAATAGTTACACTGTGAACATTTGTAATGTTTTTTACTAGAATGGATACCCACATGTCTAATAAAACGGTGTTTTACTGAAGTTGAATAAATACACTGTGAACATTTGTATGGTTTTTCAGTAGAATGGATTCTGATATGTCTAATAAGATTGCGTTTTACTGAAGCTGAATAGTTACACTATGAACATTTGTATGGTTTTTCAGTAGAATGGATTCTCATATGACTAATAAGATTTCGTTTTAGTGAAGCTGAATAGTTACACTATGAACATTTGTATGGTTTTTCAGTAGAATGGATTCTCATATGACTAATAAGATTTCGTTTTATTGAAGCTGAATAGTTACACTGTGAACATTTGTATGGTTTTTCAGTAGAATGGATTCCCATATGACTAATAAGATTTCGTTTTAGTGAAGCTGAATAGTTACACTGTGAACATTTGTATGGTTTTTCAGTAGAATGGATTCCCATATGACTAATAAGATTTTGTTTTAGTGAAGCTGAATAGTTACACTATGAACATTTGTATGGTTTTTTAGTAGAATGGATTCCCATATGACTAATAAGATTTCGTTTTAGTGAAGCTGAATAGTTACACTGTGAACATTTGTATTGTTTTTTACTAGAATGGATACCCACATGTCTAATAAAACGGTGTTTTACTGAAGTTGAATAAATACACTGTGAACATTTGTATGGTATTTCAGTAGAATGGATTCCCATATGACTAATAAGATTTCGTTTTAGTGAAGCTGAATAGTTACACTGTGAACATTTGTATTGTTTTTTACTAGAATGGATACCCACATGTCTAATAAAACGGTGTTTTACTGAAGTTGAATAAATACACTGTGAACATTTGTATGGTTTTTCAGTAGAATGGATTCCCATATGACTAATAAGATTTCGTTTTAGTGAAGCTGAATAGTTACACTGTGAACATTTGTATGGTTTTTCAGTAGAATAAATTCCCAAATGACTAATAAGATTTCGTTTTAGTGAAGCTGAGTAGTTACACTGTGAACTTTTGTATGGTTTTTCAGTAGAATGGATTCCCATATGACTAATAAGATTTCGTTTTAGTGAAGCTGAATAGTTACACTATGAACATTTGTATGGTTTTTCAGTAGAATGGATTCTCATATGACTAATAAGATTTCGTTTTAGTGAAGCTGAATAGTTACACTGTGAACATTTGTATTGTTTTTTACTAGAATGAATACCCACATGTCTAATAAAACGGTGTTTTACTGAAGTTGAATAAACACACTGTGAACATTTGTATGGTTTTTCAGTAGAATGGATTCCCATATGACTAATAAGATTTCGTTTTAGTGAAGCTGAATAGTTACACTGTGAACATTTGTAAGGTTTTTCAGTAGAATGGATTCCCATATGACTAATAAGATTTTGTTTTAGTGAAGCTGAATAGTTACACTGTGAACATTTGTATGGTTTTTCACTAGAATGGGTACTCATATGTCTAATAAAACGTTGTTTTACTGAAGTTGAATAAATACACTGTGAACATTTGTATGGTTTTTCAGTAGAATGGATTCCCATATGACTAATAAGATTTCGTTTTAGTGAAGCTGAATAGTTACACTATGAACATTTGTATGGTTTTTCAGTAGAATGGATTCCCATATGACTAATAAGATTTAGTTTTAGTGAAGCTGAATAGTTACACTGTGAACATTTGTATTGTTTTTTACTAGAATGGATACCCACATGTCTAATAAAACGGTGTTTTACTGAAGTTGAATTAATACACTGTGAACATTTGTATGGTTTTTCAGTAGAATGGATTCCCATATGAATAATAAGATTTTGTTTTAGTGAAGCTGAATAAATACACTGTGAACATTTGTATGGTTTTTCAGTAGAATGGATTCCCATATGACTAATAAGATTTCGTTTTAGTGAAGCTGAATAGTTACACTGTGAACATTTGTATGGTTTTTCAGTAGAATGGATTCCCTTATGACTAATAAGATTTCGTTTTAGTGAAGCTGAATAGTTACACTGTGAACATTTGTATGGTTTTTCAGTAGAATGGATTCCCATATGACTAATAAGATTTCGTTTTAGTGAAGCTGAATAGTTACACTATGAACATTTGTATGGATTTTCAGTAGAATGGATTCCCATATGACTAATAAGATTTCGTTTTAGTGAAGCTGAATAGTTACACTGTGAACATTTGTATTGTTTTTTACCAGAATGGATACCCACATGTCTAATAAAACGGTGTTTTACTGAAGTTGAATAAATACACTGTGAACATTTGTATGGTTTTTCAGTAGAATGGATTCCCATATGACTAATAAGATTTCGTTTTAGTGAAGCTGAATAGTTACACTGTGAACATTTGTATGGTTTTTCAGTAGAATGGATTCCCATATGACTAATAAGATTTCGTTTTAGTGAAGCTGAATAGTTACACTATGAACATTTGTATGGTTTTTCAGTAGAATGGATTCTCATATGACTAATAAGATTTCGTTTTAGTGAAGCTGAATAGTTACACTGTGAACATTTGTATGGTATTTCAGTAGAATGGATTCCCATATGACTAACAAGATTTCGTTTTAGTGAAGCTGAATAGTTACACTGTGAACATTTGTATTGTTTTTTACTAGAATGGATACCCACATGTCTAATAAAACGGTGTTTTACTGAAGCTGAATAGTTACACTATGAACTTTTGTATGGTTTTTCAGTAGAATGGATTCTCATATGACTAATAAGATTTCGTTTTAGTGAAGCTGAATAGTTACACTGTGAACATTTGTATTGTTTTTTACTAGAATGGATACCCACATGTCTAATAAAACGGTGTTTTACTGAAGTTGAATTATTACACTGTGAACATTTGTATGGTTTTTCAGTAGAATGGATTCCCATATGAATAATAAGATTTTGTTTTAGTGAAGCTGAATAAATACACTGTGAACATTTGTATGGTTTTTCAGTACAATGGATTCCCATATGACTAATAAGATTTCGTTTTAGTGAAGCTGAATAGTTACACTGTGAACATTTGTATGGTTTTTCAGTAGAATGGATTCCCTTATGACTAATAAGATTTCGTTTTAGTGAAGCTGAATAGTTACACTGTGAACATTTGTATGGCTTTTCAGTAGAATGGATTCCCATATGACTAATAAGATTTCGTTTTAGTGAAGCTGAATAGTTACACTATGAACATTTGTATGGTTTTTCAGTAGAATGGATTCCCATAACACTAATAAGATTTCGTTTTAGTGAAGCTGAATAGTTACACTGTGAACATTTGTATTGTTTTTTACCAGATTGGATACCCACATGTCTAATAAAACGGTGTTTTACTGAAGTTGAATAAATACACTGTGAACATTTGTATGGTTTTTCAGTAGAATGGATTCCCATACGACTAATAAGATTTCGTTTTAGTGAAGCTGAATAGTTACACTATGAACATTTGTATGGTTTTTCAGTAGAATGGATTCTCATATGACTAATAAGATTTCGTTATAGAGAAGCTGAATAGTTACACTGTGAACATTTGTATTGTTTTTTACTAGAATGGATACCCACATGTCTAATAAAACGGTGTGTTACTGAAGTTGAATAAATACACTGTGAACATTTGTATGGTTTTTCAGTAGAATGGATTCCCATATGACTAATAAGATTTCGTTTTAGTGAAGCTGAATTGTTACACTGTGAACATTTGTATGTCTAATAAAACGGTATTTTACTGAAGTTGCATAAATACACTGTGAACATTTGTATGGTTTTTCAGTAGAATGGATTCCCATATGACTAATAAGATTTCGTTTTAGTGAAGCTGAATAGTTACACTGTGAACATTTGTAATGTTTTTTACTAGAATGGATACCCACATGTCTAATAAAACGGTGTTTTACTGAAGTTGAATAAATACACTGTGAACATTTGTATGGTTTTTCAGTAGAATGGATTCTGATATGTCTAATAAGATTGCGTTATACTGAAGCTGAATAGTTACACTATGAACATTTGTATGGTTTTTCAGTAGAATGGACTCTCATATGACTAATAAGATTTCGTTTTAGTGAAGCTGAATAGTTACACTATGAACATTTGTATGGTTTTTCAGTAGAATGGATTCTCATATGACTAATAAGATTTCGTTTTAGTGAAGCTGAATAGTTACACTGTGAACATTTGTATGGTTTTTCAGTAGAATGGATTCCCATATGACTAATAAGATTTCGTTTTAGTGAAGCTGAATAGTTACACTGTGAACATTTGTAATGTTTTTTACTAGAATGGATACCCACATGTCTAATAAAACGGTGTTTTACTGAAGTTGAATAAATACACTGTGAACATTTGTATGGTTTTTCAGTAGAATGGATTCTGATATGTCTAATAAGATTGCGTTTTACTGAAGCTGAATAGTTACACTATGAACATTTGTATGGTTTTTCAGTAGAATGGATTCTCATATGACTAATAAGATTTCGTTTTAGTGAAGCTGAATAGTTACACTATGAACATTTGTATGGTTTTTCAGTAGAATGGATTCTCATATGACTAATAAGATTTCGTTTTATTCAAGCTGAATAGTTACACTGTGAACATTTGTATGGTTTTTCAGTAGAATGGATTCCCATATGACTAATAAGATTTCGTTTTAGTGAAGCTGAATAGTTACACTGTGAACATTTGTATGGTTTTTCAGTAGAATGGATTTCCATATGACTAATAAGATTTTGTTTTAGTGAAGCTGAATAGTTACACTATGAACATTTGTATGGTTTTTTAGTAGAATGGATTCCCATATGACTAATAAGATTTCGTTTTAGTGAAGCTGAATAGTTACACTGTGAACATTTGTATTGTTTTTTACTAGAATGGATACCCACATGTCTAATAAAACGGTGTTTTACTGAAGTTGAATAAATACACTGTGAACATTTGTATGGTTTTTCAGTAGAATGGATTCCCATATGACTAATAAGATTTCGTTTTAGTGAAGCTGAATAGTTACACTGTGAACATTTGTATTGTTTTTTACTAGAATGGATACCCACATGTCTAATAAAACGGTGTTTTACTGAAGTTGAATAAATACACTGTGAACATTTGTATGGTTTTTCAGTAGAATGGATTCCCATATGACTAATAAGATTTCGTTTTAGTGAAGCTGAATAGTTACACTGTGAACATTTGTATGGTTTTTCAGTAGAATAAATTCCCAAATGACTAATAAGATTTCGTTTTAGTGAAGCTGAGTAGTTACACTGTGAACTTTTGTATGGTTTTTCAGTAGAATGGATTCCCATATGACTAATAAGATTTCGTTTTAGTGAAGCTGAATAGTTACACTATGAACATTTGTATGGTTTTTCAGTAGAATGGATTCTCATATGACTAATAAGATTTCGTTTTAGTGAAGCTGAATAGTTACACTGTGAACATTTGTATTGTTTTTTACTAGAATGGATACCCACATGTCTAATAAAACGGTGTTTTACTGAAGTTGAATAAATACACTGTGAACATTTGTATGGTTTTTCAGTAGAATGGATTCCCATATGACTAATAAGATTTCGTTTTAGTGAAGCTGAATAGTTACACTGTGAACATTTGTATGGTTTTTCAGTAGAATGGATTCCCATATGACTAAAAAGTTTTTGTTTTAGTGAAGCTGAATAGTTACACTGTGAACATTTGTATGGTTTTTCACTAGAATGGGTACTCATATGTCTAATAAAACGTTGTTTTACTGAAGTTGAATAAATACACTGTGAACATTTGTATGGTTTTTCAGTAGAATGGATTCCCATATGACTAATAAGATTTCGTTTTAGTGAAGCTGAATAGTTACACTGTGAACATTTGTATGGTTTTTCAGTAGAAAAAATTCCCAAATGACTAATAAGATTTCGTTTTAGTGAAGCTGAATAGTTACACTGTGAACATTTGTATGGTTTTTCAGTAGAATGGATTCCCATATGACTAATAAGATTTCGTTTTAGTGAAGCTGAATAGTTACACTGTGAACATTTGTATTGTTTTTTACCAGAATGGATACCCACATGTCTAATAAAACGGTATTTTACTGAAGTTGAATAAATACACTGTGACCATTTGTATGGTTTTTCAGTACAATGGATTCCTATATGACTAATAAGATTTCGTTTTAGTGAAGCTGAATAGTTACACTGTGAACATTTGTAATGTTTTTTACTAGAATGGATACCCACATGTCTAATAAAACGGTGTTTTACTGAAGTTGAATAAATACACTGTGAACATTTGTATGGTTTTTCAGTAGAATGGATTCTGATATGTCTAATAAGATTGCGTTATACTGAAGCTGAATAGTTACACTATGAACATTTGTATGGTTTTTCAGTAGAATGGACTCTCATATGACTAATAAGATTTCGTTTTAGTGAAGCTGAATAGTTACACTGTGAACATTTGTAATGTTTTTTACTAGAATGGATACCCACATGTCTAATAAAACGGTGTTTTACTGAAGTTGAATAAATACACTGTGAACATTTGTATGGTTTTTCAGTAGAATGGATTCTGATATGTCTAATAAGATTGCGTTTTACTGAAGCTGAATAGTTACACTATGAACATTTGTATGGTTTTTCAGTAGAATGGATTCTCATATGACTAATAAGATTTCGTTTTAGTGAAGCTGAATAGTTACACTATGAACATTTGTATGGTTTTTCAGTAGAATGGATTCTCATATGACTAATAAGATTTCGTTTTATTGAAGCTGAATAGTTACACTGTGAACATTTGTATGGTTTTTCAGTAGAATGGATTCCCATATGACTAATAAGATTTCGTTTTAGTGAAGCTGAATAGTTACACTGTGAACATTTGTATGGTTTTTCAGTAGAATGGATTCCCATATGACTAATAAGATTTTGTTTTAGTGAAGCTGAATAGTTACACTATGAACATTTGTATGGTTTTTTAGTAGAATGGATTCCCATATGACTAATAAGATTTCGTTTTAGTGAAGCTGAATAGTTACACTGTGAACATTTGTATTGTTTTTTACTAGAATGGATACCCACATGTCTAATAAAACGGTGTTTTACTGAAGTTGAATAAATACACTGTGAACATTTGTATGGTATTTCAGTAGAATGGATTCCCATATGACTAATAAGATTTCGTTTTAGTGAAGCTGAATAGTTACACTGTGAACATTTGTATTGTTTTTTACTAGAATGGATACCCACATGTCTAATAAAACGGTGTTTTACTGAAGTTGAATAAATACACTGTGAACATTTGTATGGTTTTTCAGTAGAATGGATTCCCATATGACTAATAAGATTTCGTTTTAGTGAAGCTGAATAGTTACACTGTGAACATTTGTATGGTTTTTCAGTAGAATAAATTCCCAAATGACTAATAAGATTTCGTTTTAGTGAAGCTGAGTAGTTACACTGTGAACTTTTGTATGGTTTTTCAGTAGAATGGATTCCCATATGACTAATAAGATTTCGTTTTAGTGAAGCTGAATAGTTACACTATGAACATTTGTATGGTTTTTCAGTAGAATGGATTCTCATATGACTAATAAGATTTCGTTTTAGTGAAGCTGAATAGTTACACTATGAACATTTGTATGGTTTTTCAGTAGAATGGATTCCCATATGACTAATAAGATTTAGTTTTAGTGAAGCTGAATAGTTACACTGTGAACATTTGTATTGTTTTTTACTAGAATGGATACCCACATGTCTAATAAAACGGTGTTTTACTGAAGTTGAATTAATACACTGTGAACATTTGTATGGTTTTTCAGTAGAATGGATTCCCATATGAATAATAAGATTTTGTTTTAGTGAAGCTGAATAAATACACTGTGAACATTTGTATGGTTTTTCAGTAGAATGGATTCCCATATGACTAATAAGATTTCGTTTTAGTGAAGCTGAATAGTTACACTGTGAACATTTGTATGGTTTTTCAGTAGAATGGATTCCCTTATGACTAATAAGATTTCGTTTTAGTGAAGCTGAATAGTTACACTGTGAACATTTGTATGGTTTTTCAGTAGAATGGATTCCCATATGACTAATAAGATTTCGTTTTAGTGAAGCTGAATAGTTACACTATGAACATTTGTATGGATTTTCAGTAGAATGGATTCCCATATGACTAATAAGATTTCGTTTTAGTGAAGCTGAATAGTTACACTGTGAACATTTGTATTGTTTTTTACCAGAATGGATACCCACATGTCTAATAAAACGGTGTTTTACTGAAGTTGAATAAATACACTGTGAACATTTGTATGGTTTTTCAGTAGAATGGATTCCCATATGACTAATAAGATTTCGTTTTAGTGAAGCTGAATAGTTACACTGTGAACATTTGTATGGTTTTTCAGTAGAATGGATTCCCATATGACTAATAAGATTTCGTTTTAGTGAAGCTGAATAGTTACACTATGAACATTTGTATGGTTTTTCAGTAGAATGGATTCTCATATGACTAATAAGATTTCGTTTTAGTGAAGCTGAATAGTTACACTGTGAACATTTGTATGGTATTTCAGTAGAATGGATTCCCATATGACTAACAAGATTTCGTTTTAGTGAAGCTGAATAGTTACACTGTGAACATTTGTATTGTTTTTTACTAGAATGGATACCCACATGTCTAATAAAACGGTGTTTTACTGAAGCTGAATAGTTACACTATGAACTTTTGTATGGTTTTTCAGTAGAATGGATTCTCATATGACTAATAAGATTTCGTTTTAGTGAAGCTGAATAGTTACACTGTGAACATTTGTATTGTTTTTTACTAGAATGGATACCCACATGTCTAATAAAACGGTGTTTTACTGAAGTTGAATTATTACACTGTGAACATTTGTATGGTTTTTCAGTAGAATGGATTCCCATATGAATAATAAGATTTTGTTTTAGTGAAGCTGAATAAATACACTGTGAACATTTGTATGGTTTTTCAGTACAATGGATTCCCATATGACTAATAAGATTTCGTTTTAGTGAAGCTGAATAGTTACACTGTGAACATTTGTATGGTTTTTCAGTAGAATGGATTCCCTTATGACTAATAAGATTTCGTTTTAGTGAAGCTGAATAGTTACACTGTGAACATTTGTATGGCTTTTCAGTAGAATGGATTCCCATATGACTAATAAGATTTCGTTTTAGTGAAGCTGAATAGTTACACTATGAACATTTGTATGGTTTTTCAGTAGAATGGATTCCCATAACACTAATAAGATTTCGTTTTAGTGAAGCTGAATAGTTACACTGTGAACATTTGTATTGTTTTTTACCAGATTGGATACCCACATGTCTAATAAAACGGTGTTTTACTGAAGTTGAATAAATACACTGTGAACATTTGTATGGTTTTTCAGTAGAATGGATTCCCATACGACTAATAAGATTTCGTTTTAGTGAAGCTGAATAGTTACACTATGAACATTTGTATGGTTTTTCAGTAGAATGGATTCTCATATGACTAATAAGATTTCGTTATAGAGAAGCTGAATAGTTACACTGTGAACATTTGTATTGTTTTTTACTAGAATGGATACCCACATGTCTAATAAAACGGTGTGTTACTGAAGTTGAATAAATACACTGTGAACATTTGTATGGTTTTTCAGTAGAATGGATTCCCATATGACTAATAAGATTTCGTTTTAGTGAAGCTGAATTGTTACACTGTGAACATTTGTATGTCTAATAAAACGGTATTTTACTGAAGTTGCATAAATACACTGTGAACATTTGTATGGTTTTTCAGTAGAATGGATTCCCATATGACTAATAAGATTTCGTTTTAGTGAAGCTGAATAGTTACACTGTGAACATTTGTAATGTTTTTTACTAGAATGGATACCCACATGTCTAATAAAACGGTGTTTTACTGAAGTTGAATAAATACACTGTGAACATTTGTATGGTTTTTCAGTAGAATGGATTCTGATATGTCTAATAAGATTGCGTTATACTGAAGCTGAATAGTTACACTATGAACATTTGTATGGTTTTTCAGTAGAATGGACTCTCATATGACTAATAAGATTTCGTTTTAGTGAAGCTGAATAGTTACACTATGAACATTTGTATGGTTTTTCAGTAGAATGGATTCTCATATGACTAATAAGATTTCGTTTTAGTGAAGCTGAATAGTTACACTGTGAACATTTGTATGGTTTTTCAGTAGAATGGATTCCCATATGACTAATAAGATTTCGTTTTAGTGAAGCTGAATAGTTACACTGTGAACATTTGTAATGTTTTTTACTAGAATGGATACCCACATGTCTAATAAAACGGTGTTTTACTGAAGTTGAATAAATACACTGTGAACATTTGTATGGTTTTTCAGTAGAATGGATTCTGATATGTCTAATAAGATTGCGTTTTACTGAAGCTGAATAGTTACACTATGAACATTTGTATGGTTTTTCAGTAGAATGGATTCTCATATGACTAATAAGATTTCGTTTTAGTGAAGCTGAATAGTTACACTATGAACATTTGTATGGTTTTTCAGTAGAATGGATTCTCATATGACTAATAAGATTTCGTTTTATTCAAGCTGAATAGTTACACTGTGAACATTTGTATGGTTTTTCAGTAGAATGGATTCCCATATGACTAATAAGATTTCGTTTTAGTGAAGCTGAATAGTTACACTGTGAACATTTGTATGGTTTTTCAGTAGAATGGATTCCCATATGACTAATAAGATTTTGTTTTAGTGAAGCTGAATAGTTACACTATGAACATTTGTATGGTTTTTTAGTAGAATGGATTCCCATATGACTAATAAGATTTCGTTTTAGTGAAGCTGAATAGTTACACTGTGAACATTTGTATTGTTTTTTACTAGAATGGATACCCACATGTCTAATAAAACGGTGTTTTACTGAAGTTGAATAAATACACTGTGAACATTTGTATGGTTTTTCAGTAGAATGGATTCCCATATGACTAATAAGATTTCGTTTTAGTGAAGCTGAATAGTTACACTGTGAACATTTGTATTGTTTTTTACTAGAATGGATACCCACATGTCTAATAAAACGGTGTTTTACTGAAGTTGAATAAATACACTGTGAACATTTGTATGGTTTTTCAGTAGAATGGATTCCCATATGACTAATAAGATTTCGTTTTAGTGAAGCTGAATAGTTACACTGTGAACATTTGTATGGTTTTTCAGTAGAATAAATTCCCAAATGACTAATAAGATTTCGTTTTAGTGAAGCTGAGTAGTTACACTGTGAACTTTTGTATGGTTTTTCAGTAGAATGGATTCCCATATGACTAATAAGATTTCGTTTTAGTGAAGCTGAATAGTTACACTATGAACATTTGTATGGTTTTTCAGTAGAATGGATTCTCATATGACTAATAAGATTTCGTTTTAGTGAAGCTGAATAGTTACACTGTGAACATTTGTATTGTTTTTTACTAGAATGGATACCCACATGTCTAATAAAACGGTGTTTTACTGAAGTTGAATAAATACACTGTGAACATTTGTATGGTTTTTCAGTAGAATGGATTCCCATATGACTAATAAGATTTCGTTTTAGTGAAGCTGAATAGTTACACTGTGAACATTTGTATGGTTTTTCAGTAGAATGGATTCCCATATGACTAAAAAGTTTTTGTTTTAGTGAAGCTGAATAGTTACACTGTGAACATTTGTATGGTTTTTCACTAGAATGGGTACTCATATGTCTAATAAAACGTTGTTTTACTGAAGTTGAATAAATACACTGTGAACATTTGTATGGTTTTTCAGTAGAATGGATTCCCATATGACTAATAAGATTTCGTTTTAGTGAAGCTGAATAGTTACACTGTGAACATTTGTATGGTTTTTCAGTAGAAAAAATTCCCAAATGACTAATAAGATTTCGTTTTAGTGAAGCTGAATAGTTACACTGTGAACATTTGTATGGTTTTTCAGTAGAATGGATTCCCATATGACTAATAAGATTTCGTTTTAGTGAAGCTGAATAGTTACACTGTGAACATTTGTATTGTTTTTTACCAGAATGGATACCCACATGTCTAATAAAACGGTATTTTACTGAAGTTGAATAAATACACTGTGACCATTTGTATGGTTTTTCAGTACAATGGATTCCTATATGACTAATAAGATTTCGTTTTAGTGAAGCTGAATAGTTACACTGTGAACATTTGTAATGTTTTTTACTAGAATGGATACCCACATGTCTAATAAAACGGTGTTTTACTGAAGATGAATAAATACACTGTGAACATTTGTATGGTTTTTCAGTAGAATGGATTCCCATATGACTAATAAGATTTCGTTTTAGTGAAGCTGAATAGTTACACTATGAACATTTGTATGGTTTTCCAGTAGAATGGATTCTCATATGACTAATAAGATTTCGTTTTAGTGAAGCTGAATAGTTACACTGTGAACATTTGTATGGTTTTTCAGTAGAATGGATTCCAATATGAATAATAAGATTTCGTTTTAGTGAAGCTGAATAGTTACACTGTGAACATTTGTATGGTTTTTCAGTAGAATGGATTCCCATATGACTAATAAGATTTCGTTTTAGTGAAGCTGAATAGTTACACTATAAACATTGTATGGTTTTTTAGTAGAATGGATTCCCATATGACTAATAAGATTTCGTTTTAGTGAAGCTGAATAGTTACACTGTGAACATTTGTATTGTTTTTTACTAGAATGGATATCCACATGTCTAATAAAACGGTGTATTACTGAAGTTGAATAAATACACTGTGAACATTTGTATGGTTTTTCAGTAGAATGGATTCCCATATGACTAATAAGATTTCGTTTTAGTGAAGCTGAATAGTTACACTGTGAACATTTGTATGGTTTTTCAGTAGAATGGATTCCCATATGACTAATAAGATTTTGTTTTAGTGAAGCTGAATAGTTACACTGTAAACATTTGTATGGTTTTTCACTAGAATGGGTACTCATATGTCTAATAAAACGTTGTTTTACTAAAGTTGAATAAATACACTGTGAACATTTGTATGGTTTTTCAGTAGAATGGATTCCCATATGACTAATAAGATTTCGTTTTAGTGAAGCTGAATAGTTACACTATGAACATTTGTATGGTTTTTCAGTAGAATGGATTCCCATATGACTAATAAGATTTAGTTTTAGTGAAGCTGAATAGTTACACTGTGAACATTTGTATGGTTTTTCAGTAGAATGGATTCCCATATGACTAATAAGATTTCGTTTTAGTGAAGCTGAATAGTTACACTGTGAACATTTGTATTGTTTTTTACTAGAATGGATACCCACATGCCTAATAAAACGGTGTTTTACTAAGTTCAATAAATACACTGAACATTTGTATGGTTTTTCAGTAGAATGAATTCTCATATGACTAATAAGATTTCGTTTTAGTGAAGCTGAATGGTTACACTATGAACATTTGTATGGTTTTTCAGTAGAATGGATTCTCATATGACTAATAAGATTTCGTTTTAGTGAAGCTGAATAGTCACACTGTGAACATTTGTATGGTTTTTCAGTAGAATGGATTCCCATATGACTAATAAGATTTCGTTTTAGTGAAGCTGAATAGTTACACTATGAACATTTGTATGGTTTTTCAGTAGAATGGTTTCTCATATGACTAATAAGATTTCGTTTTAGTGAAGCTGAATAGTTACACTGTGAACATTTGTATGGTTTTTCACTAGAATGGGTACTCAAATGACTAATAAAACGTTGTTTTACTGAAGTTGAATAAATACACTGTGAACATTTGTATGGTTTTTCAGTAGAATGGATTCCCATATGACTAATAAGATTTCGTTTTAGTGAAGCTGAATAGTTACACTGTGATCATTTGTATTGTTTTTAAATAGAATGGATTCCCATATGACTAATAAGATTTCGTTTTAGTGAAGCTGAATAGTTACACTGTGAACATTTGTATGGTTTTTCAGTAGAATGGATTCTCATATGTCTAATAAGATTGCGTTTTACTGAGGCTGAATAGTTACACTATGAATATTTGTATGGTTATTCAGTAGAATGGATTCTCATATGACTAATAAGATTTCGTTTTAGTGAAGCTGAATAGTTACACTGTGAACATTTGTATTGTTTTTTACTAGAATGGATACCCACATGTCTAATAAAACGGTGTTTTACTGAAGTTGAATAAATACACTGAACATTTGTATGGTTTTTCAGTAGAATGAATTCTCATATGACTAATAAGATTTCGTTTTAGTGAAGCTGAATGGTTACACTATGAACATTTGTATGGTTTTTCAGTAGAATGGATTCTCATATGACTAATAAGATTTCGTTTTAGTGAAGCTGAATAGTCACACTGTGAACATTTGTATGGTTTTTCAGTAGAATGGATTCCCATATGACTAATAAGATTTCGTTTTAGTGAAGCTGAATAGTTACACTATGAACATTTGTATGGTTTTTCAGTAGAATGGTTTCTCATATGACTAATAAGATTTCGTTTTAGTGAAGCTGAATAGTTACACTGTGAACATTTGTATGGTTTTTCACTAGAAAGGGTACTCATATGTCTAATAAAACGTTGTTTTACTGAAGTTGAATAAATACACTGTGAACATTTGTATGGTTTTTCAGTAGAATGGATTCCCATATGACTAATAAGATTTCGTTTTAGTGAAGCTGAATAGTTACACTGTGATCATTTGTATTGTTTTTAAATAGAATGGATTCCCATATGACTAATAAGATTTCGTTTTAGTGAAGCTGAATAGTTACACTGTGAACATTTGTATGGTTTTTCAGTAGAATGGATTCTGATATGTCTAATAAGATTGCGTTTTACTGAAGCTGAATAGTTACACTATGAATATTTGTATGGTTTTTCAGTAGAATGGATTCTCATATGACTAATAAGATTTCGTTTTAGTGAAGCTGAATAGTTACACTGTTAACATTTGTATTGTTTTTTACTAGAATGGATACCCACATGTCTAATGAAACGGTGTTTTACTGAAGTTGAATAAATACACTGTGAACATTTGTATGGTTATTCAGTAGAATGGATTCCCATATGACTAATAAGATTTCGTTTTAGTGAAGCTGAATAGTTACACTGTGAACATTTGTATGGTTTTTCAGTAGGATGGATTCCCATATGACTAATAAGATTTCGTTTTAGTGAAGCTGAATAGTTACACTATGAACATTTGTATGGTTTTTCAGTAGAATGGATTCTCATATGACTAATAAGATTTTGTTTTAGTGAAGCTGAATAGTTACACTGTGAACATTTGTATGGTTTTTCAGTAGAATGGATTCCCATATGACTAATAAGATTTCGTTTTAGTGAAGCTGAATAGTTACACTGTGAACATTTGTATTGTTTTTTACTAGAATGTATACACACATGTCTAATAAAACGGTGTTTTACTGAAGTTGAATAAATACACTGTGAACATTTGTATGGTTTTTTAGTAGAATGGATTCCCATATGACTAATAACATTTCGTTTTAGTGAAGCTGAATAGTTACACTGTGAACATTTCTATTGTTTTTTACTAGAATGGAAACCCACATGTCTAATAAAACGGTGTTTTACTGAAGTTGAATAATTACACTGTGAACATTTGTATGGTTTTTCAGTAGAATGGATTCCCATATGACTAACAAGATTTCGTTTTAGTGAAGCTGAATAGTTACACTGTGAACATTTGTATTGTTTTTTTACTAGAATGGATACCCACATGTCTAATAAAACGGTGTTTTACTGAAGTTGAATAAATACACTGTGAACATTTGTATGGTTTTTCAGTAGAATGTATTCCCATATGACTAATAAGATTTCGTTTTAGTGAAGCTGAATAGTTACACTATGAACATTTGTATGGTTTTTCAGTAGAATGGATTCTCATATGACTAATAAGATTTCGTTTTAGTGAAGCTGAATAGTTACACTGTGAACATTTGTATGGTTTTTCAGTAGAATGGATTCCCATATGACTAATAAGATTTCGTTTTAGTGAAGCTGAATAGTTACACTGTGAACATTTATATGGTTTTTCAGTAGAATGGATTCCCAAATGACTAATAAGATTTCGTTTTAGTCAAGCTGAATAGTTACAATGTGAACATTTGTATTGTTTTTTACTAGAATGGATACCCACATGTATAATAAAACGGTGTTTTACTGAAGTTGAATAAATACACTGAACATTTGTATGGTTTTTCAGTAGAATGAATTCTCATATGACTAATAAGATTTCGTTTTAGTGAAGCTGAATAGTTACACTGTGAACATTTGTATGGTTTTTCAGTAGAATGGATTCCCATATGACTAATAAGATTTCGTTTTAGTGAAGCTGAATAGTTACACTATGAACATTTGTATGGTTTTTCAGTAGAATGGATTCTCATATGACTAATAAGATTTCGTTTTAGTGAAGCTGAATAGTTACACTATGAACATTTGTATTGTTTTTTACTAGAATGGATACCCACATGTCTAATAAAACGGTGTTTTACTGAAGTTGAATAAATACACTGTGAACATTTGTATGGTTTTTCAGTAGAATGGATTCTGATATGTCTAATAAGATTTCGTTTTACTGAAGCTGAATAGTTACACAATGAACATTTGTATGGTTTTTCAGTAGAATGGATTCTCATATGAGTAATAAGATTTCGTTTTAGTGAAGCTGTATAGTTACACTGTGAACATTTGTATTGTTTTTTACTAGAATGGATACTCACATGTCTAATAAAACGGTGTTTTACTGAAGTTGAATAAATACACTGTGAACATTTGTATGGTTTTTCAGTAGAATGGATTCCCATATGAATAATAAGATTTCGTTTTAGTGAAGCTGAATAGTTACACTGTGAACATTTGTATGGTTTTTCACTAGAATGTGTACTCATATGTCTAATAAAACGTTGTTTTACTGAAGTTGAATAAATACACTGTGAACATTTGTATGGTTTTTCAGTAGAATGGATTCCCATATAAATAATAAGATTTCGTTTTAGTGAAGCTGAATAGTTACACTATGAACATTTGTATGGTTTTTCAGTAGAATGGATTCTCATATGACTAATAAGATTTCGTTTTAGTGAAGCTGAATAGTTACACTGTGAATATTTGTATGGTTTTTCACTAGAATGGGTACTCATATGTCTAATAAAACGTTGTTTTACTGAAGTTGAATAAATACACTGTGAACATTTGTATGGTTTTTCAGTAGAATGGATTCCCATATGACTAATAAGATTTCGTTTTAGTGTAGCTGAATAGTTACACTGTGAACATTTGTATGGTTTTTCACTAGAATGGGTACTCATATGTCTAATAAAACGTTGTTTTACTGAAGTTGAATAAATACACTGTGAACATTTGTATGGTTTTTCAGTAGAATGGATTCTGATATGTCTAATAAGATTTCGTTTTACTGAAGCTGAATAGTTACACAATGAACATTTGTATGGTTTTTCAGTAGAATGGATTCTCATATGAGTAATAAGATTTCGTTTTAGTGAAGCTGAATAGTTACACTGTGAACATTTGTATGGTTTTTCACTAGAATGGGTACTCATATGTCTAATAAAACGTTGTTTTACTGAAGTTGAATAAATACACTATGAACATTTGTATGGTTTTTCAGTAGAATGGATTCCCATATGACTAATAAGATTTCGTTTTAGTGAAGCTGAATAGTTACACTGTGAACATTTGTATGGTTTTTCAGTAGAATGGATTCCCATATGACTAATAAGATTTTGTTTTAGTGAAGCTGAATAGTTACACTGTAAACATTTGTATGGTTTTTCACTAGAATGGGTACTCATATGTCTAATAAAACGTTGTTTTACTAAAGTTGAATAAATACACTGTGAACATTTATATGGTTTTTCAGTAGAATGGATTCCCATATGACTAATAAGATTTCGTTTTAGTGAAGCTGAATAGTTACACTATGAACATTTGTATGGTTTTTCAGTAGAATGGATTCCCATATGACTAATAAGATTTAGTTTTAGTGAAGCTGAATAGTTACACTGTGAACATTTGTATGGTTTTTCAGTAGAATGGATTCCCTTATGACTAATAAGATTTCGTTTTAGTGAAGCTGAATAGTTACACTGTGAACATTTGTATGGCTTTTCAGTAGAATGGATTCCCATATGACTAATAAGATTTCGTTTTAGTGAAGCTGAATAGTTACACTATGAACATTTTTATGGTTTTTCAGTAGAATGGATTCCCATAACACTAATAAGATTTCGTTTTAGTGAAGCTGAATAGTTACACTGTGAACATTTGTATTGTTTTTTACCAGATTGGATACCCACATGTCTAATAAAACGGTGTTTTACTGAAGTTGAATAAATACACTGTGAACATTTGTATGGTTTTTCAGTAGAATGGATTCCCATACGACTAATAAGATTTCGTTTTAGTGAAGCTGAATAGTTACACTATGAACATTTGTATGGTTTTTCAGTAGAATGGATTCTCATATGACTAATAAGATTTCGTTATAGAGAAGCTGAATAGTTACACTGTGAACATTTGTATTGTTTTTTACTAGAATGGATACCCACATGTCTAATAAAACGGTGTGTTACTGAAGTTGAATAAATACACTGTGAACATTTGTATGGTTTTTCAGTAGAATGGATTCCCATATGACTAATAAGATTTCGTTTTAGTGAAGCTGAATTGTTACACTGTGAACATTTGTATGTCTAATAAAACGGTATTTTACTGAAGTTGCATAAATACACTGTGAACATTTGTATGGTTTTTCAGTAGAATGGATTCCCATATGACTAATAAGATTTCGTTTTAGTGAAGCTGAATAGTTACACTGTGAACATTTGTAATGTTTTTTACTAGAATGGATACCCACATGTCTAATAAAACGGTGTTTTACTGAAGTTGAATAAATACACTGTGAACATTTGTATGGTTTTTCAGTAGAATGGATTCTGATATGTCTAATAAGATTGCGTTATACTGAAGCTGAATAGTTACACTATGAACATTTGTATGGTTTTTCAGTAGAATGGACTCTCATATGACTAATAAGATTTCGTTTTAGTGAAGCTGAATAGTTACACTATGAACATTTGTATGGTTTTTCAGTAGAATGGATTCTCATATGACTAATAAGATTTCGTTTTAGTGAAGCTGAATAGTTACACTGTGAACATTTGTATGGTTTTTCAGTAGAATGGATTCCCATATGACTAATAAGATTTCGTTTTAGTGAAGCTGAATAGTTACACTGTGAACATTTGTAATGTTTTTTACTAGAATGGATACCCACATGTCTAATAAAACGGTGTTTTACTGAAGTTGAATAAATACACTGTGAACATTTGTATGGTTTTTCAGTAGAATGGATTCTGATATGTCTAATAAGATTGCGTTTTACTGAAGCTGAATAGTTACACTATGAACATTTGTATGGTTTTTCAGTAGAATGGATTCTCATATGACTAATAAGATTTCGTTTTAGTGAAGCTGAATAGTTACACTATGAACATTTGTATGGTTTTTCAGTAGAATGGATTCTCATATGACTAATAAGATTTCGTTTTATTCAAGCTGAATAGTTACACTGTGAACATTTGTATGGTTTTTCAGTAGAATGGATTCCCATATGACTAATAAGATTTCGTTTTAGTGAAGCTGAATAGTTACACTGTGAACATTTGTATGGTTTTTCAGTAGAATGGATTCCCATATGACTAATAAGATTTTGTTTTAGTGAAGCTGAATAGTTACACTATGAACATTTGTATGGTTTTTTAGTAGAATGGATTCCCATATGACTAATAAGATTTCGTTTTAGTGAAGCTGAATAGTTACACTGTGAACATTTGTATTGTTTTTTACTAGAATGGATACCCACATGTCTAATAAAACGGTGTTTTACTGAAGTTGAATAAATACACTGTGAACATTTGTATGGTTTTTCAGTAGAATGGATTCCCATATGACTAATAAGATTTCGTTTTAGTGAAGCTGAATAGTTACACTGTGAACATTTGTATTGTTTTTTACTAGAATGGATACCCACATGTCTAATAAAACGGTGTTTTACTGAAGTTGAATAAATACACTGTGAACATTTGTATGGTTTTTCAGTAGAATGGATTCCCATATGACTAATAAGATTTCGTTTTAGTGAAGCTGAATAGTTACACTGTGAACATTTGTATGGTTTTTCAGTAGAATAAATTCCCAAATGACTAATAAGATTTCGTTTTAGTGAAGCTGAGTAGTTACACTGTGAACTTTTGTATGGTTTTTCAGTAGAATGGATTCCCATATGACTAATAAGATTTCGTTTTAGTGAAGCTGAATAGTTACACTATGAACATTTGTATGGTTTTTCAGTAGAATGGATTCTCATATGACTAATAAGATTTCGTTTTAGTGAAGCTGAATAGTTACACTGTGAACATTTGTATTGTTTTTTACTAGAATGGATACCCACATGTCTAATAAAACGGTGTTTTACTGAAGTTGAATAAATACACTGTGAACATTTGTATGGTTTTTCAGTAGAATGGATTCCCATATGACTAATAAGATTTCGTTTTAGTGAAGCTGAATAGTTACACTGTGAACATTTGTATGGTTTTTCAGTAGAATGGATTCCCATATGACTAAAAAGTTTTTGTTTTAGTGAAGCTGAATAGTTACACTGTGAACATTTGTATGGTTTTTCACTAGAATGGGTACTCATATGTCTAATAAAACGTTGTTTTACTGAAGTTGAATAAATACACTGTGAACATTTGTATGGTTTTTCAGTAGAATGGATTCCCATATGACTAATAAGATTTCGTTTTAGTGAAGCTGAATAGTTACACTGTGAACATTTGTATGGTTTTTCAGTAGAAAAAATTCCCAAATGACTAATAAGATTTCGTTTTAGTGAAGCTGAATAGTTACACTGTGAACATTTGTATGGTTTTTCAGTAGAATGGATTCCCATATGACTAATAAGATTTCGTTTTAGTGAAGCTGAATAGTTACACTGTGAACATTTGTATTGTTTTTTACCAGAATGGATACCCACATGTCTAATAAAACGGTATTTTACTGAAGTTGAATAAATACACTGTGACCATTTGTATGGTTTTTCAGTACAATGGATTCCTATATGACTAATAAGATTTCGTTTTAGTGAAGCTGAATAGTTACACTGTGAACATTTGTAATGTTTTTTACTAGAATGGATACCCACATGTCTAATAAAACGGTGTTTTACTGAAGATGAATAAATACACTGTGAACATTTGTATGGTTTTTCAGTAGAATGGATTCCCATATGACTAATAAGATTTCGTTTTAGTGAAGCTGAATAGTTACACTATGAACATTTGTATGGTTTTCCAGTAGAATGGATTCTCATATGACTAATAAGATTTCGTTTTAGTGAAGCTGAATAGTTACACTGTGAACATTTGTATGGTTTTTCAGTAGAATGGATTCCAATATGAATAATAAGATTTCGTTTTAGTGAAGCTGAATAGTTACACTGTGAACATTTGTATGGTTTTTCAGTAGAATGGATTCCCATATGACTAATAAGATTTCGTTTTAGTGAAGCTGAATAGTTACACTATAAACATTGTATGGTTTTTTAGTAGAATGGATTCCCATATGACTAATAAGATTTCGTTTTAGTGAAGCTGAATAGTTACACTGTGAACATTTGTATTGTTTTTTACTAGAATGGATATCCACATGTCTAATAAAACGGTGTATTACTGAAGTTGAATAAATACACTGTGAACATTTGTATGGTTTTTCAGTAGAATGGATTCCCATATGACTAATAAGATTTCGTTTTAGTGAAGCTGAATAGTTACACTGTGAACATTTGTATGGTTTTTCAGTAGAATGGATTCCCATATGACTAATAAGATTTTGTTTTAGTGAAGCTGAATAGTTACACTGTAAACATTTGTATGGTTTTTCACTAGAATGGGTACTCATATGTCTAATAAAACGTTGTTTTACTAAAGTTGAATAAATACACTGTGAACATTTGTATGGTTTTTCAGTAGAATGGATTCCCATATGACTAATAAGATTTCGTTTTAGTGAAGCTGAATAGTTACACTATGAACATTTGTATGGTTTTTCAGTAGAATGGATTCCCATATGACTAATAAGATTTAGTTTTAGTGAAGCTGAATAGTTACACTGTGAACATTTGTATGGTTTTTCAGTAGAATGGATTCCCATATGACTAATAAGATTTCGTTTTAGTGAAGCTGAATAGTTACACTGTGAACATTTGTATTGTTTTTTACTAGAATGGATACCCACATGCCTAATAAAACGGTGTTTTACTAAGTTCAATAAATACACTGAACATTTGTATGGTTTTTCAGTAGAATGAATTCTCATATGACTAATAAGATTTCGTTTTAGTGAAGCTGAATGGTTACACTATGAACATTTGTATGGTTTTTCAGTAGAATGGATTCTCATATGACTAATAAGATTTCGTTTTAGTGAAGCTGAATAGTCACACTGTGAACATTTGTATGGTTTTTCAGTAGAATGGATTCCCATATGACTAATAAGATTTCGTTTTAGTGAAGCTGAATAGTTACACTATGAACATTTGTATGGTTTTTCAGTAGAATGGTTTCTCATATGACTAATAAGATTTCGTTTTAGTGAAGCTGAATAGTTACACTGTGAACATTTGTATGGTTTTTCACTAGAATGGGTACTCAAATGACTAATAAAACGTTGTTTTACTGAAGTTGAATAAATACACTGTGAACATTTGTATGGTTTTTCAGTAGAATGGATTCCCATATGACTAATAAGATTTCGTTTTAGTGAAGCTGAATAGTTACACTGTGATCATTTGTATTGTTTTTAAATAGAATGGATTCCCATATGACTAATAAGATTTCGTTTTAGTGAAGCTGAATAGTTACACTGTGAACATTTGTATGGTTTTTCAGTAGAATGGATTCTCATATGTCTAATAAGATTGCGTTTTACTGAGGCTGAATAGTTACACTATGAATATTTGTATGGTTATTCAGTAGAATGGATTCTCATATGACTAATAAGATTTCGTTTTAGTGAAGCTGAATAGTTACACTGTGAACATTTGTATTGTTTTTTACTAGAATGGATACCCACATGTCTAATAAAACGGTGTTTTACTGAAGTTGAATAAATACACTGAACATTTGTATGGTTTTTCAGTAGAATGAATTCTCATATGACTAATAAGATTTCGTTTTAGTGAAGCTGAATGGTTACACTATGAACATTTGTATGGTTTTTCAGTAGAATGGATTCTCATATGACTAATAAGATTTCGTTTTAGTGAAGCTGAATAGTCACACTGTGAACATTTGTATGGTTTTTCAGTAGAATGGATTCCCATATGACTAATAAGATTTCGTTTTAGTGAAGCTGAATAGTTACACTATGAACATTTGTATGGTTTTTCAGTAGAATGGTTTCTCATATGACTAATAAGATTTCGTTTTAGTGAAGCTGAATAGTTACACTGTGAACATTTGTATGGTTTTTCACTAGAAAGGGTACTCATATGTCTAATAAAACGTTGTTTTACTGAAGTTGAATAAATACACTGTGAACATTTGTATGGTTTTTCAGTAGAATGGATTCCCATATGACTAATAAGATTTCGTTTTAGTGAAGCTGAATAGTTACACTGTGATCATTTGTATTGTTTTTAAATAGAATGGATTCCCATATGACTAATAAGATTTCGTTTTAGTGAAGCTGAATAGTTACACTGTGAACATTTGTATGGTTTTTCAGTAGAATGGATTCTGATATGTCTAATAAGATTGCGTTTTACTGAAGCTGAATAGTTAGACTATGAATATTTGTATGGTTTTTCAGTAGAATGGATTCTCATATGACTAATAAGATTTCGTTTTAGTGAAGCTGAATAGTTACACTGTGAACATTTGTATTGTTTTTTACTAGAATGGATACCCACATGTCTAATGAAACGGTGTTTTACTGAAGTTGAATAAATACACTGTGAACATTTGTATGGTTATTCAGTAGAATGGATTCCCATATGACTAATAAGATTTCGTTTTAGTGAAGCTGAATAGTTACACTGTGAACATTTGTATGGTTTTTCAGTAGGATGGATTCCCATATGACTAATAAGATTTCGTTTTAGTGAAGCTGAATAGTTACACTATGAACATTTGTATGGTTTTTCAGTAGAATGGATTCTCATATGACTAATAAGATTTTGTTTTAGTGAAGCTGAATAGTTACACTGTGAACATTTGTATGGTTTTTCAGTAGAATGGATTCCCATATGACTAATAAGATTTCGTTTTAGTGAAGCTGAATAGTTACACTGTGAACATTTGTATTGTTTTTTACTAGAATGTATACACACATGTCTAATAAAACGGTGTTTTACTGAAGTTGAATAAATACACTGTGAACATTTGTATGGTTTTTTAGTAGAATGGATTCCCATATGACTAATAACATTTCGTTTTAGTGAAGCTGAATAGTTACACTGTGAACATTTCTATTGTTTTTTACTAGAATGGAAACCCACATGTCTAATAAAACGGTGTTTTACTGAAGTTGAATAATTACACTGTGAACATTTGTATGGTTTTTCAGTAGAATGGATTCCCATATGACTAACAAGATTTCGTTTTAGTGAAGCTGAATAGTTACACTGTGAACATTTGTATTGTTTTTTTACTAGAATGGATACCCACATGTCTAATAAAACGGTGTTTTACTGAAGTTGAATAAATACACTGTGAACATTTGTATGGTTTTTCAGTAGAATGTATTCCCATATGACTAATAAGATTTCGTTTTAGTAAAGCTGAATAGTTACACTATGAACATTTGTATGGTTTTTCAGTAGAATGGATTCTCATATGACTAATAAGATTTCGTTTTAGTGAAGCTGAATAGTTACACTGTGAACATTTGTATGGTTTTTCAGTAGAATGGATTCCCATATGACTAATAAGATTTCGTTTTAGTGAAGCTGAATAGTTACACTGTGAACATTTATATGGTTTTTCAGTAGAATGGATTCCCAAATGACTAATAAGATTTCGTTTTAGTCAAGCTGAATAGTTACAATGTGAACATTTGTATTGTTTTTTACTAGAATGGATACCCACATGTATAATAAAACGGTGTTTTATTGAAGTTGAATAAATACACTGAACATTTGTATGGTTTTTCAGTAGAATGAATTCTCATATGACTAATAAGATTTCGTTTTAGTGAAGCTGAATAGTTACACTGTGAACATTTGTATGGTTTTTCAGTAGAATGGATTCCCATATGACTAATAAGATTTCGTTTTAGTGAAGCTGAATAGTTACACTATGAACATTTGTATGGTTTTTCAGTAGAATGGATTCTCATATGACTAATAAGATTTCGTTTTAGTGAAGCTGAATAGTTACACTATGAACATTTGTATTGTTTTTTACTAGAATGGATACCCACATGTCTAATAAAACGGTGTTTTACTGAAGTTGAATAAATACACTGTGAACATTTGTATGGTTTTTCAGTAGAATGGATTCTGATATGTCTAATAAGATTTCGTTTTACTGAAGCTGAATAGTTACACAATGAACATTTGTATGGTTTTTCAGTAGAATGGATTCTCATATGAGTAATAAGATTTCGTTTTAGTGAAGCTGTATAGTTACACTGTGAACATTTGTATTGTTTTTTACTAGAATGGATACTCACATGTCTAATAAAACGGTGTTTTACTGAAGTTGAATAAATACACTGTGAACATTTGTATGGTTTTTCAGTAGAATGGATTCCCATATGAATAATAAGATTTCGTTTTAGTGAAGCTGAATAGTTACACTGTGAACATTTGTATGGTTTTTCACTAGAATGTGTACTCATATGTCTAATAAAACGTTGTTTTACTGAAGTTGAATAAATACACTGTGAACATTTGTATGGTTTTTCAGTAGAATGGATTCCCATATAAATAATAAGATTTCGTTTTAGTGAAGCTGAATAGTTACACTATGAACATTTGTATGGTTTTTCAGTAGAATGGATTCTCATATGACTAATAAGATTTCGTTTTAGTGAAGCTGAATAGTTACACTGTGAATATTTGTATGGTTTTTCACTAGAATGGGTACTCATATGTCTAATAAAACGTTGTTTTACTGAAGTTGAATAAATACACTGTGAACATTTGTATGGTTTTTCAGTAGAATGGATTCCCATATGACTAATAAGATTTCGTTTTAGTGTAGCTGAATAGTTACACTGTGAACATTTGTATGGTTTTTCACTAGAATGGGTACTCATATGTCTAATAAAACGTTGTTTTACTGAAGTTGAATAAATACACTGTGAACATTTGTATGGTTTTTCAGTAGAATGGATTCTGATATGTCTAATAAGATTTCGTTTTACTGAAGCTGAATAGTTACACAATGAACATTTGTATGGTTTTTCAGTAGAATGGATTCTCATATGAGTAATAAGATTTCGTTTTAGTGAAGCTGAATAGTTACACTGTGAACATTTGTATGGTTTTTCACTAGAATGGGTACTCATATGTCTAATAAAACGTTGTTTTACTGAAGTTGAATAAATACACTATGAACATTTGTATGGTTTTTCAGTAGAATGGATTCCCATATGACTAATAAGATTTCGTTTTAGTGAAGCTGAATAGTTACACTGTGAACATTTGTATGGTTTTTCAGTAGAATGGATTCCCATATGACTAATAAGATTTTGTTTTAGTGAAGCTGAATAGTTACACTGTAAACATTTGTATGGTTTTTCACTAGAATGGGTACTCATATGTCTAATAAAACGTTGTTTTACTAAAGTTGAATAAATACACTGTGAACATTTATATGGTTTTTCAGTAGAATGGATTCCCATATGACTAATAAGATTTCGTTTTAGTGAAGCTGAATAGTTACACTATGAACATTTGTATGGTTTTTCAGTAGAATGGATTCCCATATGACTAATAAGATTTAGTTTTAGTGAAGCTGAATAGTTACACTGTGAACATTTGTATGGTTTTTCAGTAGAATGGATTCCCATATGACTAATAAGATTTCGTTTTAATGAAGCTGAATAGTTACACTGTGAACATTTGTATTGTTTTTTACTAGAATGGATACCCACATGCCTAATAAAACGGTGTTTTACTAAGTTGAATAAATACACTGAACATTTGTATGGTTTTTCAGTAGAATGAATTCTCATATGACTAATAAGATTTCGTTTTAGTGAAGCTGAATGGTTACACTATGAACATTTGTATGGTTTTTCAGTAGAATGGATTCTCATATGACTAATAAGATTTCGTTTTATTGAAGCTGAATAGTTACACTATGAACATTTGTATGGTTTTTCAGTAGAATGGTTTCTCATATGACTAATAAGATTTCGTTTTAGTGAAGCTGAATAGTTACACTGTGAACATTTGTATGGTTTTTCACTAGAATGGGTACTCATATGTCTAATAAAACGTTGTTTTACTGAAGTTGAATAAATACACTGTGAACATTTGTATGGTTTTTCAGTAGAATGGATTCCCATATGACTAATAAGATTTCGTTTTAGTGAAGCTGAATAGTTACACTGTGATCATTTGTATTGTTTTTAAATAGAATGGATTCCCATATGACTAATAAGATTTCGTTTTAGTGAAGCTGAATAGTTACACTGTGAACATTTGTATGGTTTTTCAGTAGAATGGATTCTCATATGACTAATAAGATTTCGTTTTAGTGAAGCTGAATAGTTACACTGTGAACATTTGTATGGTTTTTCAGTAGAATGGATTCTGATATGTCTAATAAGATTGCGTTTTACTGAAGCTGAATAGTTACACTATGAATATTTGTATGGTTTTTCAGTAGAATGGATTCTCATATGACTAATAAGATTTCGTTTTAGTGAAGCTGAATAGTTACACTGTGAACATTTGTATTGTTTTTTACTAGAATGGATACCCACATGTCTAATAAAACGGTGTTTTACTGAAGTTGAATAAATACACTGTGAACATTTGTATGGTTATTCAGTAGAATGGATTCCCATATGACTAATAAGATTTCGTTTTAGTGAAGCTGAATAGTTACACTGTGAACATTTGTATGGTTTTTCAGTAGAATGGATTCTGATATGTCTAATAAGATTGCGTTTTACTGAAGCTGAATAGTTACACTATGAATATTTGTATGGTTTTTCAGTAGAATGGATTCTCATATGACTAATAAGATTTCGTTTTAGTGAAGCTGAATAGTTACACTGTGAACATTTGTATTGTTTTTTACTAGAATGGATACCCACATGTCTAATAAAACGGTGTTTTACTGAAGTTGAATAAATACACTGTGAACATTTGTATGGTTATTCAGTAGAATGGATTCCCATATGACTAATAAGATTTTGTTTTAGTGAAGCTGAATAGTTACACTGTGAACATTTGTATGGTTTTTCAGTAGAATGGATTCCCATATGACTAATAAGATTTCGTTTTAGTGAAGCTGAATAGTTACACTGTGAACATTTGTATTGTTTTTTACTAGAATGTATACACACATGTCTAATAAAACGGTGTTTTACTGAAGTTGAATAAATACACTGTGAACATTTGTATGGTTTTTTAGTAGAATGGATTCCCATATGACTAATAACATTTCGTTTTAGTGAAGCTGAATAGTTACACTGTGAACATTTCTATTGTTTTTTACTAGAATGGATACCCACATGTCTAATAAAACGGTGTTTTACTGAAGTTGAATAATTACACTGTGAACATTTGTATGGTTTTTCAGTAGAATGGATTCCCATATGACTAATAAGATTTCGTTTTAGTGAAGCTGAATAGTTACACTGTGAACATTTATATGGTTTTTCAGTAGAATGGATTCCCAAATGACTAATAAGATTTCGTTTTAGTCAAGCTGAATAGTTACAATGTGAACATTTGTATTGTTTTTTACTAGAATGGATACCCACATGTCTAATAAAACGGTGTTTTACTGAAGTTGAATAAATACATTGAACATTTGTATGGTTTTTCAGTAGAATGAATTCTCATATGATTAATAAGATTTCGTTTTAGTGAAGCTGAATAGTTACACTGTGAACATTTGTATGGTTTTTCAGTAGAATGGATTCCCATATGACTAATAAGATTTCGTTTTAGTGAAGCTGAATAGTTACACTATGAACATTTGTATGGTTTTTCAGTAGAATGGATTCTCATATGACTAATAAGATTTCGTTTTAGTGAAGCTGAATAGTTACACTATGAACATTTGTATTGTTTTTTACTAGAATGGATACCCACATGTCTAATAAAACGGTGTTTTACTGAAGTTGAATAAATACACTGTGAACATTTGTATGGTTTTTCAGTAGAATGGATTCTGATATGTCTAATAAGATTTCGTTTTACTGAAGCTGAATAGTTACACAATGAACATTTGTATGGTTTTTCAGTAGAATGGATTCTCATATGAGTAATAAGATTTCGTTTTAGTGAAGCTGAATAGTTACACTGTGAACATTTGTATTGTTTTTTACTAGAATGGATACTCACATGTCTAATAAAACGGTGTTTTACTGAAGTTGAATAAATACACTGTGAACATTTGTATGGTTTTTCAGTAGAATGGATTCCCATATGACTAATAAGATTTCGTTTTAGTGAAGCTGAATAGTTACACTGTGAACATTTGTATGGTTTTTCACTAGAATGTGTACTCATATGTCTAATAAAACGTTGTTTTACTGAAGTTGAATAAATACACTGTGAACATTTGTATGGTTTTTCAGTAGAATGGATTCCCATATAAATAATAAGATTTCGTTTTAGTGAAGCTGAATAGTTACACTATGAACATTTGTATGGTTTTTCAGTAGAATGGATTCTCATATGACTAATAAGATTTCGTTTTAGTGAAGCTGAATAGTTACACTGTGAATATTTGTATGGTTTTTCACTAGAATGGGTACTCATATGTCTAATAAAACGTTGTTTTACTGAAGTTGAATAAATACACTGTGAACATTTGTATGGTTTTTCAGTAGAATGGATTCCCATATGACTAATAAGATTTCGTTTTAGTGTAGCTGAATAGTTACACTGTGAACATTTGTATGGTTTTTCACTAGAATGGGTACTCATATGTCTAATAAAACGTTGTTTTACTGAAGTTGAATAAATACACTGTGAACATTTGTATGGTTTTTCAGTAGAATGGATTCTGATATGTCTAATAAGATTTCGTTTTACTGAAGCTGAATAGTTACACAATGAACATTTGTATGGTTTTTCAGTAGAATGGATTCTCATATGAGTAATAAGATTTCGTTTTAGTGAAGCTGAATAGTTACACTGTGAACATTTGTATGGTTTTTCACTAGAATGGGTACTCATATGTCTAATAAAACGTTGTTTTACTGAAGTTGAATAAATACACTGTGAACATTTGTATGGTTTTTCAGTAGAATGGATTCTGATATGTCTAATAAGATTTCGTTTTACTGAAGCTGAATAGTTACACAATGAACATTTGTATGGTTTTTCAGTAGAATGGATTCTCATATGAGTAATAAGATTTCGTTTTAGTGAAGCTGAATAGTTACACTGTGAACATTTGTATTGTTTTTTACTAGAATGGATACTCACATGTCTAATAAAACGGTGTTTTACTGAAGTTGAATAAATACACTGTGAACATTTGTACGGTTTTTCAGTAGAATGGATACTGATATGTCTAATAAGATTGCATTTTACTGAAGCTGAATAGTTACACTGTGAACATTTGTATGGTTTTTCAGTAGAATGGATTTTGATATGTCTAATAAGATTGCGTTTTACTGAAGCTGAATAGTTACACTGTGAACATTTGTATATTTTTTCACTAGAATGGGTACTCATATGTCTACTAAGATTTTCGTTTACTGAAGCTGAAAAATTATACTGTGGACATTTGTATATTTTTTCACCAGAATGGGTACACATATGTCTAATAAGATTACGTTTTGTTGTTAATGAAAAATTACACTGTGAACATTTGTAAGGTTTTTCACCAGAATGGGTAAGCATATGTCTAATAAGATTATGTTTTGTTATATATGAAAAATTACACTGTGAACATTTGTAAGGTTTTTCACCAGAATGGGTACACATATGTCTAATAAGATTACGTTTTGTTGTTAATGAAAAATTACACTGTGAACATTTGTAAGGTTTTTCACCAGAATGGGTATACATATGTCTAACAAGATATTTTTTTATCGAAGCTGAATAATTACACTGTGAACATTTGTATGGTGTTTTAACAGAACGAGTAGAAATATGTTCTTTGAGTTTTCCTGATTGATTAACTAAATAACCATCTTGTAAAAGTTTGTATGGCTTTCTCACAGAGTGGGATTTAAAGTATTTTTTTGAAGTATTTAAGTATGATGTTGAACTCTTATACACTCTTTTATGAATGTGTTTCTTCAAATGTATTATTAGTTCATATATCTTTGATCCCACATAACGACATTGTTTGCATTTGAATAGCTTATTAATGTCTTTCTTAATAGTCGCCATGAATGCAGACATTACAGATGCGTGATTACATATTGTGTCTCCATCCTGCTTACTGTTGTAATACATTACAGGCATATCACAGCTTGGATACATTCTATGATCTTCTTATTTCAATTTTAGGTAAATTTTGTCAGAGGTTATCTGAAAATTCAAAAATATTTAATCTTATTATAAAATTTTTCTATCTATTTAAAAAACTTTATTATTAATTTTTATTTTTGTAAATAATTCATTATTAAAGAAGTACATAGAAAATATTGAGAATGAATTGCCATATCTTTAGATACCATATTGCCAAAACTGTATTCTCCTATGCCTACTTATATGCCAGAATCGTTTGAAACAAATTTCTTTCCAACAATCGTATTTAAAAATTGACTCTAGTCTAATCCAACTTATGGTTATCTGGTCATGGATTTGTCATGATGGTCCACCATTATGTCAGTTCTGTGGAGATACCATCACAAATGGTCATATACTGGTTGATTGTGGTGGTTTAAAGCACGTTCACAACTTTTATATTTTACAAGGGGGTATAAAGGTCGTGCTGAGGGGAAGATGTCATAGCCATTGAACGTGCCATCGCTTTCCTACAATACCTAAACATATTATTTAAAATTTATTTTTTTCAATTCTTATATGTGTTAATTTTTGTTTATACTTATTAGTTGTAATATATTTCTCTGTGTATTGCGTAGATATTTATTTATATTATATTTATTGTTAAATATTTTTTTAATGTTTTAGTTATTCATTGTTCTTTATTTATGTTATTTTTTAATATAGACTGCCTCTTGTTATCATATTATTATTCATTTATTCTTATATTGTTATTTGTTGGTATGTTTTTATTAATTGTTATGTTATTTTTTGCTATATAAATATTATGTTTTGGTACTATTTATTTATTCTTTATTGTTGTTACATATTTATATTTGTAATAGTATACTTATTTATTTATTTTATCTTGTATACTAACTTTGATTGGCGATGACTACCAAAATTATTTTTTCGCTAGGAAAACAAAAATATTTCTTTTGACATATTACCCTTAGGCCCTGCGCACACGGAGCAACTGTTTCGAGACCTTATTTGCAAACTGGTTTTACTTGCGACCAGTTTGAAACCAAAATGAAACTATTGTCCGCACACGAACGTGAAGTCAGTTGATTTCGTGCAGTGGAGCGTTTGCGATGTCAAGTTCTGACGAGGAACATGTTTTAGATTATTTGCAATATCGGAGACTTCGCAGGTATCAAAGGAAGCATTGGATCCATCCTTACATAAAGGAAAATAAAAACTCAAGGTTGTTCATAGCAGCAGAAGAACTGTCGCAGAGCGATAGCAAGTTTATGGCTTTCTATAGAATGTCCAAAGATTCTTACTTAGAATTATCAAGGCTAGTTGGCCCTCATGTTGAGAAGATGGACACAAATATGAGGGAATGTGTACCTGCAGGAGAACGAATATTGATTACTCTGAGGTAAGCTTGAATATAATATATTTATTAAGTTAATTTAATAATATATTTATTATACTTCTTATAACATAACTTAAAAATATTTGAAAAGAAAATTAATTTTGTATACAATACATTTATAAAATAATAAAAACTATGCAAATTGATATAAAAAATATTATTAAGGATCATTTTCCGAGAAGGCATCGTAAAAATCAGTTGCCGTCGAAGTGCTTGACGTTGAATGAGAGTTTGGCGAAAACAAAGGCTGCAGTGTTCCCACCTGATTCTGATGTCGGTATTGGAGGCTGGATATTTCGTCAATGAGGCTTAAAACCCGTCGTTTAAACAATTTAATATGTGAATCGCTCAAATCTTCCAACTCGGGCATTAAACTTAGGAGGAACATTTTGAGGCCTTCTTGTCTGACAATTTTTTGGTAGCTTGCCTCTGCTTCGTTCGACAGAAGCTTAGCTTTTTTAGCCCTGAAATATTCTGCTACACATTGATCTGCTTCAGCCTCTGATTGTTTCTTTTGTGACCTCTTTTTGTTAGCTGGAGTGCTCACTTCACACTCTCTTGGAGAAGTTTGTTCAGAACTGAAAGTCGGTTGGAACGGTGAAGGTGGTGCTGAATAATTGGAGTATGATGGTTGTGAGGACTGTGTAGGACGTGCCAAATCAGTCTGGGAGGCTCGATTACCACATGATTCTGTCTCACCAGTCACATTATCTCCAGCTGAGTGGAGAGGCACTGGTGGCAAATTTCCAGATGAAGGAGGAGCCGATGTTTTTATGTACGCATTTAAAATTGCATCGCATCTGCCAAATAGTACGCCTTTTTCGTTGCTCCACTTCCACTTGGTGGGGGTTTCATTTTTCGCATAAAAACTGTGCGAAGATTACGCCATTTCTCTTTACATTCAGCAGCTGAAATCAAATATTGCAAAATTAACAATATTAACATTAAAAATAGAACTATGTTGTATTTTAATTAATTATTTCTGTTTACATAATTAATATATTACTTAGTTCAATTACCGAGCTATTATTTTACTTGATTTTCTTTGTTTACTTTTCACAGGTATTTGGCTACAGGTGAAACATTCGTGTCATTGTCAATGTATTTTGCAAGAGGTGAGAGCACAGTAAGGAAAATTATTAAAGAAACTACAAAAATCATCTGGGAGGCACTGAAGGATATTTATATGCCTGTACCTACAGAAGAGCTCTTAAAATATATTGCAGATCGTTTTGAGGCAATATGGAACCTTCCCTTGGATGGGAAGCACATACGAATTGAAAAGTTTCCACACACGGGTTCAGAAAACTATAATTACAAGCACTTCCATTCTACGGTCCTCATTGCCTGTTGCAATGCGGATGGCAAGTTCACCACGATTGAACCAGGTTTTGCTGGACGTAATAGCGATAAAGGTATTTTCAAAATCTGTGCGTTGAACTGGTGGATTACCCACAGGGGCTTTGTCATCCCTTCATCTTCTCCCTTGCAATACGATGATAGCAGGACTCCGTTTTCATACTACTTGGTAGGAGATGAAGCGTTTCCATTGACACGCCATCTATTAAGGCCCTATTTGAGCAGGGGGGTCGATAATGTGAAGAGGATATTTAATTACAGATTGAGCCGAGGGAGAAAAACAATTGAATGTGTGTTCGGAATGGCAGCAGAAAAGTTTGCGGTGTTAAATGGTCCCATACGATGTCGTGATCCAGCAACTGTGAATAACATAATAAAAGCTGCATGCATTCTTCACAACTTTGTACGGGAACGAGAGGGGATTGAGTATATGCCGCATGGCACAGAAGACTTGAGGGGGGCTAACAGAAGTACCAGGAAATATAATAATACGAAACCTGTCAATACACGAAAATTCTTCAGCGACTTGTTTAAGGAATTTTTTGGCAAACTATTTTGTTTCTCCGCGTGCATCCCTACCCTGGCAGTGGAAATTCGCAGTAAACACATAAAATAATATGTTGTAGATAATATGGGAGAATAACATTCTCCAAGCGAATAATTTTTGTAATAATATATTTAATTCCTCAATCCCCGGATAATACTTATAATCAAAGTGTATGTTAGAGTTATGTCAAGAAATTATTGTAATAACGAATTATTATTTTCAGAATTTAATCTAATTATTTGTTATAATTAATTTATTAAATTATTTAAAAATAAATTATTCATACAAATTTCAACTTTTCTTACCTGACAAATTCACTTGGGTGGCCACATCTTGCCATGCTTTCTCCAATTCCTCTTTTTTTGAGTAACCAGGAAGTTTATAATTGTATAAAATTTCATGTTTCTCCACCTCCCCGACAAATTTTAAATTCAATTCTTGGTCCGACATAGTTCCGTATATGGTGCAACTGAACCAAAACGCGACCGCGGAAAACAGTTTCATGCAATCGATTTTCAACTGATTGCAGGCCAGTCTCAAATCGGTCGCCTCGTGAGCGGTTCCCCACCCCTTAACATGGCCTTGGTTTCAAAACAGTTGCGTGCGCAACTGGTTTGGAACTTCGGTCTCAAAACAGTTGCTCCGTGTGCGCTGGGCCTTAGTATTTTCAATCGTCTCTAATGCCTAAAAAAGTAAACTTGTTTCATAAGTGTTATGAATTGTTTTAGGTTCATAATCTGCAATCAAATAATTGTTGTTTGTTTATTTATTTACAACACGCTCCTCAAAGTTTTTCGATTCACCACAGATATTATTCGAGGTATTGTTGTGTCTCTTCTTGAAACTGTTCTGTCATCCTGTAGACACTTTAAACTGGCCATTGCCAAGAGATTTGGCTACTGCACAAGCTCACTTTGAAGTATCGTACCCAAAATTTGTACATTTTTCTATCTTGCACTTCCATACTACCCCATTGATTTTGTCATTACCAGTAATCTTCGCTTATCTCTTGATTTATCCATTTCCTTGCAATCATTTATTCATATTTTATCCTTATGCCCAAGGGTCTCATATATTTGCATTTTATCACATTTTCAACACCACTATTATTTCACATGCCGACATTTTATCCTTTCCTTTTGTTTCAACTACTCTCACTTTTTCATTTAATGACAATACCTATGATTCAGTCATTTCACGAGTATATTTATGAACATGAAGAGTACAGCTACAATCAGGTAATCAGACTAATTGTATTTACTTTACTTTATCCAATACCAGATCCAGGCATGTTTGCCATTCTTTACCTCACATCCCAGTAGGGACATGCTACCTTCGCTCTTCCACGTCTTGTAAAACTGTGCCGTTCTGAAAATGTAGGCTGTCCATCTTGTGAACATTTTACACGGAGAGCAAATATCCGAGGCGGCTAATCTTATTTAATGTAAGTGGGCCTACAGATAGTCATGGTCGTAAGCATTCTGAATTTAGCAACAGTTTCCACTCTTGGTAGGCTTCTTGCTGTCAACAGAGAAATTGGATTATCAGGCTGTGGCAAGGTGTTACCTTTCTTCGCCAGTTGGTCTGCGCATTTATTTTCCTCAATGCCGGCATGGCTGGTTAGCCATTGCAGGACTCTTCAATCAAGCCTGTCAGGGCATCTCGTCCGTTTTTGTTTCCACACCGTCGGTGGAGGTATTACTAGTTACTGCATTTATAGCGGCTTGTGAACCCATGAAGAGCACAACTCGATTCAACAAAGTTTCTGGCAGCTTGTACTATTGCTGCAATCTCACCATCGAAGATAATTTTTTATAGCCTGTTGTCATCACATCCTACCTTGCTCTCCATTTTTTAGTTACTAGTCTCTGTAGGAGATTCTCTTTTCAGTTGCGGTTCACCCATATCATCAGTCATGTCAGAAATATATCTACAACACTTTGAACAAATAATAATTAAACTTATACTAAACACACATAATATTTTACTATGGACAAGATATGTAGACGATATACTTGTAATATAACAACCCACCATTCAAAACAAACACATCCAAACTAAATATATACAACGAAAACATACAATTCACTGTCGAAACAGAACAATTAACTATCTTGACATTACATTAAATATATAAAAAAAAAAACTACAGTACACAGAAAACCTACTGCCAACAACACCACAAAATACACTACAAATCTAACCACCCCTGGACACACAAAATTAACACTTTTAGCCTTAATCTATTATTACTTTGCAACAAAATGATTCATAAAGAAAGCAGTTGTTGTCCATTTCCATTGATGTAGGATAACATGACAACTTATGCCATATTATAACAAATTTACTGGAGATCAATTACAACATTCAATTTTGTGTTGTTACCATGATATTTGTTTTTTCACCTAACTTAGACGAAAAACTGTTATTAAACTAATTTAAAAAAAAAAATATTTATTATAACTGGACATTTTCGAGGTGGTCAATACATCCGCAAACCCAGCTAGATTTTAGTATTGAACATTCCTAAACATGTCCTACAGCTACTTTTCAATAATTTTTTTTTCTTGAAAAGTTATGTTTTATCAATTTCTAGTTGGCTTATAAATTCAGTAAGCAGTAATTAGTTATGTAAAAGTTGGGTGAAAGTTTTGCTACAGCTGCCTGCTTCTGGGCAGGAGTGATACAGTCACGTCAAAACTATAGTTGGTGTTTTAGGAATCTGAATTTCGGTAAATACGCAGATGGCCAACCCCTAATGGAATGCATATAAAATTAATGAAAAACATGTCCTCAAGCTATATTGATAATTATTATTTTTGTTATTGTCACGACTGGCTAATTTTTCCTTGAATTTTGTAGTCCATTACGTTTGGTGAATCTTAATAATTCACTTAAACAACAGTTTATGATTATCCGAACTTTAAATTTTGTAAATTTGTTAAAACATACTGAGACAGAATGTTTTAGATTGCTATCTGGCCGTTTTTCCTGGTACTTGTAGTTTATCTTTGTTGTTGGTGTCGTGTTGTATTTTTTATTGTAACCTGATATTAGTTTTATATGCTATTTTGTATCCTATTTTTTGAAATTTGCGGGCTATTTTGTTTGTTTTTTTGTTTATGTATGGTAATGTGATGTATTTGTCTTCCCTGTCTGTAGTGTTAATTTTAGTGTTTTTTTGTATTTTGTACCCTAGTTTGTCTATTATTGTGGTGGTGTATCCATTTGTGTATGCTAAATATTTAATTGTGTCTAGTTCTTTGTTTATATTTTCTGTGGTCATGGGGACTTCTTTAAGTCTTTGGAGAATAGATCTGAAGGCAGCGTGTTTGTGTTGGATAGGGTGGTTTGAGGTGTTGTGGATAAGTGAGTCTGTCGTTATGGGTTTCCCGTAAATGTTGAAGCTGTGTTTTTGTGTGTGGCTTTTTGCTATGGTTAGGTCAAGGAAGTTTAGGGATTGGTTGGTTTCAATTTCTGAAGTGATGTGGAGTTTTGGGTTTATTTTATTAGTGTAGGTGAAGAGTTTTTTGCATTGTCAGGAGTTGCCTCTGTATAGTGTTATGATATCATCGACGTATCTGTGCCAGTAAATGATTTTGTGTGCGTGTGTTTAATGTTTGTGAGTATCTTGGTGTTTTCTATGTGTTGTAGAAAAATTTTCGCTTAGGACACTACTGATAGGACTTCCCATGGGTAAGCCATCTGGTTGTGAATAGAAGTTTGAGTTGTAGGTGAAATAGTTTTGTTTGATGATGGTTTGGAGGATGTTTATGATTTCGGTAACGTGGGTTTTAGGTATGTTGTTCTGTATTAATTGGGATTCTAGGATGTTGAGGGTTTCGGATATGGGTATGTTGGTGTACATATTTGTTATGTCGAGTGATAGTAGAGTTGAATTGTGTGGTATGTTTATGTCTTTTATTTTATTTATGAGGTTTGTTCTTTTTTTATGTGTGTTTATGTGTTTAAGTTTATGGATTGTCTGATTATTTTGTCCATGTATTTTGCTAATTTATTGTGCAGGGGCATTCTGGTAGTTGATGATGGCTCAGATGGGGACATTGGGTTTGTGAGTTTTGGGGAGAGCGTGGAGGGTAGGTGCTTTAGAGGGGATTCTTTTAGGCGGTTTTTTTTGTTTTTGTTGATAATGTACTTAGAAGTAGTAATTAGTTGTTTGATGGTTCTGTGATATTTCTCTGTTGGGTGAGTATGTAGTTGTACTATATTATTATGTAATCATTGATTTTGTTGTTTAGGCTGTTTCTATTAATAATTACTGTGGTGTTGCCTTTGTCTGCTGTGGTGAGTGTGATGTTGTTTAGTTGGGCTTTTTGTTTTATGTTTGCAGTGACTTTAATTTCATTGTTTGTTTTTGTTTCGTTAGGTTTTTTATGTCAAGTCGAAGTGAGTCTTGGTCTTTGGTGTTGGTGTTTTGTATGGCTGTTTCAGTTTGTAGTATAATGTTTCTGTTTGTTATGTTATTTTATTCATAATTTAAGTTGTATTTTAGGCCTTTGTTTATTAAATTCATTTCATGTTGTGTGAATTTGTTATTAGTGAGGTTAACTGTATGGGGGTAGAATTTTTATGTAAGTTGAGAGTATGCTGTGTTTTTTGTTTTATGTAAGAGTTGATTAATTTTTTCTTGTGGTTATTTTTGATGTTTATTATTTTATTAGTTGCCCAACTATAAGTGTCTGTTACCAAATGTAATGTGATATCGTGTTTGCGAAATTTAAGTGAAGTTGGATAACCTATAATTTAGAAAGTCTTTTTTCTTGTATAAGTTTGTAATACTTCGTTTAATGTAAATTATTTCTGCTTTTTGTTTGGTACTTTTTGCTGCTTTAGTGTTGTTGTTTATGATTATTTTCTGATATGTGGGTGTTATGTTGTGAGTTAGGCATAGTTTGTTGAATTGTAAATGAGCATGTATTTTCCTAACCTTTAAAACTGTATTCCTGTATTCTTGGACTGCAGCCTATCTTGCTGTGTTGAATTTTTGAATTTTGTAGTCCATTACATTTTGGTGAATCTTAATTAATCACTTAAACAACAGTTTATGACTATCCAAACTTAAAATTTTGTAAATTTGTTAAAACTTACTGAGACAGAACGTTTTCGATTGCTATCTGGTCTTTTTTCCTGGTGCATGTAGTTTATCTTTATTGTTGGTGTCATGTTGTGGCCACATAGCGATCGAAAATGTCTTAGTAAGTTTAAACAAATTTAAAAAATTTAAAGTTTGGATAGTCATAAACTGTTGTTTAAGTGATTAATTAATTAATTTTTCATAACTATATTGAAATATACTAATGAAGTATCCAGTCAAGATAGATTTGGTTGTAATTTTATACATTTAACCATTAGGTAGTGTTAGGTATATTCTAATATAGGTATATAGTAATGTATAAAATTACAAGCAAATCTATCCTAACTGGAAACTTTATAAGTATATTTAAATATTCGTATATGCTATTAAAAGGTATGTAAGAATAGGGCTAACATGACTCACAAAAATTTTATACATTTAACCAAACAAATATACAAATGTAAGGCAAGAATAGAGATTATATGACAATCCCTGGCAAAAAGTACTACTCAGCTGAAGTAGACATTTAGTTAGGTTGTGTTGTATAAAATTAAAATCAAATCTATCCTGACTGGACACTTTATAAGTATATTTTATTATATGTACATAATAAGGTTTTACATTCCTATATATTTGTATTTGTAAAACACCTATATATTTGTATCTAACATTCCTAAACATGTCCTAAGGCTAGTTTAATTAATATATTATTTTTTTTATCAATTTTCAGTTAGGTAAAAATTCAGTATGCAGTAGCAAGTTGTGCTACAACTGCCTGCTTCCATGGAGTGATACAAAACTTCCTGTTAATGCCTCACCTTATTGGGAAAACAATATTTCACCTTCCCTCCAAGACACCCAATTAGTATAAAATCCAAATTAAACATATCTTAATACGTCACACTTGCCTCTAGTAGCACTTACTTTCTGTGTTAATTGCCGTTTCTCCAATTGAGAAATGTATCCAATTGTTAATTTAGATAGTAATTCAAAGTTAAGTATAAACTTATAGTTCAAGTTAAGGATGCGAATAAGATAAGAAATAATAAAAAAAGAAGGTAATTGTGAGTTATAGCAGCCACCTGAGATATATATTCAAAAAGGACGATATGGACATGAATTTTTTTTTTTACTTGGAAAGTTATTTTTTGTCAATTTAAATTAGGGTAAAAAATTCAGTGCGGAACATTAAGTTGTGCATCGGTAGTGGAGTGATAGAGTAATGTCACAACTGTATTCGGTGTTTTAGCAATCTAAACTTTATGAATCAAAAACATATCCTGAAGCTATGTTGATAACTATTATTTTTGTTATTGCCAGGGAAGGTTAATTTTATTTATCTATATTGAAATATACCTATGAAGTATCCAGTCAGGATGGATTTGCTTCTAATTTTATACATTTAACCATTTAGGTAATGTATACAATTACAACCAAATCTATCTTGACTGGACACTTTTTAGGTATATTTTAATATAGGTATATAGTAATGTATAAATTTAAAACTAAATCTGTCCTAACTAGAAACTTTATAAGTATATTTAAATATACGTTTGCAAAAACCATAAAAATTATGCCAAAATGTTGTTTCTCAAATATCTACACACATAAGGTATGTGTGATGTCACTGTATTACTCTGCAGCCGATGCACAACTTAATGGGGTAATTATTAAGATAAGTAACTATCGCTATGATCAGCGAAATTTTTTTATTCCTAGTCAATCTGACCATGCTAAACACGAATCTGGAGTTATTTATAACGGCAAACATAAATTAACATAACATAAAATAAAATAAAATAAACTAACCTAACCTGACCTGACCTAGGTGCTTACTAACGCTCTGATTGCACAAGATGTTTTATTCTCGACAAAAAAGCACGAATCTTACCGACAAAAACTTGCGTCAACTTGCTTTCCAATTGGCCGAAATATGTCATGTGACTTTTCAACTGAAAAAAGCACGAATCTGTGTTATTTTTGCGGCAAACGAAAATCAACCATATTGGTTTAAGTAGTCATTGGACCTGAAAGATGCTTTCCCGTTGGCTGACAAATACACCTGACTTGTCAACCGAAAAAGCTCGTATTTAAAGTGTGTGTGTGTGATGATGGACTGTGACGGATCTTGACATACATTAATTTTCGAAAATTGTTTGTTCAATGAAAAGCAGGTTATTCAGGCTTTGTTTGCACAAAGTGCTCCTGACGAAGAAATATATTTGAAGTGCGATAACATAGTGAACATCGAATTTAGGTGTGGGTAGGTTGTTTCATTGATAAAAATAGGCCGGAAAAGTGTGGGTGGAGGGTTTCAGCCAAGATAGGTTCATTTTTAAGAGAAAACTAAAATGAATATAAACAAGCTCGGTGCAATATCAACTTTGTACCCACCAAAATATTTTTAAGGTAAGCACGTAGGTTAGGTCCTGACCTTAGTTGGTTAGGTCCCAACCCAAGTTTAAAATGCTACAAAATAACTTTCCGAGGTAAGAATATAGTCTTAATAACAGTTAAAATTTTTTTTGTTTTTAAATTACTCGTTTTAATGTGTAGAACACGAATATCATCTTTTTTTCTGCGGAAAATACGGAGAGTTACTTTTTTCACTTTTAAATGTTAGGCTGTAACGACATCTAGCCGTAGTAGCTATAGCGCACTGAACTATGTCTAGATTTGGTTGTAATTTTAAACATTACTATATACCTATATTAAAATATACCTTCAAAGTATCCATTCAGGATAGATTTGGTTATAATTTTATTAAGTAATACCATCTGCCTATATTAAAATATTCCTATGAAGTATCCAGTCAGGATAGACTTAGTTATAATTTTATTAAACATTACTATTTATCTATATTAAAGTATACCTAATATATTATATAATTTTGGTAAATATTTAGACTTATTGTCGATGCAGAAAATTACAATCAGATCTATCCTGACTGGATAATTCATAGGTTTATTGTAATATAGGTAGATAGTAATGTTGTACAAAATTATAATCAAATCTATCCTGACTGGATACTTCGTAGGTATACTTTAATATAGGTAGATAGTAATGTTGAATAAAATTATAACCAAATCTATCCTGGCTGAATACTTCGTAGGATTATTTTAATATTGGTAGATAGTAAAGTTGCATAAAATTATGACCAGATCTATCCTGACTGGATACTTCATGGGCATATTTTAATGTAGTATTTAGTAATGTTGTACAAAATTATAACCAAAAGTTAAATATTTATATTTTAAGTTTAGTATTAAAATAAATTTACTTTGACGTAGTGCAGTCAAAGGAAACCGGCCGCTATACATGCTATTAGAGACTAACATTAAAAATGTGCAAAAAAGGTAACTTTTTGTATTTTCCGTGGAAAAAAGTTAATACTCGTGTTCTACACATTAAAATGAATAATACTTCGTACTAACACGATAGATGGGACCAAGCGACAACCGTGTAAGTCGAATTCGCGTATGTCGGGATATAATTTTACATACAATCACATAGGAATCATGTTTAATTGGGACCAAAGATTAAGTAAACTAATAATTTAAAAGAAAAATTTGTATGTATTAAAATCTTAAATACATAATAGAACAAAAAATTATATTCATACAAATTGCAAAGAAATAAGTAAACATAAGTTATTTTGACATAAAAGGCTTCATAAAATCTAGTAAATTCGTTTGAAGAATTGTTGGAGACTATGATTTCCAAATTTTGTAAGCCTCGCTCAATTAAACTAACCCTTTTTGTCAAGTTTCTAACCGCCATTTCTACGTAATCAGGGTTTAAAGAATTTGCGTTTTTAAGGTCTTGCTTTTGCTCACACATTTCTATGAGCTCATCAATTAATCAACAGTCAACGCTTGACCCCGACATCTCCAAGCAGAAGACACTGATGAAGACAACCACATAGCAATCGAAAACATTCTGTCTCAGTAAGTTTTAACAAATTTACAAAATTTAAAGTTCGGATAATCATAAACTATTATTTAAGTGATTAATTAAGATTCACCGAACGTAATGGTCTATAAAATTCATAAATTTAGTTGTTTGGCAAAACCGATAACTTCTTCAATCACATCAGCAATTTCATCAGATTCTGGTACTGATTCCACTTGAGCAAAAAAAAAAAAAAATAGACAGCTTTTTCTAAAAGCCAATCAAAGTTTTTTGTGAAATTTCATTCCAAGATTGTCCATTCATTCTCAGAGCATCTAAAACATTGTCTAAAACAGAGCTGGTTGTTCTGTCTCATAGCTCCATGCAGATCATCTTGTGTAGTAAGCTTCAAATGTTTTGATGACTCCCTAACCTATCGGTTGAAGCAAATTATTTGTGTTTAATGGCAAAAATATCACTTTCATGCGTGTGTCAAAATTAGTTAAAGCAAGGAATTTGTTTATACTGACAATAACGTTCGTTTTGAGATATGCCAGTCTTTAAAAAAAAGCTTTGTGAAAACCTTTGAAAAAGGTTCACCAAAGCCTTCCAAATCACGAGCAAGCTAGCATTAGAAATATTTTTTTATGCCCTTCGATTTTCTTAGCGATAAACTATGAGAGATTGCAAAGCCAACAGCTGTATTTGCGCCAAGTATCATTGTCAATCGGTCTTTGGTGGCCCTAAAACCTGAAAATATTTTCTCTTCATGAGCCATGAGAGTTTTCATAAGAATTTTCTGCATAACTCGGACAGCATGATTTAACACCCCGTAACTTGGGAATTGCGTAAGACGAGGTAGCATAAGTCAAGGTATTACTGTAATTAGAAAAAAAAATATTAACAATATCAATAAGACTCGTTTACGCGCTACATGCCATTACAGACTAACATTTAAAATGTAAAAAAAGTAACTTTACGTATTTTCCAAGGAAAAAAGTTCATATTCGTGTTCTACACATTAAAATAAGTAATTTAAATACAACAAAAAATTTTAAACCGATGCCATTAAGACTATATTTTTACATTTGCGAGTAAAGTAAAAAAATTCTTTTGCATATCGTCATATTCTGTGGTTTTGAACAATTTTCAATTTATATCTCAGGTGGCCGCTATATCTCACAACGACAATTTCCTGTTGACCCCCCAACCTTTTTGGGAAAACAAATATTTAACCTTAAAAGACACTTAATTAGTATAAATTCCAAGTTAAACATAGAACATATATTTGTAAAAGTATAGTCTTAATGACGTTGCTGTTAAAAAATTTTTTTTCGTCTTAAATTATTAGTTTTAATTTGTAGAACACGAATATCGACTTTTCTTTCCGTGGAAAATACGGAAAGTGACTTTTTCACATTTTAAATGTTAGGTTATAATGGCATGTATAGCGTAAACGAGTCTTATTGATATTGTTAAAATTTTTTTTCAATTACTCATTTCAATGTGTAGAGCACTAATATAAACTTTTTTCCAGCGGAAAATACAAAAAGTTAATTTTTCTGTACATTTTAAATGTTAGTCTGTAATAGCATGAACCGGTCGCGCAGTAGCTACAGCACACTGCACTACGTCAAAGTCAGTTTATATTAATACTAAACTTAAAATCTAAAAATTTAACTTTTGTTTATTATTTTATAGGTAATTATTCCGACGTGCGACTACCGCTATTTTCGTGAATTTTTTTTACTTTTCCTATGTATTTTTACGTCCTAGACACAAATCCAACATTATTTTTTGTCGCTGATGCCGTTTTTTTAAAATATACTTAAAAAAACATAACCTAAACTAACCTTTATTGACGTACGACTAACGCTAATTTCGTGAATTTGTTTTTACTTTTCTTATGTATTTTTACGTTTTTACATATGTACGTTCCTTACATTTTTAAGTATTTTTGTGAAAGTTACTTTATTCCACATTTTAGATGTTAAATTGTAATGACTTGTAGGCCTATAGCGTGAACCGAGCGCGCAGTAGCTACAGCGCACTGCACTACGTCTAGATCTGTAATTTTATACATTACTTTATACCTACAAAGTATCCAGTCAGGATAGATTTGGTAATAATTTTATTCAGAATTACTATCTATTTTTATTAAATTATAACCAAACCTATCCTGACTTGATACTTCATAGGTATATTTTAATGTAGGTATATAGTAATGTTGTATAAAACTATAAACAAATCTATCCTAACTGATTACTTCATAGGTATATTTCAATATAGGTAGATAGTAAAATTGAATATAATTATAACGGTTGTCGCACGTCGGAACGTACGTCAATAAGGTTATTTTTTTTAAAGTATATTTTAAAAAAACGGCGTCAGCGACAATAATTAATGTTGGATTCAGTGCACTGTAGCTACTGTGCGGCCGGATCATGGTATAAGCCTACATTGCTTTACAACTTAACATTTAAAAAGTAAAAAAAGTAACTTTCCGCGGAAAAAAAGTTGATATTCGTGTTCTACAGATTAAAACGAGCAATTTAAGACGAAAAACATTTTTTAACACCAACGTCATTAAGACTATATTTTTACCCATATATTAATATGTCACACTTACCTCTAGTAGCACTTATTTTCTTTGTTTAATAAGGACGCCCGTTTCGTGAGATGTATCTAGTAGTTAATTTAGATAGTAATCCAAAGTTTAAGTGTAAACTTGTAGTCAAAGTTGAAAATGAGAATATGTAATTGAATAACAGAAATCCAGTTTTAATTTTTGTAAAGTACAGTACTACGTACAATATAGCTATAAAGAATCCAGTTATGATGTACTTCGTTTTTAACAAAACTATAGAAACGTGACTAACATTAAAAGGAATTCTCTACCTCACTTGAAAAATAGATGACTACGTTTGTGTGTTGCCGACATTATGGCCGATAAAGAAGGCACTTATTAGCCACATTTGTTTTTTTAGTAGTTATAAAGGATAAAGATAAAAAATTGTTATATGTTGATATAGAAAGGTCAAACAATGAGAATCTAAATGATTTTTCTCCTCTCTTTTGGCCTAAAAAATATTACTTATCCACAATAAAATATATGTAATAACCCACAACACCAGCAAAATGCCTTTGAGGACACGCTGGATAAATTATTTCGAAGAGAATACAGCAGTATGCCACAATGATATGTTCCACATATTTTAACAAGTTTTGCAGATGAAAGATTTGCAATGAACCCGTAGAATAGGACTTTGATATTTCAATTGTGAATTAAAACTAACAGAGTTTCGTCAAAATAATTCTAAAATTAATTATAAACTATAAATTCATTATTAAAATAATTTATTACCATAGATATGTAGATGATATTTTTATATTATACAACAACAAATCAAACAACTACACAATTACATTATTACCATACAGCAAAACCTCACATTTAAACTCGAATTGGAGGAAAACAATAAAATAAACTATCTAGACCTTACCGCCACCAAACACAACACTAGACATAATTTCAAAATATACAGAAACTAACAACTACTGATATTGTCATACATAATCATCTAATCAACAACCTTACCCACACAAACCAAACACGCTGCATTTAATCATATGTTACACCGCCTAATCAATATATCAATGCTACAGAAAGACTACGACGAAAACTTAATATCATAAAATACATCGCTCAACAAAATGGCTACCAACACACACTCATAGACAACATACTCTGGAAAATTAAACATAAACACCATCAAACGGCCACGCAGACAAACCACACAAAAAACAACAAATACATATCCCTCATCTACCACAACAAAAACACACACAAAATAGCTTCCACAACCAACAAACTCCATTACCAAATATCCTACAAAACAACAATCACTTTAAGGACAGCACATACAACCTTTTAAAAAGGAAACTGACAAATACAAACTCTCAGGTATTTACAAATTAACTTGTAACGATTGTCCCAGCTATTACATCAGCCAAACCGGCAGGTCATTCTATACACGCTTTGAAGACTACATTACCCCCCCAAAAAAACAAACTCTAAATACAGTTACGCATAACATCTAAAAAACACCCAACACACACACCGACATACACACTAATTTAAATGTTCTACGCACATTAAAACAAAGTAAAAACTAACAACCTTAGAACAATATGAAATATACAAACACTACGCAACAGATTTAAAAAAAAACGTATTAAATGATCACACACACTTTGAAGCCAACAGTCTTTTCCAGTATGACACACAACCAAAACAACCCACCCCATTCCACAGTCATAAACCCAGTCCCGCTAGACCTTCACCTCACCGATGCCGCCAGTAGAGGGCTAGCTTCGTAAAAGGAACGAATGTTTTAAACACGTCAGCAAGCAGTAAGCAATTAGGTATGCACTTAGTTAACTATTTTTAAAGTTAGAATAATAGGTAAATTATTATAAAAATTAGTAATCATAGTACTCTATGAAATTATATCATACAGTAACAACTGATTGTAACAGACGCAATAACGCCTAATTATTATCCTGGGTGCCTTTTTATAGCAGCTACAGAACAATACATAGTGTATGTTTTATATAGAGAAGGATACGTTATTACTTTTTTTTATCTGTTGCGTAGTGTTTATATATTTCATATTTTTCTAAGATTGTAAGTTTTTTACTTTGTTTATGTACAACTCAAATCATGTTCTGACAAATTATTATTTTTTCATTTGAAGAAGAAATATTTTGACAAACGAAAAAGAGGGACCTCAGCCAGATGATGAACCTGACAAACAAGTCAATGCAATTTAAAATTAGGACATGTAAGTTGGAACTGAAAATTAAAAAGGTGAACAATATATTAAATTTAGATGTTATATAGATCTAGCTAAAAAACCGCCAGAGAGCTGTTTGAGTTCAGTTTGAAATTGTACAGAATACATCTCATTGTTAATGATCTAAATAATTACCAAATAATATAAACCTTTTTGCAAAAGAAATATTTTTATCGACTGTAGTTAAATTTTTAAATAATTTGTTTAACAAAAAAAGTTATATAAATATAAAATATGTTTTCTTGTTTAATAATCTAAACAACATAGGTTATTCAAATACAAGAATATTTATTACTTTATATTCAAAGCTTTTCGTTGGTAAACAGTACCAACATCATCGGGAATGAAAAATATAATAATCAATCCTGATGATAAAAAGCAATAATTATTGTTTTCACCATTCCTGATGATTTTGGTACTGTTTACCAACGAAAAGCTTTGAATATAAATTAATAAATATTCTTGTATTTGAATAATCTACGTTTTAAATGTATATATATATATAAGTTATATAAACATTTTATGTGAACATTTCATAATTAAATGCGTGCTAGGAAGATTCCTGCTTACGCAGCTTTAGTATTATATAGGTGTGAGAACAGAGCCCCGGCAGTGTGTAAGTCGCCTCTGTATCGCACAGACGTTTTCCACTCCGATTGAGTGCATATCAATTGTATTGTTTTATTAAGTAAAATTAATGTAACAGTTTTCTAAATTAATTGTTTATTAAATTCAAAGGTTTGTTAAAAATAAAAATCATTTTTAAAAACCTTTCTTGCTTAATATAAAACGTAACTGGCGCAGTCGGTAGGACATCTCGGGAAAATTAATGAACATAATTTTTTTCGATTTTAATCGTTAACCGAGATACTGCAAAAACGCGATTCGTTACAGAGTGCATATCTGTAACGACATCAAGAAAACGGTAGGACACCTCAAGGAAGTTAACGAATATAACGTCCGTCGGTTTTAACCGTTAATTGAGGAAACCTTAAGTAGAGTGAATATCTACAACCACTTAATAGAGCGCATATCTATTAAGAACACGAGCGAATATCGTGTAGGTGAAAAGTGAAAAGTGAAAGTTGTTCAAATGAGCAAAGTATTTTGGATCAACTTGTAAGTAGATCTTAAGATATAGAATTAAGAAAAAGTAGAGTAAATACTTTTTAATTTTATATAATTGATTTTTAATTTTATTATTTTAAAGAAAATAATATTTTAAAATGGCAACGCCAACATTAAAGAAGGAATATCTAAACATGATTCCTGAGTATAGTGGAGAGCCCACTATGCTCCACAGATTTATTTCTATATGTGACAAAGTAGTAAATAAGTTTTATGTAAGCGAAAATCCAGAGGATTTTCAAAATGAATATTTATTTTCTTCCATACTAGCTAAACTAAAAGGCCAAGCATTGGAAATGATTGTAAACTCAAATTCATATAATTGGTATGAGGTTAAAAAAGTATTATTAACCAGCTATTCAGACAAAAGAGATTGTTTTACCTTAAATTTAGAAATGGCTGAGTTAAAACAAGAGAATAACGAATCACCTTTTAAATTTTATGAAAGAATTCAAAAACTATTAAATTTACAAATTTCATTTTTTGTTAATAAAGAGCCACAAAGACAATTGGCCAAACATGTTTTAATAGAATATGTTCAGAAACTAGCTTTAAGAGTTTTCCTTAGAGGTTTACATGAACCTGTAGGATCGCTAATGCGAACCAAAAATCCAGATTCTCTTAGCGAAGCACTTAATATGCTTACTAACGATTTTCAATTTAAAAATAACAAATTATTTCAAAATGTTAAACAGAACATTCCACCTAGGGCCCCACAATACCCGCCTATTCGCAAACCCCTTCCTAACAAGCAAACCTTCCAAAATTATAGGCCCAACTACCAAAATAATCCTAACCAATTTACTAAACCTAACTCATACGTACAGCAAAATCAACAACCGAGACAGTCTAACAATTACACACCATTAAAAGTTCATCAAAAATTTGAACCAGAACCAATGAGCATTTCCACACGTCAAACAGGGAACACAATTAGACAAAATAGACTCTATCAGATGACAGGGAAACCAATAGAGGAGGAAAATTACGATCAAACTATGAATCGATTGACTGAACAAATGACTAACTCTTATCTGACCGAACAAACAGATTATGAACCGCAAGAGGACCCTGACAGCTACATAGACTTTGATGATTCCCCGCAAGAGGAAAACGCATGCGGATTCACTCAAGAGGACAATCATACCCAAAATCATTTTTTAGGACTAACCACATTAAAAAGACATTTTCCATAATGCATATAGAAGACGACACAAACGAACTACCATACATCCACGATCCCAAGACCAATTTAAAGATGCTGATTGACACTGGAAGTACGAGATCATTTATTAAAAAATCAATAGCTTTCCAATTTTTCAAAAACACTCTAAAACAAGAGCCATTTGAAGTGAGTACAGCTCATGGAGTATCAAAAGAAAAATACAGTTGTACGCTACCCCTTTTAGGAAAAGAAACAACCAAATTCTATTTATTTGATTTCCATAAAGATTTTGACTTACTCCTTGGATTAGATAACATAAAAGAATTAAAAATTAATTTAAATTTTGTGAATGATAAATTAATATTTCGCAATAAGCAAATGCCGATCAAATATTTTAACACAGAAGAACAAAATAATAATAATAACAATAATAATAATAATATAAGCGAATGTCAGGAACAGAAAGCAAAAAAGGGAACAAGTTATGTTATACAAGCCCGCGCTAGCCAAACGATTAAATTTAGAATACAAAATATTCAAGATGGAGAAGGACTCTTACCATACAAAAACTTAAATGGATTAGAAATTCCGCAGTGTATAGTCTCAGTACACAAGGGAGAAGCCTACTGCCCTATAATAAACAACACAGAAGTAAATGTAGAATTAACAGTAAATGAACCATTAGAATTAAAATCTTTAGAAGAATACAATATCCTTAGACCTGATGCAATGCAAACGAACGCTAATTTCAATTTATTAGACTATAAACAAAAAAATTCGAGAAGGAAAAATTTAGATTTATCAAAATTTAGAATGGAACATATGAACTCGGAAGAAAAATCCGCTATAACAAGTTTAATAAAAGATTATGCAGATTTATTCCATATTGAGGGAAACGATTTAACTTTTACCAACCAAATAAAACATGTTATTAGGACTACTGATGAAATTACCGTATACTCCAGAAATTATAGATATCCAGAGATTTACAAGAACGAAATTAATAAACAAACTGAGGACATGCTTGAACAAGGAATTATTAGACCTTCAAATTCTCCATAGAACTCTCCTGTCTGGATTGTACCCAAAAAACAAGACGCTTCTGGCAAAAGAAAATTTCGATTAGTAATAGATTTTAGAGGATTAAACAAGAAAACAATTGACGATAAATTTCCCTTGCCAAACATTACCGACATATTAGATAAATTAGGACGATCTCAGTATTTTACAACTTTAGATTTAGCCTCAGGATTTCACCAAGTAGAAATGGATAAAAATAGCATAGAAAAAACAGCGTTTTCAACAGAAACGGGACACTATGAATTTTTAAGAATGCCATTTGGACTAAAGAATAGCCCCCCTACATTTCAAAGAATTATGAATAACATTCTGAGAGGAATCCAAAATGAAACATGTTTAGTTTATTTAGACGATATTATAATTTACTCCACTAGCCTCCAAGAACATATACAAAGACTTAAAGAAGTATTCGACAGATTACGCAAAGCCAACTTTAAAGTACAGCTGGATAAAACAGAATTTTTAAGAAAAGAAGTAGCGTATCTAGGGCATGTTGTTACACCGGAAGGCGTAAAACCTAACCCAGCAAAGATTTTGGCAATCAAAAACTATCCAATACCCAAAACCACCAAACAAATTAAAGGATTTTTAGGACTAATAGGCTATTATCGAAAATTTATTAAAAACTTCGCCAAGATAACAAAACCCTTTACTAACTGTTTAAAGAAAAATGCAAAAATAAACATAGAAAATCCAGACTTCATAGAATGTTTTGAGACATGTAAAAATATACTGACTAATGAGCCCCTTCTACAATACCCAGATTTTGAAAAGGAGTTTACTCTAACAACAGACGCTAGTAATTTTGCACTAGGAGCAATTTTAAGCCAGGACAAAAATGGGAAGGACCTTCCTATAGCGTATGCCAGCAGAACTTTAAACGACAGCGAAACTAATTACTCCGCGATTGAAAAGGAATTACTAGCAATCGTATGGGGCACTAAACACTTTAGGCCTTATTTATTTGGAAGAAAATTTAAAATTTATACAGACCATAAACCTTTACAATGGTTATTTTCGGTTAAAGAACCAAATTCCAAGCTTTTAAGATGGAGATTAAAATTAGAAGAATATGATTATGACATAAGATACAAAAAAGGGAAATTAAACCAAAACGCAGATGCCCTGTCTAGAATACAATTGAACATTACTAATAAAAGGTCAACAAACACCCAACACACTGTAGAACCAGACCTTGATTTATCTCCAGCTGGATTAATCCAACGTTTCTTCCCGGAATTAAATGAAGATAACGAGTCTATGGTCGTACAACTCGACGCAACAGATAATGCCAACTTAGAGTACGATCAAGAAAGTGACAGTCAAACCGTGCATTCCAACTTCGAAGGGAACACCCAAATTGAAATACCAATTTCCGACGAACCTGTAAACTTTGGGAGAAATCAAATATTTTTGTCATTAGTAAAATACGAACCAAAGAAAGTAAAAATTATAAAATTATTCGGAACTTCAAAAATTCGTTTAATGGTCGAAATATCAGAAAATAACTTTAAAGAAGACATAGTTAACTTCGTAAAATCATATTTGGTACCCAAAATAAAATATAATCTATATTTTGAAGACGATTTTTACGAGAAATTTGCATCATGCGTAGCCAAAAATTTCAAACAAACTGAACTAAATTTGGTTAAGTGTAATAACAAACTCTTAGACCTAACTTCGGAAGAAGATACCTTAGAAACGATAAGTAATTATCATGTCAGCAAAACCAATCACCGAGGGATACAAGAAACATACGAACAAATTAAGCGAAGATATTATTGGCCTAATTTAAAATCACTAATCCAAAATTTCATAAATCAGTGTGACATATGTCAAAGAACCAAATATGACAGAATGCCCTTACAATTAGAGATGAACTTGACGCCTACAGCTTCAAGGCCTTTCCAGATAATTCACATCGACACTATCTCTTTAGAAAAGAATGCGTTTATCAGCATTGTCGACAGTTTCACAAAGTATGCTCAAGCTTATCGCTTGGGAAGCTCTCAAGCTACAGAGATTGCAGACAAGCTATTAGATTACTTTGCGCAGTTCTGCTTACCAACAGTTATTATCTCAGACAATGGAACGGAGTTTAATAACAGGATTGTGAAGGAGATATTAGACCTGCATAAAATCAAAATCCATTTTATCAGTACACAAAACCCCCAATCAAACGGATTATGTGAAAGATTTCATTCCACCTTAATAGAACACATAAGGCTGTTAAACAATCAAATCGAATTTAAAAAAGACAGTATAATTAAGAAAGTCAAATATGCTATAATTGCCTATAACAATAGCATTCATTCAGTCACAAAATTAACGCCGTGCGAAGTCTTATTTGGACACATAAATTCAAACTCTTTATTAGATATAGATTTAGAAAAACAAATTGTAAATGACTACGTTTTAAACCATAAGGAAAAAACAAAAATACTTTACGAAAACATTAGGGATAGCAATCAAAGAATTAAAGAAAAAGTTTTAGAAAAAAGGAATGTAAACAAAGAACCACTTCCAGAAATACCATCTGAAGTTTATATAAAGTCAGTTCAGAAGCAAAGCAAAACGAAAAACAGATATAGCAAGGAAGAGATAGCTTCAATAAACAAGGAAAGAAAAACTGGTAAAATAAAGCCTAGACATCATAATACAAAAGACAAGATACATTTGTCGAAAATTAAAAGGCCTAAGAAGATAAAAAATGTAATTAATGCTCAAAATAATTTTCCAGGTCCCTCCTGTTCGTCATTGGCACAGCCACCGACTCAGCAGAGATCAGAGAAGTCAACAACAACCTCGGAATAATCCCAATAGACCTTGGGCCGGCCAAATTAGAATCTTCCTACCATACCTTTGTCCACTATTTTAATGTAAGAAACTTAGTAGCTCATCTAAATAACATTGATGCTTATTATTATGACGTATTGCAAAATTTTGAAACTAGTTGCTACAATTGTAACGGTAGCTTATTAAACAATGAATATGTAACCGATAACAGTAATAGAATAAGAGATATTGTTAATTATTTTAAATATGTTAATCATAGTAAAAATGTAATAGAAGAAAAATTAGAAATTATACTCTTAAGAGAGAATGGTAACAAAAGAACAAAAAGAGGTCTTATAGATGGACTAGGGTCCGTTATCAAATCTTTAACAGGCAATTTAGATGCATATGATGGAAAAAAATATGACAAAATAATTAAAGATATTGAAAATGAGCAAATTAAGATTAATTATCAAATTGAATCTCAATACTCCTTTAGTAATAATATTATGAAGGAATTAAATAAAACTTTTATTGTAATTGATGAAAATTTTGTAGAATTAAAAAATAAGTTAAGTATTGTGAATCGTAATGTAAATGACTTTGTTGAACTAGAAAAATTTAGAAGTATTCTAAACCAATTGAACATTTTATATGACATGATGTTACAGGTAATCACAGATTTAGAAAATTCTCTTACATTTTGTAAACTAGGTGTTGTACACCCTAGTGTTATTTCAACCCAAGAATTATATGAAGAATTAAACAAAATTTATAAATATTATAATGAGAGGTTACCTTTAGAACCTAAAATGGAAAATATGTGGGAATTAGAGAACCTAATTAAAGTTAATTGTAAACTAAATTCTGAAAGGATTGTTTATTTTATAAATTTACCCATTGTAGAAAAAACTCAATTTAAATTGTATAAATTACACTCTATACCCACAAAATATGAAACAGATTATGTAACAATTATACCAAAAGTAAGGTACATATTAGTGTCTAACTCTGTAATATTAGGTTTAAACAATGAATGTAACTATAAAACCGATTCCATATACTTTTGCTCATTCGACATTCTAACACACCATAAATTAGACTGTGAAGTGTCCATTATCAGGAACAACGATGCCAGCAACTGTGAATATACTGCATTGGAAGTTACAGACAACTTAATTAACTGGATCCCAGAAATCAACCTTTACCTAGCGACCTTCCCCAACAAGCAGACTCTGGAAATTACCAATCGCAAGGCAACTACCACCGTCACCCTTCAAGGCATATATTTGATAAAAACTAATAATGATTCAATCTTTTTCAACAACATGAAACTGAGCCATACATCAACAACTTCGGGAGGCCATCCTATTTTCATGGACACGTCCAAACTACAATTTTCAATGAGTAAAATGCCAGAATTCTCAGTAAACGTTAAACGCCTAGAGTTGGACAAAATAAACACAGAAATCATCTCAAGAATTGACCCAACTATGGAAATAACCCACCACATCAGTATCTGGACTATTGCCCTTTACGGAGGCGTATTCAGCAGCCTTATATACTTCGCCCTCATCAGGAAGAAGAAGAAGACTTCAACCAACGCCGAAACTTCGCCAACCCCCGAAGTTCTCTTTAGGGATGGAGGAGTTATATAAACATTTTATGTGAACATTTCATAATTAAATGCGTGCTAGGAAGATTCCTGCTTACGCAGCTTTAGTATTATATAGGTGTGAGAACAGAGCCCCGGCAGTGTGTAAGTCGCCTCTGTATCGCACAGACGTTTTCCACTCCGATTGAGTGCATATCAATTGTATTGTTTTATTAAGTAAAATTAATGTAACAGTTTTCTAAATTAATTGTTTATTAAATTCAAAGGTTTGTTAAAAATAAAAATCATTTTTAAAAACCTTTCTTGCTTAATATAAAACGTAACTTATATATATATATATATATATATATATATATATATATATATATATATATATATATACATCTTGTATAATTTGGTAGCAAAACTAAAGACAGAAATAAATAAATTCTTAAAAGAGCAATAAGGTAAGTCCAAATTGTACGAGGTTACACTATAAAGTCCGGAGGAACCATCCCAATAATTTCTATAGCAGTATGAGGTCTGCTTTATTAATAAAAAACACTGAAGTAAAGGTAAACACTAAACGTTTATTAAAAGAAATAATTCAAGTTTATGAGTGAAGTTAAGTCTATGCCACTTACCAATCCAAAGGTATGCGGTGCTAATGAAGCGGTGATGCCTTGGTCGTCACAGGCCTAGGTTAAGTCCTGAAGTGATGAACCATAGATTGCGAAGAGTGGCATTAACTAGAACTCATTTAAATTAATGTAAAGTAAAGTCACTTCAATCGTCACAATAGAAAATCTTTAGTTAACACATGATAGTTCACTCACGAGGTTAAATAGTTAACGGTCTGAGGTATAAGGAAATCCCTCGCGGTTATCCTAAGACAATGACTCTCGAACACACAAAGCGGTTTAAATTAGTTTATTACGTTTGCCGGCGATAATTTATAGTTAGAACGCACTTAACACATTAACTGAATATATTCAATAAGTGGTGTAATATTTTAACGCGATGTACCGGCTCTTCGGTTGGACTGGATGCGTTGGCGGATCACTGGTGGTCTCAGAGCCTGCGGTTGAGTACTGGCGGCGTGGTGCGTTGTAGTGCGGTGATGACCTTCGTTCAGCCCTGCCGATTCGTCTGCGTACTCAGCGCGGTTACTTCTAGCGGCTGCGGTAGTCGATATCAGCGTCATGGGTTTAGTGGGGTATTCAAGCTGCGGTGTTGGACTCTCAGGAGGAGGCGTATTACTTAAGTCCGGTTCGTTTAACGAAGAAACCAATACTCGAGGTTGCTGGTTTGCCTTGGTGTTAGCTACGGTTGAAGTGGAAGGCTGATAAGGCAATTCCATAGCTCTAGCTTGTTCGGTTACAAAGTCATTTAAGCTGCGGTATGTAGGTATGGTGTTGGTTCCTAACCTAGTCTCGAAATTGAGCCGAGTGCTCGGATCTAAATTATTTACTGACAGCTGAAACAACAAGAAATCTGCCAAGTTCGGTAGGTTAATGGCCTTCAAGGCACATACTGCGTTAGAGTGTGCAGTTAAGAAGCGGGTAAGTTCCGCTTGAGAAGCGGTTTTCATTGTTTTAAATTCTTTAATTTGTTTAAAATAATGATCAGCTAGCCTGCGGGGGTTTGCATAGCGGTTTCTTAATGCGTTGTAAGCTATTTCATAATTATTTTCAGAAATTGTTAACCCAGTAATGACTGCTTAGGCATCGCCTTTCAATGTTGATTTTAAATATTGGAATTTTTGCACTGCGGTAAGATTAACATTTGAGTGGATCATGGAGTCAAACATAGTGATAAAGTCTGACCATTCATTGTTATCGCCTGAGAAAGTGGGTACTTGTAGGCTTGGCAGACTGATGCAATTATTAGTGAGGTTAACCGGTGACGCTTCTTTAGATTCAGATTTTATAATGCCTGGGCATGGGCAATGCTAGCATGGGTAAATACAAAAGCTGAAATTTGGCTTTCATTTGAAATGCTTTTTCTGCAATGTTTGCGACTTGATGCTCGAAAGTTTTTTCCATGTACTCATATGTTTCAATAAAATTGCTATGGATGCGTCGAATTTCTACAATGAGTCCTTCTGGGATTTCATTACCAGTAATTATGTTAAGACCTGTTCTACCTGTTAAGACCAGGCATTGACCTGTTCTAGGTCCTGAATTATGTTACTCAGTTTAGATAAATAATAATCTGTATTAATTTCCATTTTGAAACAAGATTAAAACCATTATTGTGGTTTAAACAAGACTTAATTAAAAACTTTAAAGGTAACATAAAGCTTGACTGACCTAACCTTTGCAGGTGTACAGATTTTGTTTAGAATATTTACTAAGAAAATCTGCACTGAACTGTAGTCTAGGTTTAAGCAGTACAAATCAGGCCGGTGTGGACCATGTATAATTTGGTAGCAAAACTAAAGACAGAAATAAATAAATTCTTAAAAGAGCAATAGGGTAAGTCCAAATTGTACGAGGTTACACTATAAAGCCCGGAGGAACACCACCCCAATAATTTCTACAGCAGTATGATGTCTGCTTTATTAATAATAAACACTGAAGTAAAGGTAAACACTAAACGTTTATTAAAAGAAATAATTCAAGTTTATGAGTGAAGTTAAGTCTATGCCACTTACCAATCCAAAGGTATGCAGTGCTAATGAAGCGGTGATGCTTTGGTCGTCACAGGCCTAGGTTAAGTCCTGAAGTGATGAACCATAGATTGCGAAGAGTGGCATTAACTAGAACTCATTTAAATTAATGTAAAGTACTTAACATATATATATATATATATATATATATATATATATATATATATATATATATATATATATATATATACTGTATATATATATAACACTTGTCTATAATAACACTCACTTTGTTCCATAAAACATTTGTAAACCCTTATTAAATTAGTATTATAATTATTTGTAATCCTTCTCTCTATATAACACATATGTAGCTGCTATAAAAAGGCGCCCAGGTTAATTATTAGGCGTCATTGCGTCTGTTATAATCACTTCTTACTGTATGATATAATTTCATAGAGTACTATGATTACTAACTTTTAAAATAATATACCCATTATTCTAATTTTAAAAATACTTAACTAAGTGAATACGTTTTGCTTACTTGCTGACGCCATTCAAAACATTCGTTTCTTTTACGAACCTAACCCTCTACTGGTGGCATCGGTGAGGTGTAAAGGCTCTAATGAGACTGGATTTATAACCAGTGGCGGCTCCTGCCCAATTACATTGGTGGGGCTCGTGACAAGGGGTCTCCCCAGATTTACGAGGTGCGGAGACAATTTTGAAATTTGATACCCATTTAACTCGTTTTACATTCCAAGCACATACAACTTTTATTAAGTTATACTTATTTAAAGGATCTATAAATGGAAACATTCTGAGAACATTACAAATAAGCCTACAATGCTGCTTCCTAAATCATATAGAATTTTAGTAGCAGCACTGATTAGTCATTTCTCAACGCATGCGCATGACTACGGGACTCCATCCCAGGCCACCCGTAACACGCGCGCTGAGTGACGTCACCGCACGTTTTTGGCTGTTTCAGCTTATTCCACGCACACTCAATGCACTAGTCTGGGGCTCTCTGCTGTGAGCCCCGCGCGGAGCTTGCGGCTCATTTCGTGCGTCAACTGCTAAATATTTTATGGTTTTAACATTGCTTAAATAATTCTAAGTTCTTCTTAATGATCTACCTACAAGTGTGAGCAGACTTTTTCAAAAATGATGTTTGTTGAAGCTAAATACACATCTTCCTTGTCAGATGAGCATTTGAAGTCAATACTATTGCTCAGAACTACAAAGTTTGACCCTAAATGGGCTGAAATTTAAAGTGGGAAACAAAATGCAATCACCTCACTAAAAAATAATTACTCTTCTTAAGCTTTACACATGTCGTAAACTCATATATTGCCAGGTTTTCTTTAAAATTCAATAAAGTACAGTTTGTAATAAATTGAAAAGATTTGGTTTTGTACCATCCTGTGTTTTCATTAAGCCTACTTGAAAACTCCCAACTGTATTTCCACTGAAATTTCCAAACAGGCACTAAATTTCTTTCATTAAATGTGAGCTAAAGCAGTCTGTAATAAGGGTCAATGTGTAGCCTAGTTAACTGTGCTAACTCTGAGTCTCATATTTAATGTTAACAAAAACAATATTTAGCTTCTTCATTATGAATGCATAAAAATCCCAAATAATAATCCAAATTGAAAAATTCCCTCAAGATGTTACAGATAATACAGACTTGGGATTCTAAGTGATTTTTCTTCATCAAAGAAGTTTGAGAAAAACTAATATAACCATGATCTATAACACTTTATTTTTAATGAAAATCAAAAGTTATGTGCAAAAAATTTTATGAATCAATAAATATCAAAATTTATCCAGATAGACTGGATAGACCAGAGGTGATTTAAAACAAAAAATCATAAAGGACTCAATAGCATAAACATACCAATTTAACGTACCCTCCTCTTATTCTTTCATCTGAATCCAGTTCTGACCCTAGGTACTGCCAAATCTGAATATCTACTAAGCTCCTCCAACTCCAATTTACCCAGTGTCTCTCCATGTAACACTCTGTTTTCTAAAAGAATTGTGGCACTGTCCAAACAGGAATTCTGAGACTGTTTTGGAAAATTTAAAATGAACATTAACTTCACTGGTGTCAATAAAAATGCCTCAACAGACACACACAAATATGACACCACACATACATACAACCATTACATCAAAGACATTATTAGAGGTAAATTGTGTTTCATATAAATAACTTCAAATCAGTGAACCGACCTTGTATCAATCTCTTATGTAATGGTATTTTATCAGAATCACACATTAATGTTAACAAAGGATAGTAACATAATTTACTCACATAAATTATTTTCTGCAGGATATTTCTTCACTATCTGCTCAAATCACAGATCTTCTTTTCTTCTTTTGTTGTCATAAAAATCAACCAAAACAAGTTTCTTATTTCATAAATGAGAATCAGATCTTCTTTTCTTCTTTTGATGTCATAAAAACCAACCAAAAACGTTTCTCGTTCATAAGAGCACAATTTAAAACTAAAATTGCATAGAACTAAAAGAGCCCATTCGATGACGAAGAAGATGCTGAATCGCTCAAAACTCTTCTATTATATTGAAGATTTAGAAGAAAACTTATGGAAAGACCTAAAAACCTGAAACAGATGCATAACAACACAAAACATCCTACACTAAAAATCCTAAAATAAGACATCCTAACAATCCTATCAAAATGTCATGAAATGACAAAGGGACCGCGGTATCTAAATTCAACCCCCCAAAGTCTATAGAGCTTACCTCAGATGTGACCTCTACTAATGGAGGTATTTCTCCGCAGCATCTTGATAGTGTAAAGTGTAACACTTGGCTATTTGTCAAGTGTGTGTATATGTTAGTGGTGCTAGACGTCACAGAAGTAACTTCTGCTTATTCTAGTATGTGTCTGATGATAGCTCAGAGAAGATTATACCCACCCTTCTCTGAGCTCTAGGAGTAGGTGGACTGAAAGAGAAAGTACAAGTTAGGTAAATAAAACTTTAAAACTATCTTGATCCATTTCAAATACAACAAAGCCAATAGATTTTAAAAGTATTTTAACTTGATCTCAAAAAACTTTGTCTTTGCAAACTCATGATAAATTATACTATATGATATTTGCCAAAAGTGAGGAAAACTAGTAAAATTATTATTAAAAGGTCCTGAATTTAAATTCTTTAATGATATACTACATATTTTCTCAAAAACTGAACAATAAACATAAAGCAATGAATTTCTTTAGTCTAGTAAATTAGATATGTATTTGTAATCAAATTTTTTTCAAATAAAATATTAAATTTAATAGTTTATAATTAATATTTTATTCAAAACATTTGTATGTTCAAAGTGAAATAATATGATATTTTTTAAAAGTATTTTTGATTTGTGTTGATTTATATTAGTGATGTATTTTATTTCTAAGTGTTTTAAGTGTACAGAAAAAAACATACACCTAATACTTTCATTCTCTGACATTATTCTTATTTTTTAAATGTATTTTGTGTTATATTACTGAAGCCTGGTACAAAACACACGATTTTGTTTCCCTGACACTACCTAATACAATAATATTACTTTTCTAAACATACTCTAACATTATAGGAGTGAATCCTGATGCAGATCCCACTTTTTGTTTCCCTGACACTACCTAATACAATAATATTACTTTTCTAAACATACTCTAACATTATAGGAATGAATCTGATGCAGATTCCAGTTTTTGTTTCCCTGACACTACCTAATACAAAAATATTACTTTTCTAAACATACTCTAACATCATAGTAGTTAATTATGATATTTTCCCCGCGACCAAAATCATTGAATAATGCACTGATGTAGTACAAAACGTTTGTGCTGAAAAATGTCAGTAAGTAGTGTTTTTTTGCCAAGTGATATCAATAAATATATATTGATTAAAAGCTTCAAAATGTGCAACACAAACACTGTAAGTTCCACTATTTTTTGTTTCTGACACTACCTAATATATTAATTTTATTTCTGCAAACATACTCTAAAATTATAATAGTGAAACCTGATACAGAGCCCACTTTTTCCCATGATACTACCTAATACAATAATCTTACTTGTGTAAATATATTCTAAGCTTATAGGAGTGAACCTTGGTAAAGAACAAATTATTTTATTCCCTTGACCCAACCTAAAGCAAACTGCTTGTATATAATTATCTATAGATATAAACAGCATGCATCTGAACAATGTAGCATACACTACATGGGAAGCAAATCACGAGTAAAAGATGTTCTGACAACTATCTGTGTCACCTTATTTCTCATCATATCCAAACAAACAAATGGTTCAAATGCCATCTTGACATTTCATAGGGTTATAGGATTACCTAAGACAGTGTACACTGATCTAATACAGAATACACTATTTATTTTCACTTTAAATGTGATATTTTTTTTTGTAAATGTTCAAAACTAAAATCATCGAAATGTAAGGTCTAAGCAGTCAATGCTATTTATGTAGTTTATGACTTATTACCCTTAAAGGTAAAACAAATCCTTTAACAGTTCATAACACTGAACCATTACAAGTTCTAAGGTTGAATTGTCTTAACACTTTTTCATAAATAATTCTGTTGCACTAGATAGTCCCAAGCTGAGTAGAATCGACACTCCATTTGTCCAAAATGCTGCTGCACTAGATGCTCCTAAGCTGAGTAAACTTGATGCTCCATTAGTCCCGCCTATTCTATCTCCAACTTCTGGGAGAAGTGCATCTGGATTGTGTAGTGTAGGTGTCCAGAGATGACCGACTCCTACTCCTTCCAGAATGTCACTGCACTAGACGTTCCCCAGTTTAAAAGACTTGGTGCTCCATTAGTCCAGAATGTCACTACACTAGAATTTCCCAAGTTGAGTAGACTTGAACCTTCATAGTCTGGAATGTCACTGCACTAGAAGTTCCCAAGTTGAGTAGACCTCATGCTCCATTAGTCCAGAATGTCACTGCACTAGAAGTCCCCAAGTTGAGTAGACTCGAGAGTTCATTAGTCCGGAATGTCACTGACTAGAAGTTCCCAAGTAGAGTTGACTCAACACTTCATTAGTCCCGGATGTATCTGCACTAGAAGTTCCCAAGTTGAGTAGACTTGATGCTCCAATAGTTCAGAATGTCACTGCATTAGAAGTTCCCAAGTTGAATAGACTTGAAGTTTCTTAGTCCGGAATGTCACTATACTACATGTTCCCAAGTTGAGTAGATTTGCAACTTCATAGTCTGGAATGTTACTACACTAGAAGTTCCCAATTTGAGTAGACCTGATGCTTCATTAGTCCAGAATGTCACTGCGCTAGACGTTCCAAAGTTTAAAAGACTTGATGCTCCATTAGTCCAGAAAGTCACTGCACTAGAAGTTCCCAATTTGAGTAGACCTGATGCTCCATTAGTCCAGAAAGTCACTGCACTAGAAGTTCCCAATTTGAGTAGACCTGATGCTCCATTAGTCCAGAATGTCACTGCGCTAGACGTTCCCCAGTTGAGTAGACTTGACAGTTCATTAGTCCGGAATTTCACTGCACAAGAAGTTCCCAAGTTAAGTAGACTCAACACTTCATTAGTCCGGAATGTCACTGCATTAGAAGTTCCCAAGTTGAGTAGACTTGATGCACCATTAGTCCATAATGTCACTGCACAAGAAGTTCCCAAGTTGAGTAGACTTGAAGCTTCATTAGTCCTGAATGTCACTGCACTAAAAGTTCTCAAGTTGAGTAGATTTGAAGCTTCATAGTCTGGAATATCACTACACTAGAAGTTCCCAAGTTGAGTAGACTTGATGCTCCATTAGTCCTGAATGTCACTGCACTCAAAGTTCCCAAGTTGAGTAGATTTGATGCTCCATTAGTCCATAATGTCACTGCACTAGAAGTTCCCAAGTTGAGAAAACTTGAAGCTTCATTAGTCCTGAATGTCACTGCACTCAAAGTTCCCAAGTTGAGTAGATTTGATGCCCCATTAGTCCTGAATGTCACTGCACTCAAAGGTCCCAAGTTGAGTAGACTTGATGCTTCATTAGTCCTGAATGTCACTGCACTAAAAGTTCCCACGTTGAGTAGACTTGATGGTCCATTAGTCTAGAATATCACTGCACTGGAAGATCCCAAGTTAAGTAGACTTGATGCTTATTAGTCCGGAATGTCACTGCACTAAAAGTTCCCAAGTTGAGAAGACTTGAAGCTTCACAGTCCGGAATGTCACTGCACTAGAAGTTCCCAAGTTGAGTAGACTTGAAGCTTCACAGTCCAGAATGTCACTGCACTAAATGTTGCCAAGTTGAGTAGACTTGAAGCTTCATTAGTCCCGAATGTCACTGCACTAGAAGTTCCCAATTTGATTAGACTTGAAGCTTCATAGTCCAGAATGTCACTATACTACAAGTTCCCAAGTTGAGTAGACTTGAAGCTTCACAGTCCGGAATGTCACTGCACTAGAAGTTCCCAATTTGAGTAGACTTGAAGCTTCATAGTCCGGAATGTCACTATACTACAAGTTCCCAAGTTGAGTAGACTTGAAGCTTCACAGTCCGGAATGTCACTGCACTAGAAGTTCCCAAGTTGAGTAGACTTGAAGCTTCATTAGTCCAGAATGTCACTGCACTAGAAGTTCCCAAGTTGAGTAGACTTGAAGCTTCACAGTCCGGAATGTCACTATACTACAAGTTCCCAATTTGATTAGACTTGAAGCTTCTTAGTCCGGAATGTCACTGCACTAGAAGTTCCCAAGTTGAGTAGACTTGAAGCTTCACAGTTCGGAATGTCACTGCACTAGAAGTTCCCAAGTTGAGTAGACTCGAAGCTTCATTAGTCCAGAATGTCACTGCACTAGAAGTTCCCAAGTTGAGTAGACTTGAAGCTTCACAGTCCAGAATGTCACTGCACTAAATGTTGCCAAGTTGAGTAGACTTGAAGCTTCATTAGTCCCGAATGTCACTGCACTAGAAGTTCCCAATTTGATTAGACTTGAAGCTTCATAGTCCAGAATGTCACTATACTACAAGTTCCCAAGTTGAGTAGACTTGAAGCTTCACAGTCCGGAATGTCACTGCACTAGAAGTTCCCAATTTGAGTAGACTTGAAGCTTCATAGTCCGGAATGTCACTATACTACAAGTTCCCAAGTTGAGTAGACTTGAAGCTTCACAGTCCGGAATGTCACTGCACTAGAAGTTCCCAAGTTGAGTAGACTTGAAGCTTCATTAGTCCAGAATGTCACTGCACTAGAAGTTCCCAAGTTGAGTAGACTTGAAGCTTCACAGTCCGGAATGTCACTATACTACAAGTTCCCAATTTGATTAGACTTGAAGCTTCTTAGTCCGGAATGTCACTGCACTAGAAGTTCCCAAGTTGAGTAGACTTGAAGCTTCACAGTTCGGAATGTCACTGCACTAAATGTTGCCAAGTTGAGTAGACTTGAAGCTTCATTAGTCCAGAATATCACTGCACTAGAAGTTCCCAAGCTGAGTAGATTTGAAGCTTCATAGTCTGGAATGTCACTATGCTAGAAGTTCCAGAGTTGAGTAGATTTGATGCACCATTAGTCCTGAATGTCACTTTACTAGAAGTTCCCAAGTTGAGTAAACTTGAAGCTCTATTAGTCCAGAATGTCACTGCACAAGAAGTTCCCAAGTTGAATAGACTTGATGCTCTATTAGTCCAGAATGTCACTGCACTACAAGTTCCCAAGTTGAGTAGACTTGATGCTCTATTAGTCCAGAATGTCACTGCACAAGAAGTTCCCAAGTTGAGTAGACTTGACATTCCATTAGTCCAGAATGCCACCCCACCAGATGCTCCCAAGTTGAGTATACTTAACACTTAACTAGTTTACCATGTCACTACACTAGATGCTACACTAATAGTAAACCACTATTTTCTTTCTCTAAAACTACCTAATACAATGATGTTTTTTGTTATAAATGTACTCTAATATTATTTTAATGAAACCTGATGCAGAACTAATGTTATTGTCCTAAAATTACCTAATCTAATTATTTTTTTATTTATAAATGTACTCTAACTGTATACTAGATAATTCTGATGCAGAATCCACTGTCTTCTTTCCCTAATACTACCTAATGTAATAAAATACATTTTGTATTCTTTGTGTAACATATTCGTCTCAAACTGTCTATACTAAAAGTTTCTTATTAAATTTTGCAGAAACTGTTATTCATAATGTTCAACTAAATGCTAGAACATGTTTAATTATATGTGCACATGTTCAATTATATACTATTTTTATTTATGAATAATAATTACTGAACATAATTGTAAAAACTTCAGGCTTCTCAAAGACTACTGTAATTTATTATGTATCTGTTATTTTTAACTGATTATTTTTTGTATGTAAACGTTTTAGATTTATTTAAACTTATTTTTGAATTGTTATATAAAATTCTGTTTGGATTGTTGTACATGAAATGTGAGCAAGACTTACAACTAGAGTTTATTCTAAAAGTACATGCCAGCCAACCATGTAGGGACTTCCTTATACATCTTCGCATTAATTTAAATCTAATTATAGAAATTTTTTACTTGTCATTCATAATTTTACATCACCCAATAAATTTGACAACAATTGTTATTTTAATATTAATCAGAACATGCCAGTCTAAAGTTGAGTTTATATACTTGTTCTGTTTATTTAAATTAACATTTTTTTATGTAAAGAAATAAATAATTACTTTTATGTCTAATTGAACATTTGTTTTCTATGCATAAGTTTCTTTATTTGTTGGTTTTTTATTTCATATTATAATTTCAATAGAATATTTTAATATTTTAGTCTCATTCGTAACACAAGTTTTTTATAACTACTGATACATATATATTATTTTTTTAAATTTGTTTTTTAAAATTATTTATTAATACTTATATTTAAGTTTTTTAATGTTATTTCTTTTAATACAAGAGTGAACTAAACTGAGATCCATACTGAAAGCAATTTGAGTATAAAACATATACTAGTACCTGTTCTTGTAGAAGGTATATAGAATACAATAGGTTAAAACAATCCCTGACCTACTAAACTAAACCTAACAGATGACTTATAAATGGACAAAAACTGAGACACCCTACACGACAAATATAAAAGCATCCCAATACTGCCATGCTATACTGTACAACAAGAGCAATATTCAAGCTTGCTTTAAATCATAAGCGAAAATCTCAAGAAATTATAACCTACAAAGATAAATACCTCCCAACACTACCTTGCTATACAACAAGACCAATATATATATATATATATATACCTAGATTTATTATTGCTATCCTTCTTTACCCTGAATACCACGTTTTTACCAGAGCGTTACAGTCATGATCCAGTCTGCCCAGTTAGTCTCCGTATTCAGTTTGCACCCTAAGTATTCCCAAAAAGTAACCCAGAATTGTGACAATGTTTTAACCAATTATCTTATATAGCTATATATTTCTACTGAACATTGCACAGTGTACAACACTATTTACTCTCAGTATTGGAAACACAACTTTAAGTCGTCAAATAGTGACAAATAAATTAACACTGAACACAAAGACGTATTGGCTAAAATTATAAACTTGTATAGGTTTTAATTTCAATTTCTGATTAATTTAATATTTGCTTTAAAAATTATATAAAAATAATAAATTTATTTGATTTAACATTTGATCTAGAAATGGTATATGCATTAAATTTTTAATATGTGTTGTGAATTAAATTTTTAACATAATAAAAATATTACTATTTATTCCTTTGAAAACTATTATATTTTAAATTTTACATAAATAATTATATTGTTTTATTTGTATTATAAAATTGGTTATGATAAATCAGGTGATATTAAACTTTAGTGTAAAGTTAAGATGAGAAACAATTTGAAATAAATGAGAGAAATGTAATGAAACAGAAAAAGGAGGGATGGTGGGATAAAAGAACCGATACCGTTTATAGATACTGTGCGTCAGCGGCGAACCGATCTGAGCTTCTATTCCATTACATTTCAGGAAACTCCATCACATCTTTGCATTACTGGGAAGCAGAGACAGGAGTGGTAACTTAAAACTAACTTAACATTAACTGAGGGGTGGGCTTCTCCGGATCTGAAATTTAAAAGAAATACCTGAAAATTAAAAAAAGAAACAGCTGAAAACATAAAGCTACCTGAAAGAGAAAGTACATATAGGCCAAATGAGGCCCATGATAAAACCACCCTGGTATCTGCAGTGTTTAAATTGTTTAAGATGAAACCTTTTTGGTTTTACCCATCTTTAAAAAAGGAAACAAAATCAAACAAAGATAGTGATGGATATACTGGTTAGCTGACATGACCACTACTTGCTAACATGCACGTAAATTTCACGACAGCGAAACACGCAATTATTTCTTTTTATAACGGACTCGGGCTTAAACTAACACTGACCTGCTGTCTGCAAGCTCTGGGCTTCAGACTACAAAAACCTGCAACAAAAGAAAAACATTTCCAAGTAAGATTTGGTTTTTAAAAACTAAAAATAAATTATAAAAGTCTTTATGAAGTTTATTTAAATAAAACAATACTATATACTGTTGCATTCCTCAGTTTTTAAAATTTTATGTAGATAAAGATACATAATTTTTACCAATTTATAAGTATTAAACTGATATGTTATTGCAATAACACTAGATTAATAATAAAGTGTTGTTAAAATAACTGATAAAATAATTAATATACTATATTTGACACTATATTGCTACAATGGCAATATTGGAATAAACTGTTTCATTAAAAAACCTTTTCCTCCAAAACATCGTTTTTAAACTGTAGAAAACTTTTAAAGCTTTGGTCTGTAAAGAAACAATGTTTAATGGGAAAAGTTAAGTGATCTCAATCTTCTAAAAAATTAAACAGGGTGTCTAGTAAAATAGCTTGAAGAAATTCCCTGAGTTTTCCCTGACTTTTCCAGGGTGTCTAGTAAAATAGCTTGAAGAAATTCCCCGAGTTTTCCCTGACTTTTCCTCTTTTATATGTCTACAGAAAGCCCAGTTTACATTGATATTTGAAGGATCTTGGATAAATCCAGACTTTGAAGAACGAATTGAGTAACTCTTTTGCTTTTGTGTCTGTAAGGAACACAGAACCAAAATATGGAGCTTTCACTTCATCCGTCTCTGCATCCCAATACCTAACACTCAAATCCATTTGGGCTCTTTGTGATATTTTATTTAAACTTTCATCAAAGCCAATTACATAGTTAGAATTTGAATTTAATGATGTCAGTAACAGGTCTTTAATATAATTTGATAAACCGATTACAACACTATAGGAAATGTTATCTTTCCCCAATCTCATGTTCTGTGCAATGGTGCTATCAGGGAACATCCTTAGAAAGAGGCACACTACCTTCTACATTGCGTAAAGAAGTGTTGTATTACTAAATTCACGCACCATATAATCTCTGTTTCAGTCACTTTATCTTTTAGTTTATATTTATCCTAAGGAAGGAGGGGAGGTAATGACGACATCTGCATGACGCGCTTGCCCGCTACGGCAATGAAAACTGGAACCTTCCATGTTGAAATAAACAGTGTACAAATAATCACTGTCAAATAAAACACATACTATCACGAGTCTAGACAAATAGCTGGCTACGAATGTTTACACAGCGTTCTGTGTGGTCAGAAACAGACTGAGTTATCTGTTATCCCCACCTGTCCATATGATAACAGAACCACTACGCACCCCAAGGCCACGGTCCAGGATAAAACCTCCCAGCTGTACCAACTCGACACGTTTAATATTTATTGACATAAGTCCTGAAGTCATAGCATTGGGCTTATCAAATAAATAATGGGCATCTAAATAAAGAAGTGTTATTTCCTAACTGCCCTGCCCCTAAACCGCTGGCTTACAATACCAAATATTCGAGAGCAATGGCCACTAGTTTTGTTTCTAATCAAAATAAATATTTTCCCGATTTTTTAAAATTTTCCCTGACTTTTCCCTGAATTTTCCAGAATCTTAAAATTCCCTGACTTTTCCAGGTTTTCCCGGTTTTCCCTGTCACTAGACACCCTGTTAAAGTGCAGTTAATTACCCCTATCAACTAAGCCTCATTTTATTTTGTGAATAAAGTCAGGAGAAATGCGGTTTAAGCTACTACTACTTAACTAATACCCACAGTTCATTAACTTAAAAGTTTTGACTTTATAAGCTCTAAAGTTGTTATCATTGTTATTATTATTTAATTAGTGATTTTAATTTTTTTATCCGGGAAAGGCCATCAAAAAAGAGAAGTTATTAACATTTGTTGATTCCATCTTCGCGTGAGCTACTAGTAATCACTAAACACTTTTAAATGTTTTAAACTTGCCTATAGTAGCATTTTCTTTGATTGTTGAGGACGGCCGTTTCAGGAAATGTGTCACTTTGTCTGTCAACTCGGACCATAACTGATCTCAAGGTTTACGTAGGTTAGGGTAGGGTGGGATATTTTGGTGATGTGGGTGTATTTTGTGTGTATTAGGAGTTATGATGTCAAAGAATGCGTGTGAGTTGTAATGTAATTGTGTATTGAGTATGTGTGTAGGGTGTAGTTTGAAGTGTCTGTAAATTTCGTATTGTTCGGTTATGTATCGTTGGTTATTTCTGTGTTGTTTATGAAGAATTTGTAGGTTAAATGTTATGTCTATGTAGTCATGTTTTGTGGAGTTGAGATGATCGGCGAAGTTTGATTGGTAGTTATTGTTTTTTAGTGCTTTTCTATGTTCTTGGTAACGTGTGTAGAACGACCTCCCTGTCTGGCCTATGTAAAAACTGGGGTATGAACTGCAAGTTAGTTTGTAAACTCCAGTGGTGTTGTAAATGTCGTCGATATTGTTGTTGGGTTTAAATTGTTTGTTGAGAGTGTTGTGTGTGGAGTAAGCTATTTTGTAGTTGTTTTCTCGTAGTGTGTTAGTTAGATTGTAGGTTTTGGATGATCTGTATGGTATTGATAAGTATTTTATGGGATTGTCATCTTGTGTGTTTGTATTTGGGTTATTATGTTTATTTTGTAGGCAGTTGTATAATTTGTCAATCATTGTTGGGTTGTATCCATTAGTTTGTGTTTATGTTGGTGTGGGTGGTTTGAGGAACTGTGTATGGTCGTAGTACTAGTGGGTTTTCTGTATATGTTGAATTTATGTGTTTGTTTGTCTGTTCGTTTAATTGTAAGGTCTAAGAAGTTGAGGGAGTTTTGTTGTTCTGTTTCGATGGTGTATGTTAGTTTTGGGTGTATTAAATTAAGGTGTTTTAGAAATATGTCTGCTCTGCGTGTGTTGCCTTTATATAATGTTATGATGTCGTCGATGTATCTGTACCAGTAAATTATTCCCACATTTTACACAACAATATATACTCAGATAACATAATTTACATAGTAATGTAAACAAATGTCAGATAATCACTGTTATAAGTAGATCAGGATTTAACATAGGAATTGTCAGCGTTTACATTATATACATTATATACTTATGTTTACATTACCAATCAGTATTGTGTTGTGAAACACATAACAGAAGAAAATAAGTAACCTAATATAAATATAAAATAAAAACAATATGCATTTCACAAGAATAAGTTGGATAAGTAGCTGTGGGTAGTTGGAAGACATGAAGGGAGATTTAAACCTCTTTAAACAACAAGCAGAAACATATTTTGGAAGCATAATACTCTGACATGGAAAGAAATGTAATGTTTCCAATTATGAATTTGTGAGCTTTGGTGTTACCATCCATGATAGGGCTTCTTGAGAGGATACAAGTAGAATTTTCATAATAAATAAAATAAAGTAGTTCCATTACTAAATGGTATTCTATATACTTTGTATAATACTTGTCCAGACCTTCCGTGCTACCCTAGAGGACTGATCCTGTCTGCAAATCCTAGGCTCTGTAATTAAGTTACTACTTCCAAAGAAGGAGAGTCCAATATTAAGCAATGGCAGCTTCTTTAAAAACAAATTATGACAGATGATGAAACATAGAGGTATATTTATGACACTCAGACAAAATGTTGGCTAGCAGAATAGAAATAGAAAAACATTACCAAGAAGTAAAATTTAGCTTCGGCCAAAGCCAGAAGAAATCATGTTTCTTTGTTTATGTGGTGTGAATCATCAACATTTATGCCTGAAAACCAACCTGCCAGTAACAAAATGTATGTGGAGCTCTTTACATATCTATGAGTTTCAATCATATAGAAATTAGATAGGGAACAATTAGTTTTTGTAGCATGACAATGCTCATTGGTCCCTAACAGTGAAACTTCACCTTGCAAGGCAATAATGTTCTATGGAACAACTTTCTTACTCTCTCAACTTAGCATCAGCCAATTTCTAAGGGTTTTCATGATGAAAAATTTAATTGAAGATATAATGTTTTCCTAATGCATTACGTTAAAAAATGTAACAAACCAATTTAAGAAATTTTCTAAAAATATGTTTCTTTGAAAATCCATATTTTTAGATGGTAATATTATATATATATATATGAAGTTATTATTAGTACTTGTAAATAATTTTAATAACTACATAAAGTCAGTGCAATGGAAAAATAATGGACGTGAAATATCACTATATATATATATATATATATATATATGAGTAGGAATTTTTGACAAATAGGAGACTGACAGACTTACCTAGTGGCAATAGTCCAAAACTGCAATCTCTTGGAAATAAATAGACACATATAAAAACATATCACATTATTAAAATATTTCGTCATATAATGATCTTTATAAATTAAAAAAGAAAAACAAACAACTGAAGACTTTTCTTTTTTGATTGATAAAGATCATTGTATGATCAAAATATTTCAATAGTATGTAATGTTTTTATATGTGTCTATTTATTTATTTCCAAGAGATTGCAGTTTTGGACTATTGATAGTAGGTAAGTCGTCTCCTATCTAGTCCAAAAATTCCTAAAACAAGCTTCAAGCAACTAACCTATATATATATATACATATATATATATATATATATAGTTTATGTAACTAAGAATTGTAGATTTAGCTACTATTAAGATTACCTAGTCATAATTTTGTTATTGCAGGTTATCTGTAATTTTGTTATTGCAGTTATTGTGCACCTGTGGACAATAGTCAAGTTAGTGTGTAGCGAACTTTAGAAGAGAACAGTTGTCTCCACTCCAACTGAATGTACATCAGTTGTTATTTGTTAAGCCTAATTTTGTAATAATTTCAACTTCAAGTTATTCTAAATTTAAGAAAAGGTTTCTAAAAATAAAATCATTTTTAAAACCTTTAGTGCTTAATAAAACACGTAACTGGCGCAGTCGGTATAACACCTCGGGAAAATTAATGAATATAATAAATATAATTTTTCTTATAAACCGTTTACCGAGATACTGCAACCACGATAACATTGTAGAGTGTATATCTGCAACGATATCAGAAAAAACCGTAGAGCAAATATCTATAAGAAGAAAAAAGCATCACTTAAAATGTAAAGTGAAAGTGCTATTTGTTCAGTGAAAAATAAGCGTTATTTTGGATTATACTATAAGTAAATCCTAGAAAATATTATTGAGTAAAAGATTGTTATATTTTCACTGTATATTTTAATTTTAAATTTTTTGTTTTGAAATTAAATATAAAAGAAATATGGCTACTCCAACTTTAAAGAAGGAATTCTTAGATATGATACCAGAATTTTCTGGAGAGCCTATAATGCTAAACAGATTTGTCACAATTTGTAATAAAATAATAACTAAATTCTTTGTTGCTAATAATCCGGATGACTTTCAAAATGAATATTCGATGTCCTCAATTTTAGTAAAACTAAAGTGACAAGCTTTAGAGTTAGTTGTAAGTTCAAACAGTTATAACTGGTTAGATGTTAAGAAAATTCTTTTAACTAGTTTCCTAGATAAAAGAGATTGTTTTACATACAATCTTGAAATGGCAGAGCTAAAACAAGAAGTAAGTGAATCTCTTTTTAAATTTTATGAAAGGGTACAACAATTATTAAATTTACAAATAGCATATTTTATCAATAAAGAACCAGTTAAAGCTGTTGATACAATGTGTGATTATGTTCAAAAATTAGCATTAGGAGTTTTGTTAAGAGGTCTTCAAGAACCACTAGGGTCTTTAATGAGAACTAAAAACTCCACAACACTAGCAGAAGTTAACTAATATGCTAACTAACGATTTTCAGTTTAAAAATAATAAAATGTTTGCACAACCGAACAATCAGTTTTTCAGAAAGGTCAAAGTACGTAATACTGTAAGAAAACCATTTAACCCAGAGACTAATTGTCACCAAATACCTAAAAAAACTTACCAACAGCCAAATCCTTTCTATAAATCATCTTTTGCTAGCCATGGTCAACTTCAAAGAGGACAATTAATGAATAATAGTAAACCTCATTATCCTCAGAATAAGAGTTATCAACCTACCCCTATCCACTAGACAGACAGACAAACCTTCAAGACAAAGTACTAAACTTGATCAAATGATGGGGCAAGGAACAGAAGACGGCGAATATTCAATGTACCAAATTAACGAACAAGAAACATTCGCATCTAACAAAAATTTCGAAATGATGAGTATTTCGCTGAGCACCAAAACTTACCTGAAGACTGTGATGAAAATGAAGAGACCATCCAAACCGATCAAAATATTTTTTTAGGGTGTACAAGGCTCAGAGCCAATTTTTCATAATGAATTTGCAGAGTAAAAATAATGAATTACCTTGGTACTCATATATGATGCAAATCCTAAATTAAAAATATTAATTGATACAGGTAGTACTCGATCGTTTATACAAAAATCACTAGGTTGGAAAAATTTTAAAACATGTGTAAGAAAAGAGCCGTTTGAAGTAACCACTGCACTTCAAAGGAAGATTTTTGCTGCAAAATACCCCTGTTTTCTAAAAAGGCAATTAAATTTTTCATATTTGATTTTCATCAGTGTTTTGACCTATTATTGGATCTGGATAACATAAAAGATTTAGGAATAAAATTAGATTTTGTAAACAATAAACTACTACTTTGTGGTAAAGAAATCCCTATACATTATTTTAACACAGAAGAACCAAACAATAATAATACAACTGCTGTTGAAAATAAAACTACATGTTGTTTAATTAAAGCCCGTACTAAACAAACCATTAAGGTAAACATTCTTAATATGAGCAATGGGAGAGGAATATTACTCTATAAAATACAAGACGGAATAGAAATACCACAATGTATAGTAAAAGTCGAAAATGAAGTAAGTTATTGCCCAGTAGTATATAACACAACGGCTGATATATGTATAGAGATCAAACCAATGAACATAGAATCGCTAAGTGATTTTCAAAAATTTATAATTTAAACAGTAATCCAGTAATTGCTACAAATTTTAACATGTTAAATCACAAATATAATGAATTGAACTTTACGAAAATTAGAACAGATCACATGAATAACGAAGAGAAACGAGAAATATTAAAATTAATTTATGAATATTCTGATTTAATCCTCCAAGAAAATAATTGTTTGACATTTACTAATCAAGTTAAACACGTAATTAGGACAACTGACGAAGTCCCTGTTTATACCAGAAACTATAGACATCTAGAAATTTATCGAAAGGAAGTAGATAAACAGATTCAAGAAATGCTTGCTCAAAAAATTATTCAACCCTCTTTCTCACCTTGAAATTCACCTGATGGTTTGTTCCTAAAAAATCAGATACTTCAAATAAACAAAATTTCAGGTTAGTGATTGACTTTAGAGGATTAAATGTGAAAACTATTGAAGATAAATTTCCGCTTCCAAACATAACCAACATATTGGACAAATTAGGAAGATCCCAATATTTTAGTACACTTGATCTTGCTTCAGGCTTTCACCAGGTGGAGATGCACCCGGACAGTATAGATAAGACAGCCTTTTCAACAGAAACTGGACACTAAGAATTTCTGAGAATGCTGTTTGGACTAAAGCCCACCTACATTCCAAAGGATAATTAACAATGGGTTATGAGGCATACAGAATGAAACATGTTTAGTTTATCTTGATGACATCATCACATTTTCCACCAGTTTGCAAGAGCACCTGCTAAGATTAGAAGAAGTTTTTGATAGACTAAGAAAATCTAACTTTAAGCTACAGTTGGAAAAATGGAATTTTTGAGAAAGGAAATTGCTTATTTAGGACACATAGTTATGCCGAACGGAATAACACCCTATGCCGAAAAATAAGAGCAATCAAGAACTATCCAATACCAAAGACTACTAAAGAAATTAAAGGATTTTTAGGACTATTAGGATATTACCAAAAATTCCTTAAAAACTTCACAAAAATAACAAAACCTTTTACTAATTGTTTGAAAAAAAATGCAAAAATTAATATTAATAACCACGACTCTATAGCCTCTTGAGTTCTGAAGTACACAGATGTGTACCTTTGTTTGAAACTCTCAATTTAATAAATGCAACACAATAACTATGTTGAGACTATTTGTACACGTCCGTGGACCTTTCTAGTTCACGTTTCGGTCGACAGTTGTGCTGCAGTAGTCAACAGATTGTGTTCGCATTCATTCTTGTTCTGAGAAACATAGGTTATGGCGGCGTCACGTGTTTTACAGTCTGGTAAGTGTAATATATTTTACAATTATCTTTATTTTTATTAAATAATTTACTTACAACTTTTTTAAAAAAATGTTTTAACTTGCCTATAGTAGCACTTACTTTTTTTTTTTGTGTTGAGGACGGCCGTTTCGGGAGATGTGTCCCTTTGTCAACTCAGACCGTAACTGATCTCAAGGTTTACGTAGGTTAGGGCGGGGGTGGGATATTTTGGTGGTGTGGGTGTATTTTGTGTGTATTAGGAGTTATGATGTCAAAAAGTGCGTGTGAGCTGTAATGTAATTGTGTATTGAGTATGTGTGTAGGGTGTAGTTTGAAGTGCCTATATATTTCGTATTGTTCGGTTGTGTAGCGTTGGTTATTTCTGTGTTGTTTATGAAGAATTTGTAAGTTAGATGTTATGTCTGTGTAGTCGTGTTTTGTGGAGTTGAGATGATCGGCGAAGTTTGATTGGTAGTTATTGTTTTTTAGTGCTTTTATATGTTCTTGGTAACGTGTGTGAAATGACCTCCCTGTCTGGCCTATGTAAAAACTGGGGCATGAACTGCAAGTTAGTTTGTAAACTCCAGTGGTGTTGTAAATGTCGTTGATTTTGCTGTTGGGTTTAAATTGTTTGTGCTACTACGAAAAGTAAGTGCTACTATAGGCAAGTTAAAACATTTTTTTAAAAAAGTTGTAAGTGATTACTAGTAGCTCACGCGAAGATGGAATCAACAAATGTAAATAATTTAGTTTTCTATTAGTAAAAACTATATTTTATCATACAGGCCTTTTGAAATTTTCAAATATGTTACAGAATATTTACACAAGGCCTTTGTATTCGAAGTACATATACGTGTACTTTGTGTCTCAATACGTATAAAATACATTTTCAGGAATATCATGCAAGATTTTCATTTTTACTGTAAATCCGTTATTTGTATGAGTTAATTGTTTATTCTTCATATATATTATTGCGAAATACTATTTATTGTCTTATAAAATGAACAATAAATGACAAATAACATTTCACCATTGTTCGTATTTTCAGATTTTTTAACAGAAGAGGATTTGCTTCAAGCCTTAGAAGATAGTGATCTGGAGTTAGATGATATCGATGAAGAAGACCCATCACAAGAAATATCTGTTATCCAGAATCAGCAATCCTATATTGCAGAGCAACTTGATGAAGCTGTACAACACTAATCGTACAGCAGGGGCATCAACTAAGATAGCAGATGATAAATCATTACGGCGAGGTGATTGGTCCCAAGTTGTATGTAGTGATGAAAAAGTTGGTGTCATAAAATGGAAGGATAATAAAAGTGTTACTCTCCTTTCAACCTGTGTTGGCAGTGAACCAGTTGCTACATGTAAACGCTGGTCAAAAGAAGAGAAACAAAAAATTGACGTAGTTCAACCAGCTATTGTGAAGATGTACAACTTGAATATGGGAGGGATCGACTTACATGATAGGCTCCTCTCATACTACAGAAGTTACATTCGCACTAGGAAATGGCCAATTCGTGTGTTCAACCACTTCCTTGATGTAACCATAATCAATTGTTGGCTGATGTATAGGAGACAATATCAACAAAATGATGTTGCTAAAAAAGATCAATTTTCGCTGCTACAGTACATATTACGGTTAGCTAGCATACTAATAACGTCATCCTCTGTAGGAAAGAGACAATGTGAAACTGAATCTGAAAAGAAAACGCGCCCTAACCTTTCAAAATACAGAAAAACTGTACCACAGGCTCTGCCAGAAGTAAAATATGACAATGTAGGGTATTTGAATAAAATTTATAAGAGACAAGTTTGCATCGAAATGTAGATTTCAGGGATGCAAGTCAAGATGCAGAGTCGTCTGTATCAAATGTAAAGTATATCTTTACATAAATAATAATTGCTTTCAGAAATACCACACTTCTACGAGTTAAATTTATTTCAAAGATAGCTGATGTTTTTATAATTTTATTTGTAAATTTTTATTAAAAATAATTTTTTCAATAATATAAATGTTTTAGGGTTAAAATATAAGTTATGCTATTATTTTTCTAATGTGTAATTGACTTTACTAGACTGTAATAAATGGAAACATATAATTGTATTTACTTATTTATTTTTATAGTTAAGACCCAAGGTGCACATATGTGTACCACTTATATTTCAAAAATGGGGTACATTTTTGGAAAAAAAATACATGGAAAACTTTCAATAACAAATACAAACATAATTACAAAATTTTAAAACAATCGATCAAGAACTTTGTTGCCGGAACTCAAGAGGATAGACTGTTTTGAAACATGCAAAAATATTTTGACTAACGAACCACTTTTGCAATACCCGGACTTTGAAGAAGAATTATTCTAACAACAGGCAAGCAATTATGCAATATAAGCAATTTTAAGTCAAGATAAAAACGGAAAGGACCATCCCATAGCTTATGCCAGAAGAACTTTGAATGACAGTGAAATTAGATATTCTGCAATTAAGAAAGAACTATTAGCAATTGTATGCGCAATAAAACATTTCAGGCCTTATTTAATTGGAAGAAAATTCAAAATTTATTCAGATCACAAATTTTTACAATAATTATTTTCTGTTAAAGAACCAAATTCCAAGCTTCTGAGATGGAGATTAAAGCTAGAAGAATATGATTATGAATTAAAATATAAAAAAAGTAAATTAAACCAAAACCCAGATGCCCTTTCAAGAATACAATTAAATATCACCGACAAAAGGTCAACAAACTCTCAACATTCTGTAGATGGCGAGTTGCAAATGCCTTCGGCTGATTTAGTTCGATGTTACTTCTCGGAATTGGATGATAGCCAATCTATGATAGTCAACATTGATGTGGAAGAAGATGACGCCACCAATCAGGAAGATATCAATGAAGAAAGCAACCAAACAGTTCACTCCAATTTTGAAGGAAACACTCAGATAGAAATATCAATTTCTGACGAACCAGTAAACTTTGGCAAAAATCAAATATTTTTATCTCTAGTAAAGTATCAACCTAAATTTTTGAAAATAATAACATTATTTGGAATTTTGAAAATGGTATTAATAGTTGAAACATCAGAAAATAATCTAAATATTGACATAGTTAACTTCATAAAATCATATTTGGCACCTAAAGTAAAATATAACCTAAATTTTGAAGATGACTTTTATGAGAGATTTGCATCATGCATAGCCAAAAACTTTGAACAATCTGAACTCAATTTAGTTAAATGTAACAATAAATTATTGGATTTAACATCTGAAGAAGAAATGCTGGAAATAATAAACAACTATCACATTAACAAAACTAATCATCGCGGAATACAAGAAACTTATTAACAAATTAAACATAGATATTACTGGCCCAACATAAAAGGACACATTCAAAATTTTATCAACCAATGTGAAATATGCCGAAAAAATTAATACGGCAGAACCCCTTTAAAACTAGAAATGAATCTTACACCCACATCAACAAAGCCTTTGCAAGTAGTGCACGTTGATAGCATATCACTAGAAAAAATGCTTTGTAAGTATAGTAGATGCCTTCTCGCGTTATGGACTGATGTATCATGTGGGCGGTGCACAAACAACAGAGGTTGCTTATAAGCTACTAGATTACTTCGGATGCTATGGTGTACCTGCAGGTATTATATCAGACAATGGCACGGAATTTAACAATAGAGTGGTAAAAGAAATATTGGATCTGCATAAAATTAAAATACATTTTATAAGTACACAAAACCCCCCAATCAGATGGATTATGTGAAAGATTTCATTCCACGATAGTAGAACATATAAGACTTAAATAATCAAAACGAGTTAAAAAATTACAATATAATTAAGAAAGTAAAATATGTGATAATAGCATATAATAATAACATACATTCAGTTACTAAATTAACGCCATATGAAGTTTTATTTGGTCACATAAACTCGAACGCCCTACAGGATTTAGATGTAGAAAACCAATTTTCAAATGATTACGTTTTAAGCCATAGAGAAAAAACAAAAACACTGTACAGGGACATTAGAAATGCTAATCAAAAAATTAAAGAAAATATTTTGGAAAAAAGGAATATAAACAAGGAATTACTTCCAGAAATACCAACTGAAGTTTATGTAAAGAGAATTCAAAAACAGGGCAAGAAGAAATATGTTCTGTTAATAGGGAAAGGAAAACAGGTAGAATAAAGCCTAGACACCATTACACAGAGAAAAAATACATTTATCAAAAATTAAAAGACCTAGGAAGATGACAAACATAACTAATGATCAAAATTCTTTTCCAGGTCCCTCCATTCGTCCTTAGCACAGCCAAATTAGAATCTTTGTACCATAACTTTGCCCATTTAAGTAGGAAAACACTTTTATTTTAGCGTAGGAAAGGTCATTATACATTTAAATGACATTCATTCCTATTATTATGATGTACTACAAAATTTTGAAATTAACTGTGGCAATTGTAACGGTAGCCAAGATGGTAATGAATATGTAACAGATAATGGTCATAAAATTAGAGAATATGATTAAAGTTAATTGTAAATTAATTCTGAAAAAATTGTATAGTTTATAATCTTACCTATTGTTGAAAATAACTATTTTAAATTGTATAAATTGAACTATACAAAATATGAAGAAGTTTATGCAACAATAATACCAACAGTAATGTACATGTTAGTAACTAATTCTGTAATTTTATGTTTAGACAGTGATTGTAATGGTAGAATGAATTCCAAATACTTTTGCTCATTTGGCCTTTTAACGCATCACCAATTAGAATGTGAAACGTCCATCATTAGAAAAATTAACGCCAACTGCCAGTATACTGCATTGGAAGTCAGGACAACATAATCAACTGGATCCCAGAAATCAACCATTACCTGGCGACCTTCACCAATAAAGAGGACTAAACTTCGCCACCTCCCGAAGTTTTATTTACAGATAAAGTAGTTATGTAACTGACTATTGTAGATTTAGCTACTATTAAGACGACCTAGTCATAATTTTGTTGATGCAGGTTATCTGTATTGTACACCTGTGGACAATAGTCAAGTTAGTGTGTAGCGAACTTTAGAGGAGAACAGTTGTCTCCACTCCAACTTAATGTACATCAGTTGTTATTTGTTAAGCCTAATTTTGTAATAATTTCAATTTCAAGTTATTCTAAATTTAAGAAAAGGTTTGTAAAAATAAAATCATTTTTAAAAACCTTTGGTGCTTAATAAAACATGTAACTTATATATATATATATATATATATATATATATATATATATATATATATATATATATATATATATGAGTCAAAATACAAGAATTATAATTGCAAATTTATATATATATATATATATATATATATATATATATATATATATATATATATATATGAAGTTAATATATTACTATTTTTGAGTAATTTTATCCACCATTAAGTGCAATAATTTTACCTTGAGTGATGAGGCACCTTTCGGTCTTTGACCATTGTCGAATCACTGATTTTTCTCTGCTCAATAGCAGAGAAAAATCAGTGATTCGACAATGGTCAAAGACCGAAAGGTGCCTCATCACTCAAGGTAAAATTATTGCACTTAATGGTGGATAAAATTACTCAAAAATAGTAATATATTAACTTCATAAAGTCAGTGCAACGGAAAAACAATGGATAATGTTAAATATCAAGAATATATATATATATATATATATATATATATATATATATATATATATATATATATATATCATGAAATATATCATTGTTTAAGTGCTATTATGTGTTTCTATTTCAAGACTATAGTGTGGACTCTTACCAAGGTAAGTCTGTCAGTCTCCTAGTCCAAAAAATCTAAATAATCCTTACCAACCAAAACTCAACAAGATATTGAGAGATGGCTTCAAAATTCTTCAAGCTTCCGTCCACACCAAAAATCTTTTCACCGATCCACCGCAAATTTGGTACAAGCAACCTCCCAACTTGAAAAACATCCTAAACTACCAGACCCTGATGCAGAGAAACCACACAAACTTCCTCATGGCTCCTTCCCATGCAATAGACCTAGATGCAAGACGTGTCCAATACACCCCACAGCAAATAGTTTCAACAGCCAAACAACAAAAATGGTCTTCAAAATACAGGGTCATCATAATTGTACATCGAAAAATGTCATATACCAGCTACAATGTAAACTTTGCTCAGCACAGTACATAGGCCTGACCGCGGATGGTCTGAATATCAGAATGAATGGCCACAGACATGATGTTAAAATTATGAATATGGATAGACCAACAGCTCAACATGCTGCGAGTCACAACATCACAACTTTTGATGACTGCTATACCACAAAAATAATTAAATCACTCCCCCCTGATTGCAACCCCTCAGAACTGAGAAGGTGGGAACTATCATACCAGTGGTATACCAAGTCCAGAGAATCCCCTAACCTCAACATCAGATAAATCCATTCATTTTTTTTTTCTCCTAATAGCCCTATCTCTTTTCCCCTGACAGACTTATATAAACTATAATCACTCATATGCTCATGGAAACAATATATATATATCTTTAATCTGTGCATCTGTGTCATCTGATTTCTACTCTACACAATCTGTGATTACAACTTATATTTATTTTATTTCATTCTCTCATATTTCTTTTTGTGTTTTCTCTTCGATTGACAAAGACCACTGTGTGGTTGAAATATATCATGGTTTAAGTGCTATTATGTGTTTCTATTTCAAGACTACAGTGTGGACTCTTACCAAGGTAAGTCTGTCAGTCTCCTAGTCCAAAAAATCTATATATATATATATATATATATATATATATATATATATATATATATATATATATATATAAATCTGTTAGTGAGATGCTTGAGACTGCATTTATTACACTAGCATGCTTACTTCAGGTCGTATTTTAGTAAGGGCACAATCTAAGTCATTAGCAACATCAAGTTTGTTCCTATATTATTAAATATATTTAGTTTATCTTATTATTTTCCATCTGGTCTCGCACCCCCTTGGCTTACCTTCACGCCCCCCAGTTTGGGAACCCATGCCTTAGATAGTGAAACTAATTAAGTTCAGATTCGAAAATGTACTGCTGTATGAATTTTGTGTGTGTGCCAATTAACAACAGTGGCTTAAAGAACATTGTGAAATACTAAAAACCTAATATTTTGCTAAACACTTTTTAGATATTTTAAACTTGCTTATAGTAGCACTTACTTTGCTTGTTGAGGACGGCCGTATCGGGAGATGTGTCCCTTTGTCAACTCAGACCGTAACAGTTACGGTCTGAGTTGACAAAGGGACACATCTCCCGAAACGGCCGTCCTCAACAAGCAAAGTAAGTGCTACTATAGGCAAGTTTAAAACATTTAAAAAGTGTTTAGTGATTACTAGTAGCTCACGCGAAGATGGAATCAACAAATGCTAATACTTTTATTAAAACAGAAATGTACCAGTTGGAGCTATATTCTGGTAGCGTTTTGATATAGGCTGATATATACTGTGTAGAGAGTATTACAAGTTTATTTAATCATAAACAAAAGTATTTCCCTAACACTTTTAAGAATGTAAAGTGACACATCTCCCGAAATGGCCGTCCTCAACAAACAAAGTAAGTGCTACTATAGGCAAGTTAAAACATTTCTCAAAAGTGTGATTACTAGTAGCTCACGCGAAGATGGAATCAACAAATGGGAAAAGTATTTCAATTTAAATAAATGAAACCTCTATACCCCTAAACGTTTTCCTTTATTTAAAACCTTATGTACATTTCAATTGTATAGCTATCATCCTCAGAGATAATTTACAATAAAAATACACTGAAGCAACATTTTTCATGATATATATAGACCGGCAACTACTTTGCCACGCCCATTCTATTGTCTAACCAATCACGTTGCAGTAAATTCCCCTCTCTACAACTAGGTCTGATCTCTTAACTTCTGTGATGAAGAGTTACCGTTACACATATTTTAATTTTAACCAAATACAATTATACATGTGTTTTAACTTTATAAAATATGACTAAAACTATCTTCTAAATAATGAATTTAATTAAGAGATCGGGATATGCCCTATATCACAATTTATTAATTAATTTTTGTCTTATTATGTATATGGAAAAAGTTATTTGTGGTATAGAGGTTTCATTTATTTAAATTAAACATTACGCCACAGTTGCTTTATACAGTTAAAGGTATTTAAAAGTGTATTTAGGAATTGATTTTCCCTTATATAGATGTTGGTACTAAAAAAGTGAAATATTTGAGTTTTCAAACTTGGTTAAAGTATATTGGATTTTCTACTTTGCTCTTCGTTTCTGTCGTTTTTTTTCACTATTTAATCAGGAAGTGGAAAGTATAGCTGTTCACTCTTAAGCTGGTGCACATAGATAGATAGAAAACAAAAAACTAGCCCTACTCAAAAACATTGGTTTTTGTAGTACTTGTTGCATCAAAGCCCATTGCTAAGAAGGGGTTGCGTTCGTTTAGAAAACTGATATAACTAAATCTGTTCAAAGCTTAATGTAAATGATCTGGTTATTACGACAAAACAAATAAAATAATATTTATATCGGTCTTTCAGCCTTGTAATTCTGTATAATTCTATACCACATGTTACAATGCCTGTGGAACGCTCTTTTGCTTCCTCTACCCTTACCCTCACATATGATCGCCCTTCGAGGTCACCTGCTTACGTGTCAATAGCTACACCTCCTAGAGTTCTTTTATAGAAACTTCAGCTTAAGTGGGTAGGGAATTCTTTAACTTCATTGGTGTGTGTGTTTTCAAGTTAAACAGAATTGGCATTTTAGTTATCAGTGTGTGGAACATGAGTTAGTAAATGGAAATCAAATATTGAAGATAAATACATTTCAGTTTTTACCGCTTAAAAACTTACAAGTTTAATGCTAATCCCTACCAGTGTTGAGACAAAGAAGGGCCATCGGAGGGATAGTGTTTACTAAAAATAACATTAACTAAATAAATATCGCATCAAAAGAATTTGTCAAAAACTAAATTAAGGTTAATAATCTATAATTGTTACAAATGAATGTAGGTTATAATTTAACAATTCACATTTTTTTAAAATTTCTCCTTCACCTTGAGCTACTAGTTTACACTTGAACATATAATAATATGTGACACTTGCTCTTCTTGAATAGTACTTATTCATTGTCTACAAAGAGGGCAACAGTTCCAATATGTGATCAGCTATAGCTATTATCAATAAACAATTACAATCCATTATGATGCTAACTGTGTATGTGATGGTTGTGTAGCTATTTTGTAGCAAGGGTATATAATTGTTTATTAATTATAAATACGCTGTTTTTAATTACTTTTGTAATGTGCCCATTCTAACCCCTCCTCCACCTCAATCTAAAGAAGACATCAGGTACTGCATGAGTTGACAATGGTATAGATACTCAAAACTGTGAAACTCATTAAAAAAAAGTAAGTGCTCGTATAGATATCACATAATATTATATGTTTTAAGTGTTGACAATTTAAATGCATTGTTATTCTTCATGCTTAATTATTTAGTTTTTGACAAATTTTCATTTTATTCTTTTATGTTAGTTTATCATATTTAGAAAACAATTTAATTTGTTTCAACTGTACGGTGATAAAATTCTTTATATATATATATATATATATATACGTAGTACACACACAAATATACAGTAGAACCTCGATAAGTTGTACCCTGATAACACAGATCTCTGGATAACCCAGTATGATTTTGTAGTAAAATAAGTAAGAAAAATCAAATAAGTACAGTGTATACAAAAAAAGGCTATTAACAGTAAAATTGTTAAGGACCTACAGATAAACAAAATAATGTTCTGTGTTGGAAAGACTACGGGGTCACTTAACACGAAAGTGGATCAAATATTTTAACAGCTAAAATTGACAATTAGTTTGCTAAGAAACTAATTGCAGTGGAGTTTACCTGTATATACACTATGTACATTCATATACTGTACTGTTTGATAAATATATAAGTTTTTCTGTGAGAACAATGTCTTTTTAAAATTTTCCTTTAGTTTCCGGTTGGACCGTGTTCCCAGTTGATCCGAATTATAGAGGATTAACTGTATATATATTCACTTACCACTTACACTATAATGTACATAAACAAGAGACTTATTTGGTATATATGCGAGTTAACTCTCGAGGATTTTAATTACGTGTCTTTATTTTTAAGCATCAACTGAGACCACGTACTTCTGCAGATTACCAAGTTTGTGGGATTTTCGTTGTCACGTGGTACACTATTCTTATTTCGGATTCACTGCACTGTGGGAAGGTTTTAATTTGTCTTGGGGTTAATTTTGCTTAGTCAGTTGATAAATTTACCTTTTTTGATTTTATTTCGTTAATGATTTATATTTATTTTAAAATTATTATTCTATCATTAATTTAGTTATTTTTGTGTTTATAAATTTGTAGCTGTTCTCATATTGTCATTTTGTATTTTTTTCTATTAGATGTACGTTTTCTAATGTGGGGAATATATGGTTGTTTCTGATGGCATGCATGGCTAAGTTTGAATTCTAAATGTTTGGTATGATGTATGCCTTGAGGTGCTCTTTATGTCTTTTAATTTCTTTTTTGTTTGGCCGATGTATAATTTGTTAACAGTCTGGGTATTCAATTATATATAATCTGTTATTAAGTGTGACATATTTTTCTGATTGGTTTATTTTATTGATTTTGCTTCCTTATTTAGTTTGTAAGTTATGTTAATATGGTTATTTTTTACTATTTTGCTTATTCCTTTAATGTTGTGTCCTGTGTATGTGAATATGGCCCATTTTGTTGTTTGTGGTTCGTGTTTAGGTTGTTTTATTTGTTTAACATTTTAAAATCTAATTTATCTATAGTTTTTTATTGTATCTAGTTTTTATGCTGTACATCTTGAGGTTTTTTGTAGAAATTACACTTTTTGTGAACTAACACTAAAAAATGAAGGAAAAGCAAAAGAAAAACAAGTAATATATCAAATAGCCGAAAAAAATTGATACAATAAAAAAAACTATAGATAAATTAGATTTTAAAATATTAAACAAATTAAAAGAACCTGAAAACCTGACCTACAAACAACAAAATGGGCCACATTCACATACACAGGATACAATATAAAAGGAATAACTAAAATACAACCATATTAATATAACTTACAAAAATACAGGAAGCATAATAAATAAAATAAACTAATCGGAAAAATATGTCCCACGCTTATTAGCAGAATACAGTGTTAAAAATCCGGATCAAATGAAACCAGGGCATATCCGGACTACAGATTTTTAAACATTCTCTAAACTACTGCGTATAACAGATATTTCATTAACTACAATCTATTTTAATGATTACAGTATCATGAAGGTTTAAATCATACCAGGAATTATTACAAAATAGATGTCAGAGGGCTTGAAAAGTACAAAATATTTTAGTGAAAGAACATATAATGTACATTCTAATACACAGCCCACAATGCCAAAAAAATATGCCGGTAAAAACTTGAGTGAAAAAATTTTTTATTGTTCTTTCAACAAAAGTGTATTATATGACAAATTAGCTAAATATTAAGTTTAACAATAAATTTTATTATTTTGCTAATTGGATACAATACACATTAATGCATATAAAACATACAAATCTAAAACATTCTAAACAAATGATTAAATTTAATATAATGTATGTTGCGTTTTAAATCAAGTTATGATACATTTTTCGGAATTGATGTATCTCCTTTGCATTTATAATTCAAGATAACACTGTTTAGATATCTATTGTAGTGCCACACTCTGCACGCAGAGTTCCGTGCGCGCTGAAACTACTATCTGGATTTGTGACGCTTTATAGTATATAAAATCAATGCCAAGACAATAACAAATTATATATTGGCCAAACAAAACAGAAATTAAGACTGATATAAAGAGCATCTCAAGGCATACATTAACAATTCAAACTTAGCCACGCATACTATCAAAAACAACCATACATTCCCCACATTAGAAAACACACATCTAATAAAAAAAAAGTACAAAAAGGCCTCAAAATGACAATCTGAAACAGCTACAAATTTACAAACAGAAAAATAATACCATTAATGAATAAATAAAATAAAAAAAAGGTAAATTAATCTACTGACTAGACAAAATTAACCCCAAGACACTCTAAATACTTTCCCACAGTGTGTGAATTCGAAATAAGAACATTAACAGTATACCATGTGATAACGGAAATCCCACACACTTGGCAACCTGCAGAAGCACTTAGTCTCAGTTGATGCTAAAAAATGAAGATACGTAATTAAAGTCCTCGAAAGTTAACTCTCACATATACCAAGTAAGATTCTTGTTTATGTACATTATAATGTGAGTGATATATATATATATATATATATATATATATATATATATATATATATATATATGTGTGTGTAATTAATTAAAGGGGGTACCAAAATGTTTCTGAAATAAAACTTGCTGTGGGTGGGTTTGTGCAGGATGTATTTCTCCTGTTGGGTGTATGTATTAAAACTTATTCCTAGTTCACTAGTATCTGGGTTGGTTTTTTATTTAGTGTTAGATTTTGCTAATTCTGTTTCAAACTCTTCTATGACAAGTTTGAGTGAACACATGGCTGGGAAATTTGTCTCTCTGCTAGGTGAAAACCCTGCTGAAACTGTTTTAATGTTGACAACAGCCTATAGTGCTGATGCTATAATAAAACTAATGGTTTGTTTGTTTTCTCAATGGTGTCAAGTCAATGAATGACTAGTCTCATTGCCCGATCAGAGGAGAATATTCAGATAAATTTAAAACATTTGCTCTCAGGCCATCGACAGTCCAAATTTTGGAGATAAGTGAGTTATCTTGAAGCTTGGTTTAGCAAATTTTAACTTAAGATTTGGGGACGAAATGAGTCACTACTGACTCTTAAAAATAGCATGTCAAGTTAAAATACGTAAGTCAAATATCTAGGCAACAATCATTTGCTTTTTTTATGTTCATTCACTTTGTTCCACCAGGCCAGAGTGTTTGTCAAGCTTTTTATTTGAAGTTTTAAGAAGTTACACGATGTCCAAAAACCCAGATTTTTGTTAGATAGGCATCTAGTTTTTCCACTATGATAACACACCTACATGCAGCCATTTTGGCAAAAAATGGCATGGTCCTGTTATCACATGTATTCCAGTTACCTGATCTGGTTTCATAGGATTTTATTTTATTTCTATGAATAAAAAAGGGGTATGAAAGAAGTTAGATTCGCCAACATTGATATCAAGGAAAAACGAGGATGCAGCCGTCAGCCATTTCTGAACAAGAGTACAAAAAATGTTTCAGAACAGTGGAAGTACTGATGGGACAAATTTATCAAGTGCAATGGAGAATAATTCAGAGGGGAATAATTCGAATAAAAAAATTGAAATTTATAGCTTTTAAAAACTAATTTTGTTTTTGGTCCCCTCTCATGTGTTGTAGGGTGTTACACATATATTGTAATTGTATTGTGTTTAGGTTTTTTAAAACTAATACTATCATTTATGAGTTTCAGATAAACATTATTCTCATAGTATAACCATACATTTCATAAAAGAGAATACTCGTATTTATAAAAATAAAGGCTCAAAGCTTTTAATGACCAGTAAATATTATTGACATAATCAAGAACCTCTTCACTAGTCAACAGTTGAAATGAAGGGTCTTGGTTTAAGTGTTGGTTAGTAAAGAGGCTCTTGATATCAAGAATAACAAAATTATGACAGACTTAGAACAATTTTTATCATGAATATCCTTGTTTATGAAGTGTGTACGGAAAAATAAATAATCCGTAGCCTATGTGATGACACTGTTTACATGTCGGTAAGCTAAACTTCAAAGGTATTTTGGGCTTTCAAGTTAGGGCTCTAAGCAAGTTCTGAGTGTACAAGCCAAGGATCTACGTTTCAGTGCTAAATGTAGGCAATATACAATGGACTTACATAATGGGTTTTAGCAAACAAAGTATTCTTAAACAATAAAGTAAATAAAAAATTTTAAACTCAATTTCTACTTAGGTCAACAAATAAAAATTCATTTAACTAAGTAATTACAATGAATATAAATATGTATATATATATATATATATATATATATATATATATATATATATATATATATATGACAGAATCATAATTGTAAGAGGTAAAATAGAAAGCAAAATTAATTATTAAAATGGATTAATTAATATTTGAAAATTTTTATTAATAAGTGTCATCCACTACGAGTTTAAGAAAATTTATTTGATAAATAAAAACACGGTTGATGCACTAGTTAAAGAAATCTGATTTATTAAAAATTTGGCAATGTTTCGACGACTAAATTGTCGCCCCTATTCAGGCCTACAAGTATAATAGACAGAATTAACATCTACGACATAAAAATTCACAACAAAATTAACATAAAATCAAATACATTACAATAATTAAAAAAACACTATAAAACGTGATAATCCATGACAATAAAAACTATAAACTACAATTAAAGGTAAGGTTTCTTTGATTCGCGCTTCAACCGTGTTTTTATTAAACAAAATCTTGTGAGTGTACACCTCATCAAAATCTATTTGAGTTTGAGAGGATAGATAAAAAGTATTTAATTAAAGATTGAAAATTTGAACAAGATATGTACAAGGAGAGTGTGAACTAATAGAAGGAATTGAAAAACCTCACTCCACAATACTCTTTAGTAAGAAAAAAACTATCAAGTTAAAGGATTAAAATCAATACCGCATTAAAATGTGTGCCTGAATTTATTTCTAGTAATAATTTGTCAACCTAGTCCTTTTACTAATCTGTTGCACTTATACTTTTAACTTTTATACAGACCGACAACAAAATATTCATTCAAATATTTTGTATGATTTTAATATAATCACCCAGTTTTACTATTATCAGTTATAAAATTTTGGGAAGTCTTTTGAACTAAACCCCCAAGTACGTTTATAGAAATGTAAGGGATGGCCATGGCAGCACATGAACAGAGTTATATACATGACACACATTTGTCTATAGAGCCGTAAGAGATATATGAGTTAAAAGTAGAAAGGAAATAGGCAATTATAAAATGAGATATTTTGGAATGTAAAGAAATTATACTTGTCATTTTTTATTTTATAATGGCGTGTTATAAAATTAAACATAGTTAAATTAATATTTATTACATTAAAGATAAAAATAATTGAGAAATTTAAAAATATACAAAATATCTAAAAGCTAAAAACCCACAATTCCAAAACAAAAGAAAATCCTGTCTCGAATAGATATTTTCACCTGATAAAGTTGTAGTTGTAGCAACTAAATTACACACAGAATAAAAAATTTGAAAATTATGAAAGAAAGTTCAGGTCAGTTACAACAAAAACATAGAAACCATAAAAAAAGAATTTTATTGTAAAACACCAACTACAATCTGTTGCTTACATATCTCTATTATAGTTTAAATGAACACTCTCCAAAAACCTCTTGAAAGGGAAAACTGGTGAAATTTAGAAAAAAACTATTACCACAAAAGATAAAACGGGTCATGCAATTTTATTAACCAACAAACTGCATATCTATAAGATTGTATTATGTGAGCCAAGTTCTTTTTCTAGATGGTGACATATGTAATCTCCGGCTTTCTCTTTGCTGTTTTCTGATACTTGAATTTTATACAGGCCTATGTATGAAGGGAAAAGGTCTCTACTAATTAATAAACCACTAAAAAATAAATAGCCACCAGTTCTGACAAGTGCACAAATTGCAACTAACATCGCTTTGCATAAAAATACCATTATCTTTATTATAAAAATATACGATCAGTGATTTGATTTACATTACTCTAAAATTAAAAATTACCTATTCAGAGGAATTAATTTTGCCTTAAAAATGTTCCAGAGTTCACAACAAATCTGAGCTATTTGAAATAGTTATGAATGCCACTATTTGAAATGATTTAAGTCAAAATTGAAAATATTTTGTAATCCTACAGCAATATCAACTAAACATGACAAAAACTCAATATTTTGAAATAATTGAGACATGGATAATGTCAATAAAAGTTAGATATAAAAAAGACTAAGAATATATAACTCCTGATATCAACAACCAGATGATAAAAATGAAAACAAGACGGAAAGGAATTCCACAAGGATGGAAAGGCAAAGCATTTGATATGTATGAAACTAAAGTTTTATTTGTATAAACTAATAAAACTTTATTTTACACTACCGTCACTCAAAGTTTTCCACAATGTTGATAAATTATAGCAGCAAAGTGCCTGTACAGCAATGCTGACAACCTGAAAAACAAATTTACTTTAGGTGAACACAAAGTTCAAACTAGATACAAGAAGGGATTTTGTATCTGATTACTGGAAGATATGGTTTCAAGGTGACGAGGAACCAAAAATAATAACTGCAAGTTAATTCATTGCAGCATTAACGTATAGAAAAAAGATACGAGATGGGATTTTGGTATCTGATTACTGGAAGATGTGGATTCAAGGTGATGAGGAACCAAAAATCAGAACTCTAATGTAGTTCAGTGCAGCCTTAAAATTAAAAAAATGAAGCAATGGTATATGACAAGGGTGTTAGAACAGACATTACAACTAAGAGAAGTTCATAATAATAGGTTTTTTTAATACAGCAACAAAAATATTTAGGATTTGCAAAAAGGGTAAGGAACAGTCCAGTGATCTGACAATAAAAATTTAAAAAATGTAAAAACAATGCTTTAAATTACACAATAATATTATAATACTGTTTATTAAGATTTCTGGATGGAACTAAACCAGTAACAACTATTTCTATCATCTCTGTTGAACAACATATATTTTTTGACAATTATATTTGAATTATATCTACAAAATAATAAGTATGAAATTCAACAATTAATGAACAACTGAAATGAATTTAAATTTCTTTATAGCCAACATTTGTAACATGATGTCCCAATATATTCATGGAAACCAGCACATTAATAACTAAACTCATTAATAGAAACTCTTCAAAATTTGCTTCTTAAGAACATAGTGACAATTCTAGGAAAGGTAGAGGCTGGCAATACACATTCAGCAGGTTTATAATATTCTACACTTTATTGACCATATTGTAAATTACTAACCTTGTTTTTTGTGAAAGATATATATATATATATATATATATATATATATATATATATATATATATATATAAGATTTTTTTGACTAGGAGACTGACAGACTTACCTTGGTAAGAGTCCACTCTGTAGTCTTGAAATAGGAACACATAAAAGCACTTAACGAATGATATATTTCAACCACACAGTGGACTTTGTCAATCAAAGAGAAAACACAAAAAGAAGTATGAGAGAATGAAATAAAATAAATATAAGTTGTAATCACAGATTGTGTAGAGTAGAAGTCAGATGTCACAGATTATATATATATATATATATATATATATATATATATATATATATATATTGTTTCCATGAGCATATGAGTGATTATAGTTTATATAAGTCTGTCAGGAGAAAAGAGATTGGAGACGCCTAAGGCTATTAGGTAAAAAAAAAAAAAAAAAACTAATAGCCTTAGGCGTCTTCAATCTCTTTTCCCCTGACAGACTTATAATAAACTATAATCACTCATATGCTCATGGAAACAATATATATATATATATATATATATATATATATATATATATATACAGTCGGCGCCGCTTATTGTGATCACGGTTAATGTTATCATTCGGTTATTGTTATTGTTTCATTGAAAAACAAACACGGACGTATATTAATACATTGTAATTAGGCCGCTTATTGTAATCATCTGTTCGCTTATTATCATCATTTAATTTGCCATTCAAAATCATATGCGTCAACGTATACTAGCATAGACCAAGTAAAAATGTCTACAAAGTAGTGTAAACAGCATGTGCAACACACAATGACGCCCAATTCATAGAATGTTTATTTTTAGAATGACAGAAATACTTTATAACGGTTTCAGCACTTAGCACAGTTCTCAGAATGTCTCCCTTACTCTTTGTTTATGCAAACACCCTAGCCTCGCTTGAGTCGACTTTAGTTGTTTGTTAACATTAGTTGATGTTACTACTATTTCATTTACAGTACAGTCCTACTGTATTTTTTAACAGTGAATTTTTATGAACGTTTATTACAGTATTTCAGTGTGATTTTACATAACTTAATTTTTAAAGATCTTTTTCGTTTTTTTTTTTGTAGAGTTTAGTGTCACTTGAAGTTTCAAAGGACAGTATAGCAAGATGTCCGAATCTCAAAAGAAACGACGCGATTTAAGTCTTACACAAAAACTTGATATTCTAGATAGGTACAGTAAATTACCAAAAATGAGTCAAAGAAACGCTGCTTCTCAACTTGGCGTTTCTCAACCTCTCTTATGTAAAATATTGAACAACAAAGAAAAAATCTTGTCATTATCAAAGTGTAATGCAAATGTTGACAACAAAAGACATCGTTCTGGGAAGGATCCGCAAGTGGAATCAGCTTTGAAATTGTGGTTTAAAAATGTTCGCGAAAAAGATGC